>OU343221.1:229653470-229925343 GCA_910596185.1 Chrysanthemum makinoi
ACACAGAACAAATGGCAAAATGCCATCCACAAAATCCATATAAAAAAAAGGATTAATGGTACGTCAACTGCAGCCCCCTCACAATCGGTTGTACCAGCCACGATAAAAAGTGAGCGTATGTTGTGAGTGAGGATGAACAGCAAACGATTCGGGTAGGCTAAAGCAAAAAACACCACGTGGCCCGGGGGAAAATAAAAAAACCCATGTTACTACTCATAAGAAGGCCCAATAAATGTAATATATCAGGAATCAGGAATAGGAATATAAAGGAGCCTTTGGCAAATGCGGTTCCAAATTGCCTGCGATATTGCCATTTACCCCAAGAAGCACCCACGGTACATAGGCCACTCTGTATGACCACTATAATCTAAAGGCATCTGTTGGCTTGTATTAGCATGACTTGCTCCTGAACAACACCTGCAAACGAAAAAACAACATAACTGTATGAATGTTCTGAGAATAAACATGACAATAAGTGTAGCTCAATAGACAACAAATAACAAAATAGGCAGCCTAACCGTGCCACAACAATGGTTTGGTGCAAAGAAAGACTGAGACGCATACAGTTCACAGGCGGACACAACGGGTGCAATGACCTCACGCATTCGGCATCCAGTAAACCGATGTATATTTGCAACATTATTTTGTATGAGGTTCTCACATGGTCGGACGCAAATGTTTTGAGAGCCAGGTATAGTTTTTGAATTCATATTTATAAAAAACAGCGCGTAAACAAATAACAAAGACAGCAACCAAAAAGCAAATCAAAACTATCAACATTTTTTAAATAGTTATGGTGAGCAACAAAAGAATCAGCAAGAACTATTTTGGAAACACAGAAGATGAGAAAAGGTGCCCAAAAAAAATAGAACAAAGTTAGCACCTCTGATCCAACACAAAAACAAAAGGAAAAAAAAGGCCCCTAAAACAAAAGTTAAGAGAAGCAACTAACAAAAAGGTAGAAAGCATTCAATGAAGATAGCATTCAATTCCAAAGACCCATTAAACCAAAATGCACCCACAAATCTGCATATCAACATTCAACCACTCTAACAACTAAACATAACAAACCTAGAATAAAATGAACTAACATAAAGCAGCCTAATCACCATTTACCTAACCCAACAACAACCAGGCAACTCAATCGCAAAAATTAACGAAACCCAGCATAAATCCGAACCAAAACAGTAAAAAATTACTAAAATGCAACCCCAAATCCGCGCATCAACATTCAAGCACTGCAACAACTAAACATAACAAACCTAGAATAAAAGGAACTAACATAAAGCAGCCTAATCACCATTTCCCTAACCCAACAACAACCAGCCAACTCAATCGCAAAAATTAACAAAAACCAGCATAAACCTCGACCAAAACAGTAAAACATTAAAAGAAAAAACATCAAACCTAGTATCAAATGGCGCAAAGAGTAAAGCCGCCTTTTTTTTTCCCAGCACAAATAATTGATCTACCTAACTTCAACCACAACAATCAGACAATATATGAAGTCAAAAAAAAGATGTGGAGGAAAAATAACATGGACTGTAGCAAGGAACAAATGGCAAGAGGGCATCCACAAAATCGACATAAAAAAATAATTTATGTTGCTAATAACAGTAGCCCCCTCACAATCGCCTGTAGCAAGCACGAATTTCATGCCTTTCGGAGCCTCAAATCGCCAGATAATTTTCGGGAGGCACACCCAATCGGATCTAAAAGGTAAGCGTATGTTGTGGGTGAAGATGAATGGCAGCGGTTCGGGTAGGCTAAAGCAAATAACCCACGGGGCCCGTTAAAAACGGCACTATTCCTAAGAGGCCCAATAAATGTAATATAGTTAAAATTTACTTTTTCTTCATTGTTGTTATAAAATAATCTTTGCATCTTTTAATGTTAAGTCAGCGTGCAGATGGTGATACAATATATAGTGTTCTGATTCATCTGCCAGCTTTTGATCATCCAGACTTAAAAGGCACAAGGCCATTGGTAGATCAGACAATCTTAAGTAAAGTTTTAGACGACCGAAGGGTAGAATAGTCAATGCATTACAGATTAGTGGTGTATGGTAAAAATAAATGGTGTACATAACATTTAACTTTCAACCCACACAATGGCCACAAAAACCAAACTATCTACAGGTTACATACAAGATTACACACTACTTACGGGCAAAAGGTTAAACATAGTGACGATCCGTAAGCCAAGTACAACAATGGTAATAAAAGACGAGAGTAACCTCACCAAAGTTGCTATATTTTATCTTTAAGAAAGTCTTAAACAAACATAGCTTTATGCCTTTATATAACATCACACAAGTGATTTGAACAGATTACAATTATGATCCATATACAACAGAATAACTTGTCAAACACCCAAACTGCATATAACTTAAGAATCTTCTTTTGGTCTACATGATAGTATAAGTTTAAGACCAAAAACTTGACAATTTCCTGGATCCTTATTGGAAGGTGAACTCTCATTCCACAACCATGTTAAATTGGTTTTAATTTTAAGTTACAAAACTTCACCCATTTAAGTTGCAAAATAGTCAAAATAACAACAGTGTACCAGTTCAAGCAGGTCTCAAGGGGTTCTTAAAGACTAGTAAGGGCAAAAGAAATGAGCCATGAAGCCCTGTGCCTAAAACTAAGCATACCTCTACATCAGTAGAAAGCAATTCCAAAAACATGGTTCTATTTTACAAAAAAAAACCAAATGACTTAACAAACACCGAAGTTAGATATCATCGGTAAACGTCTTCAAGGCCATGATTCAGAAAGTTAAACAAAACTATGCCCATATGGATAGCATGCAAGCACACAACTACACAAGCAGATTATGACCATAGAATTCAAACCTATCTGAATTGAATTTTCCAAGCTTGAGTTAGCTTGTCTCAGTTAACTACACAGACTACTAGTTTACTGTTTACATACAAGATTACACACTACTCTAATGAGAAAGGCCAAACATAGTCACGATCCTAGAACAAAGTTACAATTTGGTAGTAAAGTCAAGAATAACCTCACGAAAGCGATTTAAACAAATTACTTCTATTTTATATAAAACCTAATAACTCAAAGGAACACCCATGTTTACATACCCAATTCCTCTAAAACAGGATAACTAAACAAACACTCAAGTTGAAGATCTAACAAAAAAAAATTATGATATTAAGTGCATTAAAGATCACACCTTAACCATGATCACTGAGCATAAGCAGTTCTCCCACTATTTGGAAGAAGTCCGTCTTTAGCCATTTCAGAAAGAATCTTGAATACTTCATCCATGTTTCCTTGTTTATGGTTTATCTCAACAAGAGCTTTAGCAACCTCGGCATCAGTAATCTTACAACTTCTCAAGACATTTTCTATAACTTCACTCGACTCTGCAATCATTTCACCTCTTATGAGTTCTTTTATCAAAGCAATAACCGTCGCAGTATGAGGAACAAATCCGTGACTTATCATCTTCTTATAGAGATTAAAAGATTTCCTCAAGTTCCCACTTTTACAATGACCATGTATCAAAACGTTATAAACAGCTTCATTCGGTGCTTGCTTTTTCTCAACAATTTTATCAAAAACTTTATCCGCTTCATTCATTAAAACTTTCATACAAAACCCTTTTATAAGAGCTACAACACTCTTCAACTCCATGTTATCGCAATTTTCTATTAACGTATTGTAAGTGACATCATCTGGAAGAGCGTTGTCATAATACAACTTAAAAAGAACCTGTTTAGCTTCACGGGTTCGTGCTTGCTTGCTAAGACCATTTATTAACACACTATACGTCACAACATCAGGTAGCAAAACTTTCTTAAGCATTTCATCATGCAAAGCTAAAGCGTTTTTTGTATCACCTTCTACACAATAAGCATTTATTAAAGCAGTGTATGTACATTCATCGGGTGGTAAACCCAATCTCAACATTTCCTGGAAATAATCAGAAGCTTCAATTAGTTTCCTTTGATCACAAAGACCTTTAATTATTGACGAATAAGTAACAGCATCAGGTAAAACGTCTTCTTGGACCATTTTTCGTTTAATTTCAAGCGCTTTATCTAGCTCCTGATTTCTGATATAACCTGTGATCATTGTACTATAACTTACAACATCAGGCTCTGATCCACTTAAACGTGTAACCTCAAAAACTTGTAAAGCGTCTTCCATATTCCCGATAACAGTGTGTCCATGAATCAAAGCATTATAAGTCACAAGAGACGGCCAAATTTTTTTACTTTTCATTTCATCAAACAACTTATACGCTTCATCCATAAACCCCTGTTGACAAAAGCCATCAATCAAAGTCGTATACGTTCTAGCATTTGGCAACAACTGTCTTACACGCATTTGGTTTAATAACTCCATAGCCTTATGTAAATTCCTAGCTTTACACATACTATTAATCAAAGAAGTATAAGTAATAACATTGGGAGACAAACCATTACCCGTCATCTCATCATGCAAAAAAATCGCCTGATGAAAATTCCCTTCTTTACAATAACCATTCACTAACGTATTATACGTCACTTCATCCGGAACAATTCTTTTACTTTTCATCTCGTCAAGTACCTCACCAGTCTCCTTCATCCTACCTTCTTTCCCCAACCCATTTAGCACAACGTTATACGTAATCACATTAGCCTCCACACCCGCCTCACCCATCGTCTTAAAAACCTTAAACGCCTCATCCACCTTCCTTAACTTACAATAACCATCAATCAACGTATTATACGTCACAACATTAGGCAAACAACCATTCTTCCGCATTTCCTCAAAAAGCCCCAACCCTCTATCCAACTCCTTAACCCCACAAAACCCGCGTATCAAAATATTAAAAGTAAACACATTTGGCGAAACCCCATTTTTAATCATGTCCATATACACTTCCTCAGCCAATCCCACCCCCTCATTTGACCTAATAATCGCATCAATAACCGAATTATATGACAACACACCAGGCATATAACCACACGAAATCGCTAAACTAATAGTATTTAAACCCCTTTTAACTAATTTTAAGTTACTATAACTTTTTACCAATAAGTCAATAACTGCAGAACTCGAACGAGTGGCATCGTACGTCTCCTTAACACACTCAAAAACCCGAAGACCATTTTCGTCATCCGGGTTCTTTAAAGCTAAATCCTGAGCTACAGTCTGAGCAGTTTTATAAAGTTTAAACCTTGTTAAGATATGTAATGATAAAGAGCTACATTTGATGTCAAAAAAAGGTAGCTTGTGGGCCCAAGTGATGAATTTCAAGATTATGGTTTTGTCATGTTGGGTGTTGTGAAGAAGATATGAGGCTGTTTGTGGGGTGAAGTGTGGTGTTAAGGTATTTAGGTTTGATATGTGGTGGCGTTTGATGATGGTTATGGTTTTTCCGACAAGGGTTAGGTCTGGTTGTGGTGGTGGTGATGGTGGTTTGAGGGTTTTCCGGTAGGGTTTAAGGTGGTTCATTTTGGGGGCAAATGAAATGCGGGGGCATGTGTATGGGAGATAGGGTATTATTGTTGTTGTATCTCCGAATATATCGAGATATTAGAGCAATCACAATCTAATGGTTTTTACAAATTTTTTTGAAAAAGCTTTTAAATGACTTGATGTATTAGAGTAAACATTTTGTATATGACTTTTGAAAGAAAGATCAAGCGTCTTATACAAAAGCTTTTGAAGGGAAAAGCACAAATTATGCATTACATTATCTAATTTATATTAAATGTTTACTTGTTGAAAAGCTTTTGAGAGATTTTATTGCATTGAAGAGGTTTTATACACATGACCTTTTGAAAGATGAAATTTATTGAAATATTAATGAAACATTAATGTTTTAGAAGCAAAAAGTCATTAAAAACTTTTTTGCATTGTAAATGCTCTTATCAAATAATGATTTTGTGTTTGTAAGATTGAAGTCATTAAATTTGATCAAAATATATAGATTTTACTCATATTATACTATTACGCACATCTTTTTATTTATGAAAATATATACGTATATGATGAAATCTTGAAAACTGTAAGGAGCTATTTGTTTCATGAGTTTAGAAATCAAGTAATGGCAATGAAATCCATTTCAAGTGTTTGGTTGAGGTTATGGGAATCATATAAGTGGATCTAAACCTATAGAACCAAACCATGGTAAATTGATGACTTTTGGTCATTCCTGTGAGACCATCGTAATTTCTTTAGTTTTCCTTCATTCCTGTGAGACCATCGTAATTTCTTTACTTGTGATAGGAAACAGGAAAATAGACAGTTTTGGAGATCTTTATGGTTGTTTCTTTGATGAAGGGATCTAGCAAAGAAATTTTGATCAGTTAAGTCCTTCAAACCCTTTGACTTTGTTCTGGTTTGAACAGCAGACTGCAATTCTCCAATTATTTGCTCTTTTGGATGATCTTTATGAATTCTGGTTGATGTAATAGGACTGACAGGAATAACATCTGCTAAGTTGGTTATGTCAGCCTCTTCACCAAATTCATCAAATATATCATCATTTGTGTCAGCAACATAACTACTAGTGGTGGAATGGTGTCATCATATTCATCTTCATTGAGAGTGGCTCCGGCAGCTTTAACACCAGGCTTAGCAACAGATTTAGGATAACTGCTGCTAGTGATATTTTCAAGACTTCCTCCAGTAATAGGAACACTAGGCTTAATAGTAGGTTCGGAATTACTATTGCTAGGCTTGCTAGTGTTATCAATTGATACAAGATCATCCATTTAAGGCTCATCACCTCCAAAATCCGCACCATGAACTTCTTTATCAGCATCAGTTTTGTTCCCTAGATCTTCAGAGCTTGGGAGCTCTTGATCACATCTTCACTGGAAGGTTTCTCAACATCATCCTGTGAACCCTTTGAGATTGAGGAGAGGGGAGTGTCACCAGTCAAAATAGGCAGCAGAATGTAGTCTGCAAACAGATTCTTTCTCCACCCTAGTTTGATGACTTTTGATCTGCAGCAGCATTGTCTTTTGTACCTGCACTTTTGTTAGACTGGTTCCCTGCAATAACTGGCTCATAATTCATGGTTTTTGTTAGCACATCAATATCAAAAAGCCAATCAGGACCTCTGCCTATAACATTTGGTTTATTTTCATTAAACCTAATATGTAGATTCTCCTCAACAAATCTTGTTCTACTATTAAATACCCTAAATGCTTTACTATTAAAGAGTGCCCAACAAAGAATCCCTCATCAGCCTGCCCATCAAACTTGCCTAGGTGATCTATGGTATTAAGGATAGTCACATGACACCCAAATGGTTTCATAAAGTCTAGGGTAGGGGTTCTACCATGAAATAACTCATAGAGGGTCTTGTTGTGAGGCTTTACTACCAAAACTCTATTATGTACATAACAAGCAGTATTAAATGCCTCAGCCCAAAAAGTTGTTGGTAATTTTGAATCTGCAAGCAAAGTCCTAGCAGCCTCAATAAGTGTCTTATTCCTCCTCTCAGCCACTCCATTTTGTTGAGGAGTCCTAGAAACACTAAACTGTCTCATAATACCCTTCACTTCACAAAACTGCCTCATTTCTTTATTCTTAAACTCAACCCTATTGTCACATCTTATCACTTTAACTTTAAGATCAATTTGGTTTTCTATTCTAGTTATAAAAGCCTTAAGGATCCTACCAGTTTCATCCTTAGTTGCTAAAAAGAAAACCCAAGTGAATCTACTGTAGTCATCTGTGAAAACTACGTAGTACATCTTCTTCATTAAACTCTTAACAAATGTAGGTCCAAATAAGTCCATATGAATAATTTGCAAAGGTTGGCTGATTGAGCTCACAGTCTTGGTCTTACAAGAGGCTCTATGCTGCTTTCCCTTCTGACAAGCAATACAGGTTTCATTAATGTCAAAAAGCTTAGAAGGTAGACCTCTTACAAGATTTCCCTTCACAAGTTTGTTCTATGCCAAAGTCTAGACTCATCAGATGTGGCTTTAGCAAATAGGAAAGTCAAACCACCCTTAGGAACCATGTTCTTTAGGTCAACATTGTATATATTATATGTTCTTGGAACTCTAAGCTGGATATGAATTTCATCAATCAGCTTAAAGTTTGGAGATAATATTATACACTCGGTGTCAGTGAAAAGAACGTTATTCTTTTTGCCACACATTTGTAACACGCTAAGGAGATTAAACTTGAGTTCTTTGACAAAATACACATCTTTAAAGTCCAGAGTACTGGTTTTAATTTACCCTTTCCCAGTGATCTTACCACCCTTTGGGTTGCTACCAAAGGCAACTTATCCTCCATCAATAGGCACATAGTCAGAAAGATAGGACATGTTCCCTGTCATGTGCCTAGAGCATCCACTTTCAACAACTCCTCTTTCCAATAAGTTCACCTGTGGATTGCCCTACACAAAAAGTAAGAGAATTAGTTTCTCTTGGGGACCCAAGCCATGATAGACTTGGATCTGCCTTATGCATCCATGTAATCAAATCTTTTAAGTACATAAGATGCAATATTGTCTTTGGAGACATGGTCTAAAACATGTATCTTTGGTCTCCAAACCCAACAAGCTGAGGCTTTACAACTTTAACCTTTTTACCCATAACAGCGTTAGTAGTTGGTTTTGGCTTAGCAGCAGTTACTTTTTGCCAAGCAGTAGTTACAGATTTTCTCAAAGCAGTATTAACCTTTTGTTTATCCCTGTTAATTATTAATGTTGTTCTCCTTTGAATGGGTCTATAAATAGTTGAATGTGCCCTTTTTAAAAAACATGACTTTGAATGGGCAACATTAACTATAGGTTTTGTGTAAGCAGTAGTAACAGATCTAGCAGTATTTACAATTTTTAAACCTGATCTCATTAAGACTGCTTTTGGAACAAAAGATTTTTGAACATGTGGGTGAGTTTTATTAGCAAAAGTAGAATGATTCACCCTTTAAGCATAGTTCCAAACAAGTTTGGTCACTTTTTCTTTTATATTATTTTTACAGTGATAATGCAAGTGATCAAAACTTCCACAAATAAAACAAGCTTTATTATTCATAACAAAATCACTCCCTAGTCTATTAGACATCAAATTATTCCAATTTCTTTGATTTCCTCTACGAATAGAAGTGTTCTTATTACAAGGTTCTACTGTTTCTACATTTTCCCTAGCAGCAGTTGTAGCAACAGTTTTATTTTGGTATCTAGATGTGACCACAACTTCATCCTCATCATCTGACACCCATTCCTCTATTACTGGGGCATCAGACTTCCTTTTATCCTTCTCATACTCTGCTCTAATAGTCATGCTATCTCTAGGTGGTTCAACACTCTTTTCTTCACCTGTAAAAGACAAATCAGGCATAAAGGGAGAAAAATTTCCAATTACATGAGGTGCAACATCATGGTACCCTATTCATTTCTTGTATTCTATTCCTTTCATCCTATTATAAATCTGAAGGTCTATCATTTTGTTAACTTCTTTAGATTGATATTCATGTATGTCAACATGCAATTCAATACTATCTTTCTCTATTTGAACCTTTTCCTTTTATGTTTGAACCTGATCATATTTTGTTTTAAGCTCATCAATGGTTTGATCTCTTAGATATACCTCAACTTCTAATGTTCTAATTTTCTCACACAAAACAAGTTCATTATATTTTGAAGAATTCTAACCTAGCCTCAACATATTTTAAACCCTCTTTATAGCCTAAAAGTAATAACCTCGCATCTTCAAGTTCTTTAAACACTCTACTATACTCAGATTTATAAAAACAAGGATCTGAACAACATGACTCAAAGGATACCTCAGAGTATGATCCTAAAGAACTTAAACTTGGTGAGTATGCCATGAAAGCATAATCAGCAGGACCATCAGTAGCTTGGTCACTCCAGTCATAACCTCCCAATCCATCACAAGACTCCAAAGTAGTTGTTGTGGAAGTCTCCTGAACTGGCATAGTTCTTCTTTCCACTTTCTTTGACCTGTTGTCCTGTGACCTTGGAAATCTGCATTCCCTTGCAAAGTGACCCTTCTTTTTGCAGTTGTAGCACTCAACTTTGGACTTGTCAAATCCCACTCTGTCAATACCATTCATCTGAAAGCTCCTTTCTGTCCTTTGCAGAAACCTTCTTGCCCTCATTGTAAGCATAGCCATCTGTTACCTAAGATCCATCTCTTCCATATCATCAGGATGGATCTGTTGAAGATCCTCATTTTCCAGCTGAGTAGTAGTGCTTTGACTGGCAAAGAAAGAACATTCAACAGCATCATTCAAGTTTTCAATTCCAGTAGCAGTAACTGGTTCCTTAGCAGTAGGAACTTCAACCATTATGCTGCCAGTGCTATTGGATGAAACAAATGCCAAATTTTTTGAACTGGAGCTTGAACTTAACCTTTGTTTCACTTCATCTTCATAAATCTTGAGATTGTTGCGAAGATCATCCAAGGTTTTTTTCTCCAACCTAGGCTTGTTTCTCCACACAATTGCATGTGTGTGTCATAAAGATGGAAGACATCCCAACAGCTTTTGGTTCAGATCTTCTTGTTCGATAACCACTCCCAAAAGCTCTATTTGGCTTACAAGCTTTTGTAACCTATTAAAGATCTCACCAAGAGTCTCAGTACTTGAGACAGAGAAGTTAGCATATTGTTGTTTGAGGTGATTCTTCTTGCTCTTTTGGTCGCCTCATTCTCACCAAATTTTTTCTCCAAAGCCTCTAACAACAGTTTAGCATCCTTGATGGTGTTAAAAGTCAACTGGTATTCATCTGGAATGGCCATCATTAGAATAGATCTGGCCTTGATCTCCAATCTCCTTAGAGCTTTGTCTTCTGCAGCAGTGAGTGGAATAACCTTTCCATCTGCTCTAGCTTTCAAAGCAGTATTACCACTTTCAATGACCTCGCAGAGACCAATGTCAATCATCTATATATGCTGCTCAATCCTTAATCGACACATCTCATACTCATTAGACTTGAGCATGGGAACCTTGTTTATTGCCAAAGTTTGTGTAGAGTCCATCTTTCACAGTAGGTATTCTTCTTGGTATAACAGCTTCTATATCACACAAGCTCTGATACCCCTTGTTGATCCTAGTTTACACTTGTAAATATAGATCTTATATATAGCTTCTGTTAATAAACTGTTAGATTCACAAAGTATCAAGCGGAATTTAACACTTTATGATTAAGAAGAACACAAAGACTAACAAACCAAACACTTCAATATTATTATAATAATACGAATACTGTTAATAGTATTAGGGTTTACAACCTTGAAGCCTCTAAAACAATCGTCCTCTAAACAATGACCTAGGTCCTCCTTTTATATGTTAAGAGTCCTAGTCGGTTACAAAGACTTTCTATACAATGTATATATCTATAGAATCTTTTTTATGTTTATCTAATACTAAACTTTAGGTACACGACATTCTATAAATACAAACCGACACTAATACCCCAGCAATGGTTATAATACTTCAGCAGTAGAAACCTTTACTCTGGCAGTAGTTAGTCTTTAGCAGCAGAAACTTTATACTAGCAGTAGTTTCATTTGGTCTATCAGTAGTTACCACTTAGTGTATTTCTTTGATCATCTCCAGCAACACCTAGCAGTAGGTTGAATACACTAGCAGCAGTTCAAATCATACCAACACCAATTATGACTTAGATCATTCTTCAATGAAATCCTTGAGCAGTTGAATCTTCCAAGAGCAGCAGTATCAGCAACAACATCTCAAAACCCAACACTTAATCAAAATATCGTGACAGTCTCTCAAGCTAAAAACCCCCTTGCGTTAGATTAGGTTTAATTAGACTAACTTTAAAATTAGAATACTGATAGATATTTAAGTGTTAACACTCCACTCTTAGTGATCGACACTCTACTTACCAACTAAGCCACATTAATCGGGTACACTAGCCATTAGTGTTTGTTATAGATTAAATCGGCTAAATATAAATTTAAAACTTGATAACAATAAATTGTTTATACTAAATGACACATCACATACATTTTACTATTTTCGTAGTTTAAGGTATCCAAAGAACAATATTGCATTTGATAAATTGTGTTCTTTTTTCAGTATTGATTTCTTGATTTGGCGCCTCTTCAAAGTTAGAAAAATAGATTGATAAGAAGTCACTAATGTGGCATTTAAATCACCAGTATAGTACATATTTGTGTTTGTGGAAACAAACACGCAAAGCGTGTTTCGGTATATATTATTGTGATACAGAGAAGATGAAGATAAGAAAGTTTGTGATTTTGATGTAAAAATGTCTTTTTAGTGTTCTTGGTGTTTTTTATTTACATTTAAAACTAACTTAAAATTTATATGCGGAGCAAGACGAGGGTATTGATATTATTTGATTGCTCTTTCACCAATTGTTGACAAGAAAAGGACATATAATGTTACGAAAACGTGTGTTTAGTGACATACAATGTAATTAATAGGGGTGTTCAAAAAACTCAAGAAATCGACAAATCGAGTCGAATCGCTCAATCCGAAACCCAAAGAACCTGAAACTGAAGAAAACGAAACAGAAAAACCCGCTTATCGCGGTTCGGTTACGGTGTTTATTTTTAGATATTCATGGTTAATTGAACCGGACCGTGTACAATATACATGAAGGTTTTTAACCAGATATTCAAATAACTGTAGATAATTTGATTATATTATTGCACTACATTTACTGTATAACGATATTTTTGTTCCTAATGTAAACATTCGCTAACCATCTATGTGTGAAAATTGTTATGTGGTCGTAATTTATAAATGTCGAACAAAATTTTTTTTCGTTAATCTATTATGTATGGTTATTTTAATACAATTATTGTAACCGAATAACTTTAATATGACTTTAATCTATTTTTTTTTTAATTTTACTAAAATTACATTTTAGTTTCTAGAACATGTTATTGTTCATACGTTAAACTCGATTAAACGTCTAAATAGTTAACCGTGACCTGAACTGTGAGTAACCGCTCATTTCGGATACCCACATGTCGGGTTATCCGCCTAGTACGGTTTGGTTTCGAGTAGTAAAATAAATTACCCGAACCGCCCCGTGAACACCCATAGTAATTAAAGTTTAACATTAGCATAAATTGCAAAAACTGAAAACCATAAGGACTAATTTGTAATTTACGCAAAAGGAAATTGGACAATGAAACAATATGCATGTGTATTAGGGGGTTTTCAAGAGTTTAAATCATTAACAATCTAACAGGAATTCAAACCCTAGCTAGTTACAAAATTTCAACAATTATTTTATAATCTTTCCCTTTAATCACACGCACAATTATAGTTGTTCGAACGAGGTGATACTGTTTACTGCTGAGATGATAGGATTCATATTTGAATTGTTATTATCTTTTCATAGCCACGATTACAACGACGATGTCGACAATGTCAACATAGGAGGAGATTATCGTGATTATGGAAATGGAGAAAGAAACAGTGAGGACGATCATGGCGTAAACAATATTGTCATCGTGTAAGTTTATTTTCTTGCCTTAGTTCTCTTTTAATGATTAGGGTTTGAACTTCTGTTTTTTTTTTTGTTTAAATGTACGTTTAATTATCAAGAATATTAACATCGATTGTTAATCTGTACGTTCTTGTTGTTTCGTTTGATAGTTGTTCGTGAATCTTCATTTGGCGAAAACATTTGAATCGGATATAATACTATATAAAATTATTGCTTTCTTGATATATACTGCTCAAGATCGTAATTGTTTTCCGTGTGTGTTGTCTTTAGTCGATAGTGTGTAGTTTGTTAGATGTAAATAAAGATAATGTGATTAAATACTAATTAATTGGTTTTAATTTTGTAAAGTTTGGATAAAGATGGAGAAAATGACGAAAATGAACAAGAGGAAAACAACGAACAAGAGGAAAACGATGACATTATGGTTGATGAGTAAGTGTTTTGCAATGTAGAAGACGATGTCAATTTAGTTGTTTTACTTTTGTTGAAGGGCGCAAAGATTAAAATGCCCAGACATGTAATCAACACTTAGTGCGTTTAGTTAGAGAATTTTTTTTCTTGTTTTCTATTTTTAGTTTTGTAAAAAATTAGAAGGGGAATTTATCTCCACAAAATAATTGAAAATATAGAAAACGCGTTTAATTGATATTTATATTTTCTATTTTGAATAATGTGAGGGAGGGTTATGGGTTATAAAGGAAAACAAAGAAAACAACTAAAATTTGTTTTTTAATTTTTCTTGTTAAGTTAGGAAACATAGGATTTTGTGTTTTGCAAAAAAAATAAAATAAAATAAAATAAAATAAAATAAAAAAGGAAACGTTGATTTGAACGTGATCTCTATTTTCCTTATTTTCCACAAAACATTTTGTGAAAAACAAAGATGTTTTCCCCACAACTTAATGCACCCTAAAATCTCCTGAATTTTGTTTATATTAAAAATATCGTACAAATTTTGGACTAAAATGGTGTGAACTGACACACATGAGGACCAAATATGTTTTGCTCCACCCGTCTCAAAATTATTGTCAAAAAATAGAAATCACAAAGTTTAATAAAAATGAGACTACTATAAATCTCAACCACTCAAAGAGAATATTTCTTTAATATATTCTCTAGTTTTTAATTAAAAATAAAAGTGAACAATTATTTTGAAACATCCGGAAAAAAAGTATGAACTATAATTTTGAGACGGAGGGGTAACATCTACCCGCAACAAACGCACGTACAAATAACTATTTATTTTTCTACATTGTTGTGTGATAATTGAGAAGGGGTTTTGTTAAAAACAACCCTATGGGTTGTATATAAGCCTTCCAAACTTATGAAAATCATAATTAATGAAGTCAAATAGTCCATAATTATATACTTTTAATAATTATAAACAAGGTAAGTGATGTTAACTATGGAATATTTAGAGTTCATTAAATGTTTATTAAATATTAATTATATATTTTTAGAAGGCTTATATACAACCCATAGGGTTGTTTTTAACAAAACCTAATTGGGAAAGTGGATTGTATTTGTATTTAAAGAATTGTAAGGAGTGATTAGTGATTTAGGAGATTTTGTTTGGACATTGTATAATCTTTTAACAAAAATTTCTGTAATTAAGCATAAAAACTATTGTTAGCAAACCTCAATTTTAAAAGAAACATAGGGATTTAAATAGTTTGAGATGTGCAAGTTACAAGTAACTTTTGAAAATGTATTATTTGTCAAATGTGACTATTAAATATTTATGCTATACCTCCAAAGAAATGGATGGCATGATCAAAGCTAGATAATTGAACAATACGTCCTATCTAAAATCACTAAATAAATGCAAGTTATAGATGTTTCTAAAAATATTCTACATGAATTAAGATTTTGGAAACCTTCTACTATCTAAGAGATATCTTTGAAAAGTTTCCAAACTTCTTAACTGGTGCATGTAAATATTCAAATTTGTTATAATTATCCTATTTTCAAGTTTTGTCAACAGAGAACTCAACGCTCAAGATGTCAATCATAATCATTGAGATGAAGTAAATGTGGATGATAATGATGATGCATTTCTTGGCAATAACCAGGAGAACTTGTGAGTTTTTCTTCCCTCTTGCTTCATTTTCATTGTTTTTTAAGTTGTTTAATTTCCCTAATATTGTTTAAAAATATTGGGGTTCATGCTAATGATAATCGAATTTGGAAGTTAGAGTGGTCTTGTTTGAAATCTTAATTGGCTTAATCTTGTATAAAGTAGTGTAAGATATTGCTCCCGAAAAATACATTTGCATGTTAAATCAATAGAGAACTCGATGCTGAAGAGGCCAATTCTAGTCACGGAGATAAGGTAAAAGTGGTTGATAATATTTGATTTTAAGATAACAAAGATAACGAAAAAAATTAAATCGTTAACTCTAGATATGTAACACGTTTGACTTTACTCACAAAATAAATCGTTAACCCTAGATATGTAATATGTTTGACTTTACTCACAAATGGACGTTGATTTTTACAAGCTATAGACGTTTCCAAAAGGGTTCTACAATATTTGATTTTTAAGATAACAAAGATAACGAAAAAAATTAAATCGTTAACCCTAGATATGAAACACGTTTGACTTTACTCACAAAATAAATCGTTAACCCTATATATGTAACATGTTTGACTTTACTCACAAATGGACGTTGATTTTTAGAAGTTTTCGGCAACGACGTTTAGTGCGGAAATTGACAAAACACAAAAATATATTTCGCAGTTTACTTTAGGGGTGAGCATGGGGCGGGGTGGGGCGGTTTTATGGTAAAACCAGAAACCGAACCGTATGTTTCGGTTTTTGGAAACTACAAACCGTTTGGTTTCGGTTTTTCGGTTTTTAACATTGAATCGGTTCGGTTTCGGTTTTTATTCGGTTTTTTCTTACTTGAAAACAAGCAAGTTTTAATCTTATATGAAGTTTACAATTCTAAGTTTTCAAGCAAAAATATTTAAACAAATATCAATAATAGCATATTATCTAGCAATCCAAATCGTCAAAAAGCGCACAAAACAACCAAACATCAATCTAAAATATAAAATGCGTCTTTCTTGCTTTGCACTTTTCGTTAAACTACGAGAATTGTAGGGGAAATTTTCAAAGAACACTATTGTTTGAAAACAAAGATTATATCTATAAATAAAACAAATTTTAATGTATAGATAATAAACAACAAATTTTTTTTAATAGATAAAGTTTTATATTTAAATCTTTAAAATTAAATAGCAAATCTTTTATATAGATAAAATTATATAAAAACATATAAAAAGGTGGGGCGGGCGGTTTCTCGGTTGGTTTTCTTATAAAACCAAAAACCGCCCCAAACATTCGGTTTTTATGAAATTCAAAACCACTGCCATCGGTTTGTCAAATGGGGCGGTTTTTTCGGTTCGGCTTTTTTGGTTTCTATTTGGTTTTTCGGTTTTTGTGCTCACCCCTACTTTACTTTAAAATTGAAACCTTTTTTGGTTAATACATCATAACTTCTAGCTTCACATAATGGAAACTAATTCCAGATTTATTTCAAGTAATCAATAAAGAAAATGTTTTACCTGACCTTTTAACTAACTAGAAATAATTTACTTTTTTCGTCTCAAATTAATCGTTCGCGTTTTCCTTTTTCTTTTTTTTATGTCCCAATTTTTCTCCACTACAAAATATAAATAGGTAAATTTGATCGAATTTATCATATTACCTTTGCTTGAAATTATTATTACAAATTTCAAAAAGAAAATTAATTTAATTTTTTAATGATAAAAATGTCATTTTTGCAAAGTAAGATAAAAAAAACAGTAATAATATATATATATTTTTTAATGATGTTTCCATATATTCTTTCGATTTACATAGAAGTGCAAGGTAAACGAGCAACAAGCTGCGTCGCTAGCCCTTTTTGAATTGCAAAGTCAATTTTTTTAAAAACTATGTTTGTAGATTTAGGTGTCATAACATTGCTATGTATAAATCGTTGGACTCTTTTGAGGAGCTCCACAGCCTCATGTGCAAGAAAAGCAAATGTATCAAATGCGAAATGAAAAAAAACATGTTGATTTTCAATGTACGCGTTCTCGTGTTTAGCCATTTTGTACGAGGCGGCTTTCAAAGCAGCTTGTCCTACTGTAAAACCCCGCCTACTCAAACCAACGAGAGGAGAAACCCCTGTTAGATCCACACATGAATGTTTCCCTCCAACCCATCCAAACACCAAAACGTCTGCCGGTCCGAGTATGGATCTTCCATCCAACGGGTCAATCAAAAAGTTCATAGGTGTTTCTTTCTTGACGGAGATCCCAACGCGCCTACAAACGTCAAAAGGGACATCCCTAATCATATCGTGTCTATACTTGAAGCCCGGGAGCTCTTTGCAATGGGCTGCGTGTTCCCCCAAAGGAATCCAAACACGCCTTGCGACAAACTGGGCATATCTCATAAACCGGAAATAAAGGAATCATAAGGCGATACTTAAGGATAGTACGATATTCCACCGGTGACATATGTTGACCTAGCCCGTTTATGGGGATAGCTAATAGAAAATCTTGGGCATGTGAGGCCTATAGACACTCAAAAACTGCTTTCTGTCTCACATTCATGTCGAAGTGAACTATATCTTTGACCATTCACTAAAATGTGCATTTTCGCCTATGTTTAAATTGCATTTTTTTTTATGAAAAGTTATTTTAGGACAAATGAAGTATTTTATTGCAAACTATGTAACTAATTTAAATGACAAGAGACTCCCAAGTATCCAAACTTGCTTAAAAAGCAATCTCAAACACACTTAAAAGTAAAGGATAAATTTAAACATAACCCTTAATAACAAAAGCAAACTCAAAAACAGTAAAACCGAAAACCCATGACCATATTATATCCTTCTTCACACCATCACAAAACCCTCAACACAAACAATGCAACCAAACACCATCTACACTACTAAAAAACTATATACACCACCCTTAATTATCTTCCCAATATCATCATACACCCTCCATAAACCCTACAAAACTACACCCATGCGAGCATCACTGACCCTTTTGCGCACACTCCACCATAGCCACCGCCACGTCATCACCGGCATCTTTTTCAAAAACCCACCTCGAATCTCACTTTTGAGACAATTTGGACAAAGTTCTTCAGTCAGGCATTTCGTCGAACATTTGGCGTGCAAGGAAGAAAACCGGGATTTTGAAACTGATAATGAGAGGTTTAGCTTTGGTGCGTGTTTTGGGGTGAGTGGTGATGAGGTTAAGAAAGATGATACGGGTTTGAAAGTTGATGTGAAGGAGCTTGATGAATTGCCTGAGCAATGGAGGAGGTCTAAGCTGGCTTGGCTGTGTAAGGAGTTGCCGTCGCATAAGCCCGCTACAGTTGTCAGGATATTGAATGCGCAACGGAAGTGGGTTAATCAAGATGATATGACTTATGTGACTGTTCATTGTATGAGAATTCGCGAAAATGAAACTGGGTTTAGGGTAAAATTTCTTCTTTTTGTTGACGCTTAGGATTAATTGAAAGGCTTGACTTGTAGCAAGCTTAAAAAGGTGGTTGTTTGATAAGCAAACGTAAACGGGTGGGGCTTTTGATGAATTAAAAGTTCATCCATTTTGATGAACATTACTTTTTTCATGATGAACATTACTTTTTTCATCGTTAGTTAAGTTATGTACATGCAACATACGTCTTGCATGCTTAAAGCAAGTTGTTTCTAGCGTGTTAAACATTTTTAATCATCGTTGTTTGATGAACAATAATGTAATTCCTGCCAGGTGCAAACAACCTTAAGTGGCCACGCCAACCTCTTGAAAAGGGAGGGCTTTACCTGGTTTGTGGCGGTGGGTTCAAACCCCGTGAATTAGTAGGCCAAAAGGTCGGAAATCATGGTTAAAAAAAATAAATAAATAAAAATAATGTAATTCTTTTTTTGTTTATTAAAACAGGTAACCTTCAGAAATTCAGCGTGTATACATTCATTAATAACACAGCCTCTTTTAGGCTTTCTATGATTCTGGACTTTCTATATACCCACTGATATAGACCTTTAATGCTTGATTCTGTAATATCTTATGTTTGTTTAATTGAATGTGATGTCATTATGTTTTTTCATTTTAGGTGTATAAATGGATGATGCAACAACACTGGTTTCATTTTGATTTTTCACTTGCTACTAAGCTAGCTGATTACATGGGCAAGGAGCGAAAGTATCTAAAATGTAGGGAGATATTTGATGATATTATTAATCATGGTTTAGTTCCAACAGAATATACTTTTCATATTCTGATAGTATCCTATCTCAGTTCATCGAATCGTGGCTGTTTAGATGAAGCGTGTGCTATCTATAATCGGATGATTCAGTTAGGAGGTTATAGTCCCCAGCTTAGCTTGCACAATTCGCTTTTTAAAGCTATTTTGACAGCACCTGTAGACTCTTCAAAACAGTATGTTAATCAAGCAGAATTCATATTTCATCAAATGGTAACTTCTGGATTCAAGATCCATAAGGATGTTTATAGTGGTCTTATTTGGCTTCATAGCTATCAGGATAAGGTAGATATAGAGAGAATCGCATCACTAAGAGCCGAAATGAAGTTATCCGGTTTTGACGAAAGTAAAGAAGTGCTTGTCTCGGTTTTAAGAGCTTGTTCCAAAGAAGGGGATGTAGAGGAAACTGAGAAAACATGGAAAAAGCTTCTTAGCTCAACCAGTAGCATTTCTTCTCAAGCTTATGTTTATAAAATGGAAGTTTATGCAAAGAATGGTGAGCATATGAGATCATTCGAGGTATTTAAGAGTATGCAAGAACAGTTAGGATCAGCTAGCACTGCAGGATTTTATAAAATAATAGAAATATTGTCTAAAGCGCAGGCTGCAGAACTTGCAGGGTCTGTCATGGAAGAATTTATTGAAATTGGTAAGAAGCCATTGATGCCGTCCTTTATTGATTTAATGGACATGTATTTTACATTAGGGATGCATGATAAGTTGGAGTATACTTTCTTACAATCTCTTGAGAAATGTCGCCCCAACCGTACCATTTACAATATATATCTCAAATCACTTGTACATACTGGCAATCTTGGTAAGGCTGAGGAGATATTACGCGAAATGCAGAATCTTGAGGATATTGGTGTCGATACCAAATCCTGCAACACTATTTTAAGAGGGTATTTAGATGGTAGAGAGTATGCTAAAGTAGAACAGATATATGATTTAATGAGTCAGAAAAAGTTCCATATCGAACCTGATTTGATGGAAAATCTTGAACGAGTTTTGAAAGCAAATAAAGAAGCGCTTAAGAACCCTGTAACTAGAAAGCTTAGCAAAGAACAACGAGAAGGTCTTGTGGGGTTACTGTTAGGTGGTTTACAGATTGATTCAGATGAAGAAAGAAAGAATCATATGCTCGTTTTTAAGTTTAATGAGGACTCTGATGTACATAAGGTTTTAAAGAGACATATAAGCAGCGAGTATAAGGAGTGGTTAGATTTATCTAGTAAACAAGGTGACAAAGTCACCACGATTTCACACTCTTATTTTGGGTTCTATGCTGACCAGTTTTGGCCACAAGGTCAGCCTGTAATTCCAAAATTAATCCATCGTTGGTTGTCACCACGAGTTCTTGCCTACTGGTACATGTATGGTGGTTATAGAACTTCATCTGGAGATATTTTGTTGAAGATTAGAGGAAGTGAAGATGGCGTTGACAAAGTTGTTAAAGCCTTACAGAAAAAGTCGTTGAATTGTAAGGTCAAACGCAAGGGTAGATTGTTTTGGATAGGTTTACTTGGAAAAAATTCAACATGGTTTTGGAAATTGGTGGATCCGTACATCGTGGGGGATTTAAAAGATCTTGTAAAGCCAGACCTAAAGGAAGACTTCCGAACTATTGACTTTGATAGAAGTGATTCTGATAATAGTGAAGATGATGCATTGTAGGACTTCTTTTGTTATAATCGTGGTTGCTCCAAAATGGGCAAGAAGCGGGATTGCAAGAAGCTCTACCAAATTTCTTGTGCTGCAATGACACTAAGGTATGAATATATTTGAACCGCCAAAAAATACCAGTGACAACACATGAATATTTTCATTGAATTTACTACTAGTTCAGGTTCAGGTTTACACTTTTCTTTTATATACATGGAATTGTTGGACTATATCTCATTCATTACTCAAAGTTTTGAACTTTATTATTTTCTGGATGCAGGTTGAAAACGGGGCCTGATGCTGATGATGTGCATTTGATCAGAGGCATATACTAGCTTCTTAATCGGATTTACTTAATGATATATCTTTTGGCATATCACCAACATCCAAGATTTTCTGAGTTGTGACGGTGTGACCTTATTTATAAAATGTCATTTTGTGAATAGTTATTGTTACAGTTGGTATATAATGCACGGTTTAGTGTCATTGAATTTCATTACTCGTTATGAAGTACAGTATTAACACAATGAGCATCTTTTAGGCCCACAACAGCCAGTGATGGGTAATTTTGGTATTTAGTATAACTATTCTACTGGTTAAGCAATGTTTCGTATATGCTGATTATTATTATAAAGGAGTATTGAATGAGAAAGTAGAGCCTTATTCTGGGTAGTGGCCTATCTCTCAAATGAAAGCTCGTTTACTTGTCCGTTGACTAACCAAATTACTAATTTGTTAGATATACCATTTTTCATCATTTTATCTGTGTTCGGGGTCCTATACATGTCCGAATGAGGGAGTTTTCTTTTATATATCGGGTCACCACTTCTCGAAGGCAGTTTTAGGTACGCGAACTAAAAGCATTCCCATTACAAGATGATTTTAGTTGTATTAGTATGAGATATGCCAGAGCCCTTCCAAGATTGTTATGATATTATGCACTGATATTAGTTATCTATAGTGTTGAAGTGTTCTAGAAAGGTTCCAGTTGAATGCCACCTCGGAGTTCACTTGTTCTGTCAGGTGGGATTTCACTAGTGGAAACTGTCGGTAGATGCATCAATGATCATCAATGATTTCAGAACGATTCAAAGGTTCTGTTTTTTAACCAATCATTTGTATATTACATACTTGAACAAGATCTATACTTTGTGTGACTTATCTTCTTCCCGCCCTAGGAGTAGGAGTAGCACAAAAAGAGGGATTGGCATTTTGGACCATAAACCACTAACGCCTTCCTCGTTGGGGCTCTGTGCACTGGGAAAAAGCTCTAGCGACGGGAGGCCACTAGTTACAAAGCTCCAATAAGGTATCGAGAGGTGTTTTAACATATATCCCGGCTGTTTAGTACTCCAGTATATAAGGTAAAACCCTTTTGCAGAGCTGCAATTGCCAAATTGCTGACATTTTATAAGTTCTAAGGTGGGAAATATAATAGTTGCTCAAGCCAATATCAAAACAAATGATTTTTATGCATTTGTAACTTGCGTAAATATCATCAATTTGTTTGTAACACTTATAATGGACGGATACGCTGTCATGTCATTCGAACTTACTGCAGAAAAATAACCCAGTATCATGTAGTGTCGTGATACCACCATTTACTTCTCTGGAAGGTAAAAGATATATAATGTGTTCGGACATGGTGCTATTGTGAGTTGGCTCATTGGTTTCACCGGTCCAAAACTACCGAGTCACTGATATTGTCATCTAGTACATCTATTTCTGTGTGGATTATATCTGATATGTTGGAAAGAAGAGAAATTTTTTGGTTACAGTATATTTTATTTTTGCCTTGTTTTTTAAGACACTTTAAAAACGTTAATATTCGAGCATAACTTGAAATACATTTTAAACGGTCATATCGATTATCAGTTGCAAAAGTACAAAGTTAAAAAATATAAAATTTATAAGAAAAATGATGCAATAATTATATGAACATAACTAAAAAACGTTGTAAAATTGTAGATGCTCTACCGTGGCGGTGCATTTGGCACCAAGCCACTATGATGCGCGTCATAATATCGCCATGACAACACACTCGATACGGAAAGGCGCGCCCCATGGCTTAAGCTATGGCAATGGTGCACGTTATGGCGTCCGAAAATGTCTACATTTTCCAGTTACTGTGCAACAACTAAATTTGTTTTTCTTTTGTTTTATTTTGTTTACAAATTTTATCATTATATAATACCCATACTCAACCTTGTACATACAACTTTTATCACTTCCATTTTCAATATTAAAAGCTTACAATATTTACAGAGTGAATGTGGCCGATTCATACTGTTGATGCATAATCTGGCGCGGGCAGGATTCAACGACTCTCTTTGGCCGTTAGTCGTCTTCTCGAGCCCTAGTAGACCTGTCAACAAAGAGAACCCGTTAGGAGTGGACACGAGGCCGTAGCCCCGGGGTCCACCTCCGACGGTCAAGTTAGTATGCGATGTAGCATATATCAAAGTTAGTTAGGTTTAGAGATAACTGTCATGTATATATAGGACATGGATTAGGGTTTAGGCGTAGAATGGGCGCGTCTGGCATTCTGGCCCGTCCCGGACCATACGTCCACAAGCCCCCAAGTTTAGTATGAGATAGCGCATGGCTATGTTATGCTAAACTTAAGTTATTCATGGCAGCGTAGGTGAAAGTGGAATCGTATCGCATCTGGGTAAGGCGTACCTTTTGTACCCGATAGCGGCCAGCATGGTGCGATAGAAGGCGTGCTTCGTAAGATGCAGCGTTGTGCGACAAAGAGGTGCGACGAAGGCGTGCGTAGCATAAGTGCACGCATGCGCAAAGAGGTGCGGCAGAAGGCGTGCTTGCTAAGTGTCGCTGTGCGACCAAGAGTTGCGACGAAGGCGTGCTTACGCGCGCATTACATCCGTCTTTACAACCACGAGGGCGTCTCCCTGCGGTAAAGATGCGTGCGAATATTTAAATCCGTCTTTGTTACTGAGCTTGCGTTACGCTTCCAAATATACCAACGCGATGCGTCACGGAAGCGATGGTAGTATATACTGTAGCCCCCAAGTTTGATGGTGCTACTCGTGTAGGAGCATTAAACTTATTTAATCTGCGAAAACACTGAATGCAAAGATTAAAAGTATATGTCGCGAATCGCAGCATATAAAACCTAATGAAGTGAAACAATAAGCGCACATAGCATGAATAATATATTGCCCATAGCATAAATAATATATACACATACGAGAAGTGGCGGCACTCTGCCTCGTGGGATGCTTACCGACGAAATAATTAATTGTGTTTTTTGTTTTTTAATGTATAAAATAAAAACTCGGATGGATGTACCGTGACCGCGACTAATAGACACATATAGATTTATCGTAACCGCATAGACTCGAACGTTTGTGGATGATCGCAGATGTTTATACCACGACTTTTGGTCCAATGCGCATCATGGCGATTGACTAGCATCGTGGTGTTCGCGCGTCACGTGCTCTGCGAAGATGTCGAGCGCATGGCCTAACGGGTAGATTTATCACTGCGTTGTTGGCACAAGGTGTACCAAGTAAAACAGATCTGCGAATTAATTGCTAAAAATAAAATAGCTCGATCGTGCGGATTTTTGCTTAGGTCCAATGATGCGGACTAAAATATAAAATAGGTCCGATCATGCGGACCTTTTCTTTTATCATGTTTTAGCATTTAGCCAAATCAAAGAATATATTAAATTTCAACACTTAATCAAAGAATAATATTTTAAGTGAAGATATGGTTTATTATCTTAAATTTTAAAATATCTGTGTAGCAAATCATTTTTAAATTTCAACACTTATCATGTTGCGGCGTCGAGAAAATTTTCTACCAAAGGCGTATTGCATCGTACAATTTAATAAAGTTTTAATAAAGTGATATTAAATTCGGCGTCGTAGAGGCGCTAATCCTTGTGGATTAAGTTGTACGCATCGTCCAATTTAATAAAGTGAAAGGTTTTAGAGTTACCGACTTTAGAAATTGATTTACGCTTTTCATACGAGGCTCGAAACATAGTTTATTCGTGGTCCCACGGATGGCGCCACTTGTTGATGCATAATCGGCGCGGGCGAGGATTCAACGACTCTCTTGGCCGTTAGCGTCTTTCAGTAGTAGACTGTCAACAAAGAGAACCCGTTAGGAGTGGACCGGGCCGTAGCGGGGTCCACCTCCGACGGTCAGTTAGTATCGCGATGTAACATATATCAAAGTTAGTTAGAGTTAGAGATAACACATGCATGTATATATAGGACGTGGATTAGGGTTTAGGCAGAAGTAGAGTGGGTAGCGTCTGCGGCGTCTGGGCGTCCGGACCATACGTCCACACATACCTTTCAGATTCATACCTTCCGATGATGAAGGCGTCATTTATCTTGGTGAAAGCTTATGAATGTTACCAAACGTTGCAACAAAAAAAACTCAAACAAACACATTAAAGTCTTTAAAAAATCTTATGAAGATCTTTGGCAACACCAACAAGGTTATTTTATTCAAGATTATGTAACTTTTTCTATTTTCACTTCATTTTAGTTTTTATGTAATTTTATCATTTTTTTATGAATAAAAATTTAATTGGTTAAAACAAATTAAATAAAATTGAATGTGTATTAAAAGGGGGTTGGTTGACATGTTATGAAACAGGAAGTTTTTAAATGTGTGAATAATAAGGTTATGTTAAAAAGAATATTAAGTTAATAAACAAAAAAAAGGATTTTGACATGCCATCAAACCCAAGGATAAGTATAATAGGGAGTTCACTCACGCATTGGTGACTTTCAAGACGCGTCCTCCTTATAAAATGCCTCCCCCACCCTGTCAGGATGAGTCTCCGGGACCCCGAGACATTGGCTTCCGCCAACAGTGAACTATTAAGGATCGCATCCCGCGCATATTCTACATTATAGCCTGCAAGTGATTCAGCTTACGCTTTTGGGAGATCAAACGGAGCTCAATTAGTGCGAGAAAATACCGATTTGTATGATGGTCGTGTGTGTGTTACTTGTGATGTGGGGTATATTTGTGTGTAAGTGAGGTATTTTTGATGATAATGTTGGTTGTTATATTATTAATAGTATGTTGTTGATGGTGATGTTGGTAATAACTAATAAAGTAACAAGTGATGTGACGTTGAATTGACGACAATCATGTTGGTCAATGGTCACCACTAGATGTCTGATGCTCTAAATAAAAATAGCATACAACATTTTTGCAAAGACAAAAAAGAAATATAAGGAGCGTATGTTGGGCGTATATAACTGACTTATAACTTATTTGGTTTTGAGCTTATACTTCATAAGCTCACTTTTTTTAATTAATTAAAAAAAATTAATTTAATGGTGAAAGCTAAAGATACGCAACATATTTATTCAAAACAAACGATCTACGCAACGAACTTTGAAAATTACCATCCTACGCAAAATACTTTCAAATTTTGAACGATCTACGTAATATGACCGGAAACTAGTAGGTTACCAGGTTACAAACTTTGAAAAATTACAGAAATGGCCCTTGTGGCTTGCTTTGACTTTCACCGATCATCCTTTGACTTTTTTTTTCACTTAAAAAAATTACAGTAATTTGCATTGACTTTCACTTTTAGCCTGTTTTTATACTTTTTCACCAGTTCTCTTACGTTTTTATTCATTTTTTTATGTTTTCGTCCGATTTTATATGTTTTCGTCCAATTTCTTACGTTTTTATCCGTTTTCGTCCATTTTTATATGTTTTCATCCGTTTTTATACATTTTCACCCGTTTTCTTACGTTTTCATGCAATTTTATACGTTTTTTCGTCCGTTTTTATACATATTAATACGTTTTCATCCGTTTTCTTATGCTTTTATACGTTTTCGTCCGTTTTCATCCGTCTGTATGCATTTTCATCCGATTTTATACACTTTCATCCGTTTTCGTATGTTTTTATCTCTTTTCGTCCGTTTTTATATCGTTTTTATATGTTTTTGTCTGTTTTTATATGCCTTCATACATTTTATCTGTTTTCGTCCATTTTATACGTTTTTATACGTTTTCGTTTGTTTTTATACGTTTTTATCCGTCTTGATTAGGTTTATATTCGTTTTAAATGCGTTTTATATGTTTTCATACATTTTCTTATGTTTGCATATATTTTTATCCATTGTTATCCATTTTTATACGTTCATCCGTTTTTATACGTATTTATCTGTTTTTCTTATGTTTTTATCCGTTTTGCTACGTTATTATTCGTTTTTCTACGTTTTATACGCTTTATAAGTTTTTGTATGTTTCAGTACATTTCAATACTTTTTTGTACACTTTTATGTGTTTTGTATGTTTTCATACGTTTTTATCCGTTATTAATCATTTTTATCTGTTTTCATACGTACAAAAATGTAAGAAAACGTATAAAAACGGACGAAAAATATAAAAACGTAGAAAACATATAAAAACTGGCGAAAACGTGTGAAACGTATACAAAACTGTATGAAAATGTAAGAAAACGTATAAAAACGAACACAAACGTAAGAAAACAGATGAAAACGTATAAAAACGGAAGAAAACACATAAAAAAGGATGAAAACGTATAAAAATGAATAAAGACGTATGAAGAAGGGCTAAAACGAACGAAAACGTAAAAAAAGGATAAAACCGTAAGAGAACGGGCTAAACATGGACGAAAACAGATAAAAACGTATGAAAAAGTAAGAAAACGAAATAAAAACGTATAAAATTGGATAAAAACGGATGAAAATGCATAAAAATGGAGGAAAACGTATAAAAACGGACGAAAATGGATAAAAACGTAAGAAAACATTTGTAATCGGACAGGAATGTAAAAAACGAATGATAATGTATAATAACGAACATAAACGTATAAAAACGGACGAAAAGTATAAAAACGTATAAAATCGGATGAAAATGTATAAAAACGGATGAAAATATATAAAAACGGATGAAAATGCATATAGATGGATGAAAACGTACAAAAACGGATAAAACCGTAATAAAACGTATAAAAACGGATGAAAACGTATAAAAATGGACGAAAACGTATAAAATCGGATGAAAACGTAAGAAAACGGATGAAAATATATAAAAACTTATAAAATGGATAAAAACGTATAAAAATGGACGAAAATGTATAAAAAATGGATAAAAACGTAAGAAACCAGGCTAAAACGTATAAAACGGACGAAAACGTAAAAAACGGATAAAACATAAGAGAAAGGGTGAAAAAGTATAAAAACGGACTAAAAGTGAAAGTCAATGCAAACCATAAGGACCATTACTGTAACTTTTTTTAAGTGAAAAAAGTTAAGGGATGACCGGTGAAAGTCAACGCAAGCCACATGGACCATTTCTGTAATTTTTCAAAGTTTGTAACCTGGTAACCTACTAGTTCCCGGTCATATTACGTAGATCATTCCAAATTTGAAAGTATTTTGCGTAGAATGATAATTTTCAAATTTTGTTGCATAAATCGTCTGTTTTGAATCAATATGTTGCGTATTTTTAGCTTTCACCCTTAATTTAAATAAATTTATTATCACATAATAAACTTACATAAGCTAAAACAAAATAAACTTATATAAGTATTAGCAGAAATATGGATTTTAAGCGTAATAGAAAGGAATGCTGTAACCGGAGGAAAAGTTTCAAAATCAACCAAGTTAGTTTTAAAATAAGCCATAAAAATGTGCTTATCTTACTATCTTATAATAGAGGAAGACATTTTTCTCCGTCAAATACATATCAAAACTTAATTTTAACAATACAAGTTATAAAGCATATAGTATAAACATTTACTTATCTTCTAAACTTAATTTTAAACAATACATGTTATAAAACATATGATACAAACATGTTACAAACCTTTCAACACATTTAATTAATATTATTCTTTAAATACCTTCTTTATCAAATTACAATTACTATATCACATAATACAAGCCAAACACGCTACTAATTTAGTGTTAAAATCATAACATAAGCACTTAATCATCAAAAAAGTTAACAATGCAGACAACAACGTAACAACTTCATCATCCTTATCTACGTTTGTAAGTTGTCGCAATACACGGTTACTATATTATATGAAATATTTTGCTATAAGACTTCCAACATAAAAATATTTACAATAAGTTACAGGGTATCTGCCGCTGTAACGCGCGAATAAGCAGGCTATTTTTTATAAAGTACAATCTCAAAACAAAGTAACCTATGCCCAAACAAACGCCCCGTGGACCATCTATCTTTTATATAATAAAAGAATTACATCATTTCGAAGTGTTTTTAGAAAACCCTTCTCATTGGAAAAAAAATTGGGCCAATAGGAGAGTTCAATTTCGTCACGTAAGCAAAATCATGTAATGTGATTGGTTAATAAAATTCAAAATTAAATTGATTTTGGTTAAACTTTAATAAATTTGGTGGAGAAATTTGGTTGATAAAAAAAAACACATAAAAATATAAGTGTCGAATTTGTGAAAACAAAAACTTAAAAAAAGAGGAGATGATTAATAAAACTTTAGTGGTTGATTTTTAAAAAATTATATAGAGTTAAGTGTAATATTATAAACCTTTATATTTTTTAATTACGTTGGATTATTAACAAATACCCCCTTATACTTTACACACTTTAAACTTTATATCTTAAAAAATACAATGCATATGTTGTTTTAAAATAACAACATATAAATTTACATAAGATTATAAGTATCAATTTTTTTACTATATACGTTCAATAAGGACTCATTTATTTCATTTTTAAAATAACCTACGTGGACACGAGTTTACATTTTAAATACGGCTAAATTACTGAAAACGAGAATATAACTATCAAATTGTAGCAGCGGTTTACTTTAATATAAAAATAAATATATGCGATTGTACTTATAACAATGATTCATGTAATTCTTATTTATTTATACAAGGCTATCTAGAAAAAACATTTTTATAAAACATCAACATAATATTAAAACTCATTATAAAATAAGTATACTTTAACTTTATCAACACTCATTATGTGCTATTAAACTTGCATCTGTGTACAACATAATATTAGTAGTGAAATTTAAAAAACAATATCAACATCTTTGTCAGCTAAATAAATTAAATCTTGAGTTACCTAATATAAGTTTTTATGTGTAAACTTCGTGCGTGCACGAAACTTATAACTATATAATTATATCGCACGAAACTTATAACTATATAATTATATGTAATTACGACACAATATTAATACATACAGAATAATTTTTTTGTTAAATAGTTATCTATTGTAGAATGTCCCACTTATAACCTAGTTTGAGACACAACCAACCCCCATTCCATCCTGTTTCAAACCACATACCCCTTACTTCATTTGCATGCCCCCAAACCAAACAAACAAAAAAATGTTGACAGATTCAGAGCTTTTGAAACACCTCCACAATGTCTTGAAAACATCCGACCTAGACACGGCAACCGCCGCCACTGTGCGCCGTAGATTAGAGGAACAGTTGGATATTGATTTGTCGGACAAGAAGACTTATATTAGGAAACAAATTGATTTGTATCTTCAGTCTCATTATAATGACAATAACCCGGAACCCGAAAAGGAGGGGGAGGAGGAGGAGGAAAATGTGAAAGAGGAGGAGAGTGATGATGGTGGTGGTGGGAGTGTTTCGGCGAAAGACGAGGAGTCCGAAGAGGGCGAAAGTGAGGAGGAGAGTGAGGATGAAAGTGATGATGAGGATTTGAAGAGTAATGGGTTAGTGAATTATGTGTTTTGTTGTTGATGGTGTTTATTTTGTGTGATTGGCTTATATGTCACTAGTTTTGGGTATAATCGATTTGAATGTGAATTAGTTATCCCTAAATTAAATGGACGAGGTTTTCCCTGTTTAGGTTACCCGGGAAGGGGAGGGCGAGTCTTTCCTAACCAATGTATACCCCCAAATGTATACTAATTGAGGTTTCAACCCTAGACCTCTTACAAATAGGCCACTTTGGTGGTGGCTAGTTATCCCCTTTAGATTTTGCGAGTAATATAGGATGTAATGCGATAGTGGTCTTGTTAAGGAATTTTGGGAAGAATTTAGACTAAAAGCCTTAATGAAGCAATTTGTTTAAGGCTTGCTCTTGAAATTATATGCTCTTTTCTATTGTGATTAGGTTACTTTAAATCGTTGTTGGTTTTAGGGCATAGTTCATATAAAAAAGCACTTGGACAATTTCTTAAATCGTGCATTAGATAGCATTTTCCTAATACAATATTTCGACCCTATTCGAATGCCTGTTACACAAAATTTGTAATGGGATAAGACAAGTAAACAATTTAATTTTGGCACATGAAGTATAGCAAAACACAGAAATTTTTGTTAGTCTTTCTGTCTTTGTCTGTAATAAATGAGACCAACATCTGTTATTAATAGATTGACAATCATGGCAGTTTTCGTATGTAATAAATGATGTCTGTTGGATAATAGAGTAATAGACATGTCAGTTACTCAGTTTTGGTTTTGCCACTGCTCCTTGATCTCTGCCATTCGTCATGGGTGAAGTTAGTTTAGCTCACACAAGTGTGTACTCTACACCTCCTAACACGTTGTCGAGTTTAACCTAAAATCCCTTTGGCCTCTAGTTAATCAAAATTACATAAATAGTTGATGACATTAAATGGACCAACAATTGTTTATAGGTTTAAAAAGGGAATTCTTGAAAATGAGTGATTGTTATTGATAAAATATGGATCTGACAAAATGTAAGGTGGACCGATGCCTGAAGAAGGGACATTTAAGCACCAGGATATCAATTTTTTTTATAAAATGAGATATAAGGGTCATTGTTTTTTTAGATGTTTATGTCATTCCGTTAGAAATTAGAAATTTATATCTTTATGTTTCCTTAAAGACTTTTATCTCAAATAGCATTGAAATGTTAATGTCTAGCGGTTGCTTTCCCAAGCCCCGTTTCATTTGGTTGTCACCCCTCTTCACAAGGCATGGCACTGTGTCTGGCTGAAATATCCATATTACACACGACGTCACTAATTGAAGGATATGCGTATATTTCTAGGCTTTCATTCAAGTCTGAATTAGGGAAGAAGTAGAAATTGTAGAGGAGCATAGCGTCTTTTCTGGCCATGATTTTAGGTTCATGTTTTATGATCAAGGCACTGCATACCTGAATAAATAGATTACTTTGATTTTAGTTTATTGGTCATTGAAAGTTATTAGTTTGGTTAGTTACCAAATAGACAAGCTGCCCCTGTGCATCTATGGCTCTTATTAACAGCTAAATCCATATTCTAGGCTTTTCTGCTGGTCACTTTTAGTTTCTCCCACCATTATTGAGTTATTTTCTCATTGCACGGCAAAACTTGCTCAAGACACTGGTTTGCACACGAAAATCATAGGAGTCTGTCTTTTAAACTTTACCCATATATACCTAATTAAACTTTGATGAAGGCTGAGTGGCTGTTTGTAAACTAGTAAATAGCAAATACTTGTAAAATGAGAATTTTTTTGAATCTTTTATCATGGAAATAGGGCACTTATTAGAGTGTCGATAGTCATCATTCCCGTCTTAAAAGCAATGTGAGTTTCTACTGGTGTCTAGTGCACATACGTATTAGCGCTGAAGAGTTAAGAATGATAAGTAGTTTAGTACATACTCTAATGATGTTGAAGGTGAGTTTTAAGTATTGTAGCCACACTGACTCAGAAAGTGCTCTTTTATACAAGATTTGGGGGTGAATGATAGAAGTAGCCACATTTGAGAGGCTTCCAACCAGGAAAACACTGTAACCTTGGGAATTAACTCCCAAGATAGAGGCTTTAGCTGATTCACTCGACAAAAAAAAAAAAAAAAAAAAAAAAAAAAAAAAAACTTATGTTTGTTAAATCATAATAATATCGTTGTATCCTTGTACCATGGAGATACAACTCTGTTTATACTGAATTACTTTAGTAAAGCTAGAAAGGAAATTAAAAAGCCAATGTATGGCTAATGAATATTTATAACTACTAATATAAATAACTCAAATCCACATTTACCAAGTAAAAGTTAATATCAAACAGGCTAGTCTCAAATTACATAGACAAACTGTAACACATCATTAATATTATTCTGTGCCTTGCCCTCCCTGATCATGGAGCATCTACAATGCTAATTGCTAAAGGCTTTAAAAGCTTTTCTAAGCAATCTTCAAATATATTTTATCCAAAGCAAATTGCTAAAGACTTTGTACCTTTTCATTATTTCTTTATTTATCCAGAGCAATCTTCAAATATATACTTCAGTGCAAAAAGCTTTTCAAAAAAGTGTATGATGATTTAGTATACATACAAGTACCATTGAGGGGAGATATAACAAATTAAAATAATAGTAATATTTACAACTTGAAAAAGGCTTGGAGCTTCTCAAACTTTTGCCAAAAATGCTATCTGCTCTAATGAAATAAAGCTTTTAAAAAAACGTTTGTAATAGTGAAGTCACTGGAGATGCTCGAATTCTTATGATAATTTTTTCAATGAAGCTTTTCTGGTGAATCTTTATTTATATCCAAAGATAATGAAAATCTGCAGAGTACCACAGAAACATGACACTAGGAGCGTATTTAAGGGCATTGAAATGTTTCAAAAAAGGCCTACAAGGCTGATTAATCGCCGCCTAGGCGCTACCGGGCCACCAACATTTCCGATTTGTGTAACTCGGTCAAACAAATCGGTCAACCGTGATCAACGGCGGTAAACGACTGTCAACGATGGTCAAACTTGCGGGAAACTTGCAAATATTGCCGAGAATACCCAGAACTTGTTGTAAACTACTTTTAATCACTTATAGTCGCTGTATATTTCTATTACAAGATGTTTTTTAAGAAAAATCTTGACGGGAATACCCAAAATTCGCTGAAAATAACCAAAATTTGCCAAAAATGCCAATCCGATTAATCACCGATTAATCCCGCCTAGACCGATTACAAGCTTGAAGGGGGTTGACCGCCCGACTACCGATTCACGATTTTTGCAACCTTAATGACACATTGTTTCAAAAAGTAATATTGTAGCACTTTCATTCCTTCAATCATCAATGCGCAGTTCTTAATACTAATGTTAAGATATACACAGAAGATTAAGAACCAACCCTTTACCTCAGCATGCTAGGATTCATGATACATGACATTACTAAGTTTACACCTTTACGATTGTATGATAAATGTATGACTTAGTTGATCATAGAAAGAATACCATACATTGTTTGGTTTAACCTTGATAAACTATTTGCTTTTTTGAGTAACTCAAATGGTTGAGTGGAGTTTATATTTGCATGTTGCTGTTAAATATCTCTAATGTAGTTTAATTGTCTTATCAAGTAAACGCAAGAAGACAACTCCAAATGGAAAGAAAAGAGGAGGAGGGGGTTTTAGCAAACCATGTGCACTTTCTCCCCAACTTCAAAAGCTTGTTGGAGAGCCTGAAATGGCCCGAACGGAGGTATTTTACAATTTGCTCTATTGAAATTTGCTTCAAAAGTATGTTTTTAACTTGGGTTCTTCTCGATTGATGGCCAGGTTGTCAAGAAGATATGGGTTTATATTAAAGAGAAAGACTTGCAAAATCCAAAGAACAAGCGAAAAATCCTATGCGACGATACCCTACATGAAATTTTCCGTGTCAAGTCCATTGACATGTTTCAAATGAATAAAGCACTTAGCAAACATATATGGCCACTGGACGAGGAGTATGGTATTGAGTTTATTTGTCTATGTATATGGTTATACGTTATACTAATTAAAACTCTCACATATACTAGTTGTCTATCAATCTAGTTATGTGATTGAAGTAAAAAGGACTAATTGCCTAAAGATGTAATCAACCTTTTTTTTGCTCTCGAAGATTCAAATATTTTTGTAAAGTAAAATGTCCCAGGAGCGGGTAAAATTGATAATGTGGTTGCTGATGTGTCAGTAGTGTTTTGGCTAGGTTGAGTTTTTTTGACGTGATGCCTATTTTAGGTAATTAGCCTCTAGCTTTTGAACTTCAATGGTTTTCTCTGACCTTATGCGATTTATCCAAACAAAAATTATTTGAAGAATGTCTTACTATAATAATAGTTTTGCTGTGTGTTGAATGCCAAATCATTAGATGAACACAAGTTGTTTATTCTGAACTGCAGAAACTGCAGCTACAGTCAAGCCTCCACAGAAAAGCAAGCCGAAGAAACGTGTCAAACAAGGTAATATAAGCTATTGGATATCATATTTTGCAGCATACTAAACTAACTTGTTTTTTTATGGTTATTGTTCCTAAAGTGTTACTAACCTTTGTATACCTGTTGTTCAGAGGAGCCAACGGAAAAGGATAAGCCGCAAAAAACAAAAGGCTCAGGATTTACATCTCCGCATCCGATATCAGAAGAGCTGATGCAGTTCTTTGATACAGATGAAAGTGAACTTTCTCGTTCTGAAGTTGTGAAGAGAATGTGGAAATATATCAAAGATAACGACCTTCAGGTGTCTATTTACTCTTCTTCCAAGTTCATTTTAACTAATTTGTATACGAATCTCAAAAAACAAAGAGTTGCATTTGACAAACGGAGTCCTGGTTTTCAGTTTGCATGAATCACTTCTACATTTTAAATATTAATTACCATGATATAATCAGTTAATCACCTTGTACAAATGTCACCAACATGGTTATTCTAGGTAAAAAATTGACCCATGATATAACCTCCCTATCATATTGGTAAAGATATTCTACTTTAATTTTACCGGGGTGAATTAACCCTTTTACCCAAAAAAAAAAAGATATTCTACTTTGAATATGTTTCATATTTTCTTATTTTTGGATATATTTCCACAGGATCCATCCGACAAACGAAATATCCTATGTGATGATAAGCTAAAAGAACTATTTAAGGTTGACAAGTTTGTTGGCTTCACGGTTTCAAAGCTTTTGTCAGCTCATTTCATCAAAGAATAGTCATATGGTTTTCTGTTAAGGTAAGCCATTTTTTTTGGGTTCTTATTTTGTTGCAGAAAAAGTGTAGATATATGATATCTAAAGATTGCTAACCACTTAATCAATGGTGTATTCCACTTTTTGTTTAACATCATTGACAAAAGCTACCACTTCTACTAGCAATTACAGTGTCTTATTCAAGCTTTGTTGTTCATGCTTATTCAAGTGTTGTCTCTGGATCATGATAGTTTCACTCATAATTCATACATACACACATGCCAATACAGCAAAAAAACACGTAACTTAATTTTTTAATGATATAATATAGATTATGAGTAGTTAAAGAACCGAAGTGAGGGTGCTTTTATCATGTAATATTGAACGTTGTTGTGCTCTTTTACCATTAGTCATGAAACGCTTATATATTGGTCAAATCTTGGTAACATACAACTTGTAGCGCATGATGTACATTTGACTATAAGCACGATTCCCATCCTTGCTATTGATTAGGTTAGCCTTTTGGTGCCCTTCATGATTTATTACAGCATTAAGAAAAGAGCCCATGCTCCTTCCACTCAAATAATTCTCATTCTTTCCATGTATTCCTTTTAATAAGGCGACATTTGGCTAATGGGTCAAATAGTAAGAAATCATTGTGGGTACAAATTCATTAAGGGGCATATGGTATGTAGCAATTTGTCGTCATTCATCAACATACCACCTGGCCATTCATCGCCATTTGTCAAACAGCCCGTGGTTCCAACCACGGGCGATTTTGTGTGGTATATATATTATAGTGGAAAGGTGGGTAGTTGTCGCATCGGAAACATAACAAGAAAAATGTCTTGAGTCTTCTACGCCCACCCTTTGGGCTTTTGTTACGCAAGGAACATGCCTAATTCTGAGGATATGATCCCCAATTTCAAAACTTTGTACCATTAAGTCAGTCAATACTAATCATTTTCATTCCCACTATCTAATTTTCAGACCAATTACATGTAATTTGTTTATTCTGTGGGGGAAGCTGTCTAAATGCATTTTTGATTTTCCAATATGATGTCTAAAAAGTATGAACTTACTCAACTTTTCATATTCTTAATCATTTTATTACAACTAATCATATGATTTGGTTTTGAGTAAACTCTGGCTTGGATAATCTAGTTTACATGATATATTTGGCAAAATTAGCCGGACATTGTAAAAGCTACTTGAATTAGGTTTTTTTATTATTATTATGGAGCTTATGTTTATTCACAAGATAACATAAGGTTAGACACAAGCGATTACGCAACTTGTATTTTAAGCTTAAACTTTGCATAAATTCCTATATTCACCGGGTACACACAAGAATATTGGTTGTGTACGGCAAATTTGCTGGTAGCTAAAGTTGGTCCTGGAACTTATAGTAGTAGCGAAGCTTTTGAGAGCTGTAACTTCTATTTTAGGAAACGTTTGACAAAGTAGATAGAACTTATGAGTGTAAACCGACGTACAAAAATATTCAAACAAAATAATATATAGTTTGAAGGGTATTAAGGTAATTAACTATTTCACAAGCTCATAGCCATTTCAAAAGCTCCTTTAAGTGGCTTCCAAAATAAGAGCTTATGGATTTTAGAAGCTTTAAAAAATTTTGTTGTTCAACAACAAACCTACGTTAAAGGCTGGTTTATTCAAAAAGCCAATTTCCGATAAAACTACCGCTATCTGTACCACGCACACATACCCTTAAGCTTGTTTAAAAGCCCTCCACTTTGGTGACGAGTATTACTAAAATGGCGATCTTAACCATCTAATATGAAAATCAACATAAAGAGCTAAATCATGATTCATGACTATCCCAAAGATTAAGAGAACAAGAGGGTTCTCTTTCGAACTCGAGTAGCGTAAATATGTGATGCAAGTGAGGGTACAATGGGCAAGATGAAAAAGAAGAGGATAATGGATGATTTACGGGACAGTGCTTGTTGGAAGGGATAAATGGAGGGGTGGCTTTTGTATTGAAAGTGTGACCCACCAACAAATTCACAACCGTTGGTATGTGGCGAACCGATTCCTACGGCCGACACACTCCAGAATCTTTTCTTTTTTATCCACTTGTTTCTACCTAATTTCTTTCCAAAACAAAACCAAACACACCAAAATATCATTGCCTTTTTTGCTTAAACTATCCAAATAAATATCGCATACATCAATATAATGTTCAGTTACTTTACCATGACTTGCTAGGTGGGTGTATGAAAAACATTGGCCAAGAATAATGTAAATGTTCCTTTATAATAGAATGAATAATGAAAATGTTCGTTTACTAAAATTTTTTGAAAATAAGTTTTTATTTAATAGACTCAACAAGGTTATAAATAGCGTAGCGTTGGCGTGGCGGCATTCTACAAACCAGCGTCTTTCTTATCGAGGCGAACTTTTCGTTTATAAAGCGATGTCGTAAAGTGACATGAAATATGAAAATATACATATATTCAATATCGTATTTCATATATATAAAGGTTCAAGATGTAGCGTAAAGTATTGAGGAGCGTTTACAATAGAAGCGCATTTCTGAGACATTTCTTGAAAAACTTAGAACCATGGACTCAACCCTCATATTTATTTGAAAATTATTTAAACATTGTAATTGTGAAATACAATAGCCTTTGGGCTTATAATTAACAAAACCTAAGTCGTTATATTTATCAAATTATTATAAACGAATCTAATCAATTTAAAATTTCATTTATATGGAGGTATAACTTAATTACTGATTTGCTAAATCCAAGAACTCAACCATACATGATAGTTGAATAATAATAGTTTGGTTTCAACATGACTTTTTTTTCAATTCATTTAGCGTTATCAGGTTGTGCCGTGTTTACAATGAGTACGACAAGTCATTAGAAATGATTGAAAAAACATTAAGAGAGTCACGCAACACAAAATCTAGGTGAGATATGTCATGATTGGTGCATTTTTCTACTATTAGTTAGTTTTAAATGCCAATCAAAGGTCATATATAAGTGAGATATGTCTGGTGCATTTTTCTACTATTAGTTAGTTTTAAAATGCCAATCCAAAGGGTCATATATATTGCTGAAACTAGTGTTTACTAATTATAAGATGTCATGAATCACAATCGGTATTGGTATCGGTTTCGGTATAAGATGTATCCCTCGCCTATGATAGATTTATTCTTCTTTTTTGAACTCTATGTGGGCCTTTCATTCATTATAGCATTAGGCTAAATCTTAGAAACACAGTCATTACCACTATCATTCTCTTATTCCCATAGGAGGATACCAAACACAACCTTAACTTTACTAATTATAGTTTGATTTAGGGGTGAGCATCGGGTCGGATCCCGACCCGACCCGACCCGACCCGACTAAACCGAGACCCGAAACACACTGTAAACTGGACCGAGTCCCGACCCGATTGATACTCGGTCGGGTTCGGGATACTGTCGGGCTTGTCGGTCGGGTTTCGAGACTAACGGGCCTGACCCGATTTCCCTTAATAGTTCCAGCCCAAAACCAAATAAAGCTAGGCCCAGCAGAATATTTCACTAAATATTACAATTTGGATAGTGATGTTACATATCAGTGATCAGTCCTACTGATGTAAGTTCAAAAAAAAAAAATTGGCTACTGAAGTACTATTTGGCTACTGAAGCTCTTTGGCTACTGAAGTAAAAATTGGCTACTACCTACTGAAGTACTAAGTTCAAAACAGCTCCAAAACCAAATACAAATGACAAATGTTTTGAATCATGCCTCCACGACATTCTAGAAATACAAGTTCAAATTAGCAACCAAATACTACTCACGACATTCTTGAATTTCCATGTTCTCCTTTTTGTTTCTCTAACGCCTCTTGAATTTCTAAAAAAAACATGAGAACATAAGTTACTACTATAAACAAATAACCAATAAACTAAAATATAAATACTTTACCTTTAGCTACCTATTAGTCTTTCATTAAATCCTCTAACATATCCAAAGTGATGTTTCTACTTGATGTCTGGATCCAATCTTGTGTGTGCACAAAGCCTCTACAATGCTTAGGCTAAAAGAATTCCTATACTGGTCTAAAACTCGACCACTTGCGCTAAAAGTAGGATTAAGCAACGGTGGATACTTGGATGCACAAGATATCTATTAATAAAAAACATAAATTTATAAAAAACAAAGCACAAAGAATCTAAGATATCTAAAATTTAATAAAAAAAAAATAAGTTATTACCTTTCGCCATCCTTGATACAATCGGGAATCTTGGACTATTTACCTTCCACCAATTAAGTATGTGAATTCTTCGGCATCCTCTAGTTCAAGACGCGGTTCTTTTAGATATTTGGTCAACTTGTCTTCACCCCCACTCATCTTATTTCCAAGTTTATCTTTAAATGCATCTAAGAAAAGCAAAACCCTGACGGCCAATTGTGTTACTACTTTGACTTGTTGTTGCTTTTGGTATTTCACTTTGACTTGATGTGCCATATTTTTCTTTGTAAATGGCAAACAAGACCCCATATCTTCCTCAACCTTCTTAACCAATTTGTCACATAATTCATCTTGGTTAAAAAATGAAATAGAAGCGTCTCATCACTATCTTCATCGACCTCCATGGGAATGCAACCATTTTCTATCAAATGTCTAAACCCGTATCCTACTATTTCCGACTTCATTGTGGGATCTAAGATAACTTGACAAAATACATATAATGGTTGATTTTTTTGTAATCACCCCAATATTTGTCATACTTTTTTTCTCATTTCTTCTACCATTACCTTAAAAGAAGGTTTTTCTTGCCACTCACGAAGATGCTTATCAATATCAAGTACCTCACCCAAACCACAAATGAGCTACGGGGTAATCTGGTTGACACAAGTTCGGTTGTTTCTTTAAATTTTTCCAAAAATGCAACTATCTTCTTACAAACCTCAAAATCACCTGCTTAGGTATTTCCTCTAGGTCAGGCAAAACAAGAGTTATTAAAGTCATAATCAATAAAAGCATCTTTTAACTCAATAGCGGTTTTCAACATGTCATGTGTGGAATTCCATCTTGTAGGGCATTCGGAAACCAAAAACTTGTTTGAAGTACAAGCCTTTTCAACACTTTCTTTAAAGTTGGTCACTCTTTGGCTCGAATGTTTTATGTATTTCACGGCTAAGCCTATGGTATTCACTTCCTTGTTGAATGTTTTAAACCATCTTTGACAACTAGGTTTAAAATATGAGCCATGCATCTTATATGAACATGCTTACCACCATCATACTTATTTGGCAAATTTTTACCAGTATTCAGGGCTTTGTCATTTGAAGCAATGTTATCAACCGTAATGGTCATAACATTCTTTATACCCCATCCGTTTATACATTCCAAAAGTGCCCTACCAATATCCACCCTCTATGGCTATGAATTGGTCTAAAATTAATAATTCTTTTATGCATTACCCAATCATCATCTATAAAGTAGGCGGTTAATACCATAAAGTTCATTCTTTTACAACTAGAAGTCCACGATGGGGTGGTTAAATGAGCGGTTGGTGGACTTGTTGCTTAAGAAATTTAATAGACTCTTCCTCTCGTCAAGAAAAAACTTAGAAACATCCCTAGCAATAGTAAAGCGAGGGGCATATTAAATCTAGGTTGCATGTTATTTCCAAATTTAATGAATGAGGGTGTTCTACAAACTTAAAGGAAGCTCAGAGAATAATCAACTCAATCAACGACTTTTTAATCAATTTTTCATCATACTTCCATGTTTCTAAAGTACCAATGCTACTTTCACCCTTTTCAACATTCTCCACAATCTTTTGCTTAAAAGCTAGTTTTTTTTGTTTCTTAATTCTCTCAATATCAGGGTTGCTAAGACAATTTGCATAATGAGTATTCAAGTGTTTAGTACCATGCATTTTTGAATCGGCTTTGAGAACCACATCACACCATTTGCAATAGGCCATCTTAATGACTTGACCATTTCATCAGGTTCAAACTTTGCATCAAAAGTATTTCCAACCTTTCGCGATCTTTCCTTGGTTTTGGTGGGGCTTTCCTTTTGCGTTTATTTTCATCCTCGACGTCAACGTCAACAATATTATCCTAAACAAAAATAATGAAAAGGTCAACATTCTTATAGTATAACATCATCAATATGTGAACATCAATATGTATACTGTGAAGTGTGAACATTAAAACATTTATAACATCATCAAACATGTACATGTCGCTACTGAAGTGTGAACATCATTTATAACAATATAACATCATCAATATGTGGCTACTGTGAACATCATTTATGGCTACTGTGATACTGTCAACAACTCAACATTAAAACCTTAAAACATCATCAATCCTTAACACATTAAATGAGTGACACTGTGAACATTAAAACCTTCTTATGTGGCTACTCGACAACATATCATTTAATGAGAAAGCCTGAAAGGTTCTTACTTCTTAACTTCTTATACAAAAAAAAATCATATCATTTATACAAAACCTAAAAGAGACTAACAAAAAAGGGGCGTACATCTATTCTTATACAAAAAAAATTAATAACATTAAATTCATCATTATATATAACACATTCATTTAAATTCGTATAATCGTATATTCATCAAATCAATTAAATACTTACTTCAGTTGCATTGTTTTGTTGAGAAGCAAATGATTCATACGTAGGCCTCGAAGATGAGATTGATTCATGTGTCGGGTTCTTGAGATGAGCTTGATCCATTTGATTTGGTTCTTGATTTTGAGATGACATTGATTTGGTTCTTGATTTTGAGACAAGGTTGATTTGGTTGTTGTTATTGAGATGAAGTTGATTGGTATTTTCGTTTGTGACAGAAAGGAATGAAAAGCAGCAAAAGGGGGCGCAATATATTTGGACTTAACCTAACAAATATTCGGGCAGTCAGGTTTTCGGGCGTCTTTCGGTTTTCCCGACCTGACCCGATCTCGATAACATATGAAATTCCAAAACCGAGTCCCGTCCCGTTTGCTACTCGGTCGAGGTGGTCAGACCCAATCGGTCGGTTAGGGTTGTCGGGCTGTCGAGGGTTCGGTCGGTCAACCCCTAGTTTGATTTAGGATCATTTGAGGAATGAAAGATTCTTTATATCTGAAAGGGATTAATCTCCATTCATTTTATTTGATCTAATGGATGAGATTAATCCTAAAAAATTTAAAACCCACTTTCATCATTTTTCCAATTATTAATATCTTAAGTAGCTAATCGTTAAAAAAAAAATATATCATTCGTGGCGTTTAATTTATTATCTTTTCATAGATAAGTGACTTTGATATCTTTAAAATGAAAAAATCGTATTTTCACGTTTTTTTTTTTTTTTTAGTTTTTAGTTTTTCACGTTCAAAATTTCGTTAAAAAAATATGATAAAACAATTAATTTGAATATCACATGTTATATTAGTGTTAATCATATATGATATGTAATATCATGTGATATTAGTGTAATATCATATATGATATGTAATATCACATGTGATATTAGTGTAATATCATATGATATTACATATCATATATGATTTAACGATGCTCATTGATATTCATAATATGATTTTTTTTAAATACGAATTTGATGCTTTTAAAACAAAAAAATACAAAAAAGCATTGAAAAAATGAATTTTTTCTTTTTAAGTATATCAAAGTGTCCGGCTATATAAAGATAATTAAATGCTTCGTCTGCGAATATAAATATATTAAACGCATTAGGACTAAGAAATATTTAAATTATAAAATATGTGAAAGAATAAAATCTTCTGTTATTGATTTCTTTTTAAATATGGTGGAGATGGTAAACTGGTATGTGAGAAAAATTTGATATGTAAAATAACTCTCCTTTTATAGTTTAAAGACTAAAATACAATTGGTCCTAAACCATCCCATCGCTTGCGGGGACAGCGCAAAACCACCATACATCACGGGAGGTCCAAACATGGGCTTTATATGCCAAACTCGTCCCACTTGACCATTAACGCCGATGTCAACGTCCGGGTTATTCTCCAGAAAACCCCGTTATCACACTCTTGTTGAGGGGCGAAAAGTCTTTTTACTTGATGTACTATAGTAGATGTCTTGTCCAATTTTCCATACGTTATGTAGAATATAACAAAGCCATGTATCATTTTGCTCATCCCCAAACTTGTTTTGGAAGCCTATCAAAACCCTAATGCAATGTCAATCATCAAATCAAATAATCTAAGTAAGAAAATAACAAACACCAACCTTGGATTTACTTTATGGCGAATAAGAGAATATCCTTTCTTTGATGACCATGAAATTGAGTAAAGAGCAATCGGGAGATATTGTAAGTGTTTTTTGGTTATAGTCTATTACAATCATATGTTAGTACGATTGTTTAAGTTATTCACCTTTTAGGTAACTTTATCTTAAGTTTTGTACATTTTTATACATTGGCCAACCAGATTCTTTAGCATGAGGTTCCATTATGAAGGTACATTCAAATACTTTTCCGGTAGAATATATCAAGGAGGCAAGAAATGCCTTGTTGATCATGTGGAAATAAAAGAGGTATCCGTTGATGAAATGGATGCTCTTATGACCCAAATCGGTTATGAATTGGACAAACCAATTATTTCTACTTTCTTAAGCCCTGTTTGTACATTGGAGCGGATTGTTTAGTTTGCGTGAAGCCTGCTAATGTTGAGTTGTTGAAAGATGTTGTCAAACCATAAGTTGATAGATGTGTATGTGGGAAATAGGTAAAGAATGAGATTCGAAATGTCCCACAATCTATTAAGATCTTTTGGGAGATAGATGAAGATAGGAAAGTTGCTACTAACCATTCAATCTTGTTGTAGACGATTGGTGTTAGATGATCTTGATAATGCCAGGCACTAGATCCTTATGCAACACACAAGTGCCTATGGACCTCAATGATATTGGTGAATCTAGCAATTTGCCAAACATTGAGCCTGTATTTCCCACCCTAAACACATCATTTGCTAGCCAACTGCTCATACAAGATTGGCGTGCTTTAGTACTTATTGATGAGGACAATGCTATTAAGAGCGATAATATTGAGGTTAATCACATTCGGAGTGACTCAAGGGAAGCACTTAGAGAAAGTAGGAAGAGCACTAGTTGATGTCAATAACAGGTTTGAGGAGCCTGATATTGATGTAAATATTTCAAATTGACTAGGAGCAAGTAGGAAGAGCAGCAGTTGATGTCAATAACGGGTTTGAGGAGCGATGTGGATGTAACTCGTTTCCATTGACTCAGATAACATGGAAGAGATCCTATTGTTGATGTTACTCTGTTACAAGTGAGTGACACTAGTGACTTAGGCAATGTAGTTGATGATTCAATTCAAGCAAATGAAGAGAATACTTGTCAGGAGAATGATGCACAACTTGCTATGGTCCAAGTAGGTTAGAGTAATGAGTTAGGTGGCAGGGAACAACCGGAATATAAGTGATGACATGCGCTTGGAAATGATTTACCCGTGATTGTTGATGATGTCTTTTGCATTGAGTATGTTTCTCCAATAGGCAAACTTCAAATGGAGTCTATACCACATTCTTCTATTATGGTCGAGTTTGCTACTGCGAGTGGAAGTCAAAACTAAAGTAAGAGATTCAATAGAAACTAGGAGGGAGTTGTTTTTTTCAAGAATGACAAAACAAGAATAAGGGTCGATGTAAATTGTGTTCCACTTCGAGCCCAAGTAAAGGTCCCGGCTGGATATAGGCCCATCTAGAAGTCCATTAAGCAGAAGGGGTATAAATGTATTGCTTTCCGCAAAAAGGACCCTTCGAAATACCGCCCATGGCTATTTTTGTCGGCGAGGAATGGTGAGACAGTATCCGGTCTAGGGGTGAGCAAAACCAACCGAATCCGATCCGTCCCCATCCCGAGTCCCGAATCATGTTAGTCGGCTTGTCGGGGTCGGGAGTCGGTTTCTATTTTCCGTTAGTCGGTTTCGGGCTTGTCGGGATGGTCGGACGCCGAAAACCAAAACAACAAACAAACCGATCAAATCCGAATCCCGTCCGATCCAGGGTCCCGAATTATGTTACCGGGCTTGTCGGGCTTGTTGGGGTCGGGAGTCGCTTTTTTTGTGTTTGCGCATTGTCGATCTCGGGTCGGGCCGGGTCGGGATCGCCCGATGCTCACCCTAATATGGTCGGCCATAACATATAATGAGCAACACACTTGTTTGCAATCAAGGCGGCGCCGAGCTTTTGACCTTCTAGTATATCTCACGAAAAATTACAGCACAAATTGAAACCAATCCACTGGTTCCTGTCAAGTTTGTGCATAATCAACTTACCAACCAATACAAGCTTCAAGTGTCCTCGGAAGGTTTTAAGAGCCAAAACCTAGCAATAACGTACCATCAAGGGTCAATTCAAGCTACAATTTACCATGTTGAGAGATTATGTTCAAGAGTTACAAAAGACAAACCCTAATACAACGGTTGTGATTAATGTGGAAGCGACCTCCGGATGAGGCTCTTCCAACTAGAGAATTCAAGAGAGTCTATGTTTGTTTAGGTGCATCAAGGAAGGATTTAAAGCGTGTGGGAGATAGTTGTTGAGGCTGGGTGCTTTTCCAATTCGTGGTCCTTTGAATGGTCAACTAATGACAGTTGTGGGAATTGATAGCAACAATGGTATATACCCTTTAGCTTATGCTTTTGTTGAATCTGAAAACATAGGATCATGGACTTGGTTTCTTCATTGTTTATCCGATGATATAGCACTTGAGCCAATCTCAAGCATCACTTTTATTACTGATATGGAAAAGGTACTCCTTAACTGCTCATGAATTTAAGTCTCTCTTGTTTTGAAACAGTGCAAGAAACATATTTGATTTTAAAAGTGATATAAGTAGAGCTTTAGGAGAAGTTTTTCCGTCATGCGTAACAGTTACAGTATTAGAAGCATTCATGAGAAAATGAAACTGCAATGGAAAGGTAGGGCCTACAAAGAGCATTGGAAATGTGCCTCAATCAAGTTGTACTGCAGTAAAAGTTATGGTCGATTTCAAGAAACTTAATCAACCAGCCCATGATTGGTTAAGTAAGATACCATCGATCCATTGGTCAATGTCACATTTTTCATGTAAGTGAACTATCCGTTTCAAAGAAATTTGTATTTGTTAATCACGCAAGATAAACAGTTATAATTAATACATGTTTATTACTTTGTTTATCTTTAGGAGAGCTACTTCATGTGTTACTTAATAACATGTGTCAAGTGTTTCATGACAAAATAATTGAGGGTTTAAACAAACCAATTATTACAACCTTAGAATACATCATGGAATACTGTATGAAGAGGATAATGCATGTTCTTTTGGTGATTGAGAAGAGTGATGGGCCACTAACACCAACCGCACAACACATGCTAGAGGGTATTAAGAAAGAGGTCAAGTGTAATGTTTTATGGAATGGGGAACTAAGTTTGAGTTAGTGGACCATGGGGAGACCAATGTGTAGTTAATGTTGTACACAAGTCTTGTACTTGCAGAAGATGGGAGATAACAAGTTTACCATGTAAACATGTTGTTGCTACCAATTGAAATATGGCTTTAAATGGGCAACAAGTAGGAGTCAGAGAAACATGGGCTCATCCTTGTTACTATCTTCTCACTTGGGAGGCAACCTACCATCACCATGTCCAACCTATAACTAGCAGCGAACATTGAGAAAAATCAACTCGGCCAACAACAATTGTTCCACAAATTCTGAACAACCCCTACTAGCTCAAGAGGTAGAAAAAGAGCTAGGATAGCTCCTGAAAGTGAAGAGATTGTGAAGGATGGTAAGATGTCAAGGGCTTGGAAGAGTGTTAAGTGTAGTATTTGTAGCATTGCCGACACAACCGAAAAACATGCCTAGGGTATGGTGCAACCGAAAGTAGTCGAACCGCCAATAAGGGAAATGTCAAACAAGTGCCTACAAAAGGCAGAACAAAAAGACATATCCTAAAGGTAAAAAGTAGCAGCAGATAAAGATGCTAAAGGTACGTGTGTTGTTGAAAGTCAAGTTAATGCAGTTCAAGGAAGTGGTGTTCAATCTGAAAATCAAGATCCAAAGAATCGAAGATCCCATCATACATGATGCATCCCCATCACAATCCCAGCAACATCAAGATGAAGCAATTGTCGATCCCAAAGATGTATGAGCAATCCCAGTGTCAATCCCATCAACATGATCAATCCCAGTCTGATTCTCAGCTGTAGTCAAGTGATGTGCAAGCAGTTTCGCTCAACCCACTGCTACACGAAGAATGACTAGGCAAAGGGCTACACCGAAAGAATGATGGCCTCACCATAGGTCAATTACTCGTTATGCTAATTAGCTAGACAATGTTTCATCTAGTTTATTTCCTATGGACAAGTTATGTACTCTAAAAACATATGTGTGTGTATGTGTCTAATCAGAAGTTCTCATGCTTTGAAAAGTATGCAATTTTATGCATTTGGAATTATATCCATTTGCATTAACTATGGAACCATGTCATTATTGTGTATTTGTATAGATTGACTAAGCTTGATGTGTGAATAATTTGCATCAAAACTAACCAAAGCTAAACAGAACCTCATACAAATGTTGACATTTAAAAGTCAAACCTAAACAAATTGCTAACCATCTGCATACCCATAAGGCATTGAAAATAAAAAAACAAACCAAACTTAATACTTCATAACAACGTTACTACAATTCAAGATACTGAACATTAACCATCTCGCCTCATTACATAAAAGCTAAAAAGTTATCCCAATGCATAAACAATCAAAAACAATATCCAACTGAAAGCACCGTGTAAATCTTCCACTTCCACACATCACCTTGAGCAGCTACTAATCTTGCCTCAAGCTCATTTCTCCCCTCAAATGGCCTGGTATGATCATTCTTGAACGAGCACAAATTTCGTGATCATACCATCGTATCCACGAACAAGAAGACCCTATTCATGATTATGACAAGTCATTAAACAACCACCATTGTTACAATGTACTTTGCCGCCTTGCGAAAACAAACTTATACAATAAATATTAAGACGCGCTTACTTCAACAGACAACCAAATAATCGACGCCATGGGTTGGCGAGGTCCACGGCGCGAATAATAGCTTGCTTACTACACCGCCAACGTACCATCTTGAAACGATTATCGCTTTGTAGAAGACTGCTTTAGTATGATAGTTTAGGGATGGATGATAAATGACGACCAAACCGGTGTTACACGACATATACTAGCTACAAACACCGCATAACGGTTTGTATTGAGTACGCCATGCTGAAAGACGGTTTTGCCTTCACCAACGTAACGCTGACATCGGTTAATGGTCAAGGGACCGAGTTTGGCATAACGCTGACATCGGGCGGCTAAGCAGTAAAGCCGTGATAAGTTTAGGGACCAACCGTGTATTTTAGTCTAGTTTAAAAGAACTTCGGATATAATTAATAGGTACTTTTATTTGTATATGTGACAATTTGACACAATTTACATGAAGGTGTCGAATTGTTAAAGGACAATAATAGCTAAAAATTAAATGGGTCAAAAGGTCGATAATAGCCAAAATACCAGTAGTATTCAATTTAGTGCTCACTAATAAATCTCAAATTATATATATATATATATATATATATATATATATATATATATATATATATATATATATATATATATATATATATATATATATATATATATATATATATATATATATATATATACTATTAGAGTGGGGTGTATAAAAATACAATGTATAAATGAGTTGGTGTCAATATTTGATTGGTCAGATACAAGTGGTAGTACACATAAATCTTTTTGGCAAAGCACACTATTATCAATGAATTGTGTTTGGGAAGTTATCGCTCCATATATATACATATACTTGCACCAATACACATGTATACATAACCTACTACAAGAGATACATGGTACTAAACCACTCTAAAAATTACACGTGTGTACTTCTCCTTAGCTAGAAGCTTCTTACCTGCACATCAAAAGGAACCAACAATACAAACAAAAACTCAACTACATTCCAAAGAAATCGAATCGCAGTTACTACTAATACTTAAGACAAAAAAAAAATAAAGAAACTGTATCCATAGCCAATACAAGGAATCTAACATCATTGTCATACAAGCACTTATCACAGGTAGGTGGGTTGTATTTAGTATATGTTTGCATATTTATTACTATATTTTTATTGCTACATTTATGGTGCTTCCTATCATTTATGATCCATTAGGATGCTATCTTTTTATATTGGATATGTTTGGAGACTTTTTTAATATGTTTGGAAAACGGTTTACTATTACTACTGTCTAAAAAGAGAGTGAAAAAAAGAGAAAAAAGAATCTAAAATTAGTTGTTTGTGTACATATATAAGTAGTCTACACTTTATTTGGCTTACATATAAATTAATGTAATATGGAAAACCATGCAACCACATCCCGAAGTCCCTTCTTACAGCTAAAAAATATATGTACACCATGTGAAGATAATTGCTATAAGATTAAGCGAGGTTTTGTGACAGAAAAACAAACAGAAAATGGTCTGAATAAATCTCATATGCATCAATTGGTGGGTAACCAAGAAAAGTACCACCAACTACATTATGATTGCTTGAATAAAAAACAAACCAAGAGTATAAATAGTAGGACATACCAATATGGTTATACGAATGTAGACAAAAGATTGTCATACAACGATGGTATTATTCCGCCAATCGAGTCCTCAAATAGCATCAACGGCCGACAAAGTAGGGTACATAACACCGTTGTCAAGAGGCAACGAATATCGCTCAACCGTAAATGAACAACGCCAATCAGCTTATTTTATTACCAATATACAAACGGTGAAGAAGTGTATGGTTTCGCGGTCGAAAACATTCTAAAAAAGGCACGCAACTCGACTTTAAGGGTCCATAAGAAAATGCCAAGAAGCAACTCGAATCCCGTTATGCCAACTTCTCGTGTGCAAAGATAACAACACTTCAACTAAAGTAAATAAAGGTGGGTATAAAAATTCTAACGTACGAGCTACTATTTAGGCTAATAGAAAAATTACTTAATGACATCATACCTAACTATCTTTCTTTGTTCCAATTGTTACAACAGGGTATTTGCCTATGTATTTGTCAAAAGACAATCGATATTGTTCAAATTGGAACAAGAATGCCAAATGACAAACTATTTTACCACGAGCCTGCGAATGATGAAAAAAAATATGTAGCCTTGCAGAGAGTGAAACAATCAAAGAAAAGGCGTGCAGATGTTAATTGCGACCATGTGAAAAAATGTGTCACAAACCATCCTTTAATTCTATGATGTCGTTGTGCAAAGTAATGATACTTTAGCTAATGCAAATAAAGGTAACTATAGATATTCTAACGTACCTACTATTACTGAAAGTGATAATAAAACTGCTTTGTCACACCATATGTGACTCACTTTCTTTTTATTTTTGTATTTATTTTATTTTCTTTTACAGTCCATTAGAACGCCCCATTTATACGAACAGAGGAAGCGATTATAACACTACATACCATACAGATTCAGAATCCATTTTACAAGGTAAAGATTTACTAAACAAGTTATACCTAATTAAAGTATTCAAGCTTAATTATCATATCGCAATAAAATAATTTCAATGATACAGTGCAAAGTAACATACTCGAAAGTAAAAGACAAAAAGAACAACAACAAAACAAAAACACATAGAGAGCCTACCAGTTCTACCAAATCCACAAGATAAAGATCCACACATACTACAGTACATTTAATGCGGGTGTCTTAATTTTTTTCCTACCTTTTTTCTTTTCCTTTTTCTTTTCTTTTTAACTACTAGAACTAATAACGCACTCAATTTAATATAATTGTTGATTTTACAGACTTTGACTACTTCTTCGGATATTGACCTGGGAGACTGTGATTGAGATGCCAACATTGTGGTCGCTTTTGGTATAACGAAAGAGTAAAGAGTGGTTCTACAACGTGGTTACCTACATAATCGATGTTGCAGTGGAAAAATACACTTGAAGAAGAGTTAAGGCCACCGGAAATTATTCAAAGAACTGCTCAAGGACAAAAACTTTTGTAAAACATTCGAGCTTATAATCGATGTTCAAGATGACATCATTTGTGTGCATGTGTAGATGACACGGTTAACTGTGCCGGGGCAGATGTCTTCAAGATCTCGCTAGATTCACCATGGATTTGATCGTTATGTCCACACGATGATGAAGATCCAAGATTCTTGCAACTATACATATACGATACACAAAATGAAGTTCGCAGTTAAAAGCTTTGGTGGTCGGGATTCGTGCAAACTCAAAGCACAAACCGCCGAACGTTGCTGCATGTTCTCGACGAACATAATGAGTTGGTTAGGCTATTCAGTGGCGCAAGAGATATTTGTGGCAATCAAACTCGCACGATTTTAAAATTGTTTATAACATAGCCGGTGCTCGCTAATACCAAATACCGACTTCAAACATGGTTGGTGGTATACTTTTGAAAGTGGTCCTAACACCGCTGCCGATTACGATGTTATCATACAAAAAGGCGAAGGCCCCGCAAAGAATAAACAAGCTTCATTCATCTTATATGTCTCTACAATTCCCTTTGCTCTTTATATATGGTCAACCGTGTTTTAATACCAAAATGACCCTTAAACCAATGACCGGAAGCGAAAATGGGAAAATTATCTATGAACATGTACTACATGTATCAAATCCACGAGCCGCCCTCATCAATATGGTCTACCGCTTAAAGGTGGAAGGCTATTCCAACAAGACGCTGTGTCGTATTGTGCATTGAACAAGACCGCCTTGACTTTATACGATCTAAACAAAATAGTATCAAGACCGAAATCTAGCGTGCATTTATGACGCCATTTCCCGGGAGATCATCATGGTGCTGAAATAGGAAAAAGATTATTTTACCTTCAAGTTTTAACGGGCGACCAAGATACATGTACCACTATTTGATGCTCTTGCTATCTCAGAGAGTACTTGGGAATCCACAGCATCACACATTGATGAGTGTCTAAATACTCATCATTTTGTACAATCTAAATCGCAAAATCATCCGAAAACACTCAAAAATGCATCAAAATGATGAAAATATCACAAATCAGTGTTTTATGTGTTTTAAATGCAAAAATATTAAAATCAGATGAAAAATGATTCAAGTTTGCAAAATTGGCAGTTTTAGTCCCCAAGTTTTAAAATTGTCAAATCTAGTCCCCGGAATTCAAAATGTGAAGTTTTGTCATTCTAGGTCCCTAAATATTCTAAGTTGTTAAAATGGTCCTTGAATGATTCTTTTGGTCAAATGGCGTAAAGGTCCCCGAGCTTTAAAAATTGCAAAAATAGTCCCTGGCTATTTTAAAATGGAATTTTATGCAAAAGTTATCCTTGTACTATCAAAGTTTGTCAAGATTGGTCCCTTTGATAATTTGGAAAAGTTCAGCTTTGGTCCCTCAAGTTTGGTGTAATTACAAAATGGTCCTTATGCTTTATTAATACCAATTGGACCCTTTTGTATTTAGAACCCCATCCAAAACCAAAAAGAACCCTGCCATATACCACTTGACCCTCACATTACCCATTGTGAACCCCCTTTATTAATATCATCCTCAACAAAAGTCAAAACACCCAAACGCTTCAAACCACCCCTTCTCGCTCACCTCCCTCTCCAACTCTCAGAAACCCAAAACCAGTAATGGTTTTCCCACTTTTTCAACATCCCTCACCTTACCTTTGTCCCTCCACCACCACTAACACCCAAACGCATTTATTGACTAAAACCTCGCCAAAATCTACTCTTGACTATTTTGGCGCCAAAAATCCACTTAGACGGATATGATGAGTTGGATCAATCCAATGGTGGAAATGAGGGATTTATCGAGGTCAACAAGGATTCCAAAAAGTCTATAAAGAGGAGCAAAGAAGCATTGTATCAAGATATCTAATATAACTTAGTTTTCTTTAATGTCGTTTTAGCTTAAATTCAATTTTCAGTGTATGTTTTAACTTAAAAGCTTTATATTTCAAGTTTTCCTTGTGTAATAAATCTTTTGTAAACATCAATTTCAAGACTTGTGTTTTCATTTTATGCAAAATTTCCAATTTCAAAAACCTCATGTGAATCAATTGTTGTTGTAAGGTGTTATCTTGGACTAAATAAGCCACATAAGCTCCTAGATAGCTTCTAAAAGCTATTAGTAACTGTTAAAATCAGTTTAGAATCAAAAAGGAAAAATCACCAAAAATACCAAATAATTAGTGAAAAATCAAAAATCCCATGGAAATGGTGGTGTTCACAATGGAGCAAGGGTGAATTTGGATTTGGGTTATTAGCTTAGTGGTAAGCTAATAGGGGTGATATTTGGTCCTTGTTCTCAGCTGAGCTTGGAAGCCATTGTAAGCCATTTGCTCATTTTTTGGCATTTCTCTGTTTTAGATCTTTCATAGTTTAAATCTTTGTGTTTTATTGTTAATCAGTTATAGTAAAGTGTATTTGAGTATTAAAATCAGTTGTTTGTTATTTTAAATTTGTAGTTAGCTAAAACTTTATTTTCACAGTTAAAAGTGCATAACCGTCTTTTCTTAGTTTCTTGTTGTTAATGTTGTTGTTTCATGTTTCATTAGTCCTAATATATGATAATACATGGTCTTGAATCAGTTTCATGGTTTTGATTTGTGTTTAGCTTTGAAAACCACCAAAACTGTCTAAATAAGTAGTGTTTGGTTTACTGTGTTTAAGAGTTCTCTAGTCATTATCCTTGTTTGAAGTTTGTTTAACTTGGTCCTAATAACTCATCTCACCATAAAACCATTTTGTTCATCATAAGTCAAAATTGCATAAAAATCATCCTCTCACACTCATGTTGATTTGCATGATCATTGATCTTGTTTTCATGTTTATAAGTTGTTAAAATCAATCAAACAAGTCTTATTTCACCTTAAAACAACCTAAGGAGTAGTAGTAGTGATTCAAAGTTCATCTTGGTCAAACTTTTAGTTTTTCTTAATAAGTCAAAATTTGCAATTGGTCGCTGAATAAAAGAAAATTTCACCGTGTGTTTAATAGTAAGATTTAGCTTAAAAGCTTTTGGGTTACTAAAGTTTAGTTGCTAAACTAAATTAGAAAAATACTAGTTCTCTTTCAATCAGCTTATAAAGTGCTTTTTAACTAGCTTATTTTGAGTGCTCTTTCTGAAATGGCCCTCAGGTATGGGTAGTCCAACTTGATAAGCTTGCACGTGAGCTTATTAGTTGGCCTAATCTTGTGATTTTTTGGTTGGTAGCTGACCTAGCCATCTTGAGAACCCAAGCTTAATTTTTTATTTTGGAACTTGTTTGCTAGGGCTGCAATAAGCTCTAATCTTGTCCCATTTCTGTGTTTAGCATAAGTGCTTATTTGTTTGTTATTAGCTTATCAGTGTGCTTATCTTTATCTTTTAACTTCATTTGAGTAGCTTGTAGCATCTTGTATCTTATTTGAGCTTCTGTTTCAGCTTGTGAGCTTGTTTGAGCTTATTTCACCAAAATAAGCTCTTAAGCCAACTGTTGGCTCATAAGCTTCTCAAATAGCTTATTTTTGATTTATAAAATTTTTGTGTTTGTTAAAGTTTCATATTTTAAGTAGTTAAGTAGTTTTCAAAAAGAAAATCCAGAAAACATCATTTTTAAAACAAGGATAGTGTTTATTTAATATTAATTAGCTTTTTGATTTTAGCTTATTAATAAGCAAATCTTGTTTTTATATTTTTCTTAGTTTTCTGTCACCTTAAGTTATTTTTTAGAAAAAGTTTCATATTTTTCTCTATCTTTTTAGTATTTATTATAATTTTAAATAGTTAAAAGTATTAATTAATTAGTAATAATTAGATAAAAAGTGTGAAAAATATATTTTTAATTTTAAAATTAGTTTTATAATATTTTAGATTTTTCTGAATCATAATCTTATTTTTCTAACCTTATTTCATATTTTCTTTTATTTTAGGTTATTTTTAAATAGTTTAAAATAGTTTTTAATTAATAATAATTAATTAAATAGTGGTAAAAATAATTTTCTTTTTCTAATTATTTTCTTTTATTTTTAGGATTTCAAAATGTCATTTTCATATTTTTAGGTCTTTTATTTCTTAGATTTCACTTTTTATTTTGTATGAGATACGTAGTTTTTAAACGCTGCTTATTTTCTTTTATCCGATTGTTGTGTTTTCCAATTCTGCTTTCCAATCTCATTCCAATCAATCAAGAGTGTAATATTCAATCCAAAACCTTTACTGGTCACTATCCTTAGTGATCACTCTATCATCTGAGTTAGTTTTGGCACACCATTGAGTCTCCGGGACTTAACGGGAATTCATTCTCCAGAGACTTCATTGTATTGTTTCGAAATGTTTGAAGTTTATTACGATTGACCATTCACAAGTGGTTAGCTTGTGTGATAAAACTTGACGGTTCAGAAGCGATCAAATTTTACGCCACGGAGGCTTTAGCGTGTTCTAAACCATTTTCAGACCCATTCTTGCACATATACCATCTTTTGTAAAAAGTTTTTTTGTAAAGTTATCAGATAAATCAAAAAGTTCATTAGCACTTTTCCTAAAGTGTTAAAAACACCAAAAACAATATAAAACAACAAAACAATCGTAACGTTTTCTAGCTTGTATTGTCTTTAAGGTGATTCTTAAAACAGTACGATTTGGTTAAACGAGACGATACCAAAAATATTGTCCAAAAGTTTTTAACCCATCAAAGACAAATCTATACCTACGCCTTTTCAGTACTTAATATATACATAAAATCAACCACCGCAAATCAAGGCGCATTACACCTACTAACCGGGGTGTGACCATAATAAGTTCTCCAACAACGATTTAAAACTTGCCTTTGTGTCCTTGTGATTTGGTGTACCTTTTTCAAAGAAGCCATTTCATTTGTGATTATTGGTTTAAGTTCACTTGTCGCTTTGCCTCGATTTGTTTTGAAAATTGATTTTAAACTTAGTGCATGCGACTCGTTTCCAGCTTCTACAAGTCCACTTTCGAACTTGTAAAGATTCTCAGACGTAGAGGACGTTTCGCTTCCTTCACGCCGGATCAGGCGTCTACCACCACCACCACGGCCGAAATGGCGGAACCCATGAATGAGCTTCTCCAAGCACCTATCGAGGGTTACGGAGATGCCATTGTTGTCCCAACCATTATGGTCGATACCTTTGAGCTCAAAACCGGGTTGCTTAATCTTGTAACCCAAAGCCAATTCTATGGGTTTGAGCGGGATGATCCTCATGCACACATTCGATGGTTTAACAAGATTGCATCTACCATCAAGTACAAGAATGTCCCACATGAATCTATCAAGCTTCTTCTCGCCCATTTCTCTAGAGGACAAGCCCGAATTGGCTTGAGAAACAACCCCTCGTTCTATTGAGACATGGGAAGATCTAGTCACCAAGTTTGTTAACGAGTTCTATCCTCCATCTCGAACCACAAGTCTTAAGAATGAGATAATGAAATTTTCTCAGAGATTTGATGAATCATTCGGGAGGCATGGGATCGTTATAAAGAGTTGCTTCGCGTGTCCGTGATCATGGTTTTACCGAAGTTAATGCAAATGGATACTTTCTACAATGGTCTCAACTGCACCAATCAAGATTCTTTGAATGCCTCCGCTGAGGTAATTTCCGAAAGCAAGACTACCAAAGAAGCCATGCAAATCATTGAGAACAAATCTCGAGTCCGCCTCTTTCCGAGCAAAGACATATCGGCCTAATGCCGGACCTTCTTCTTTCATCTCCGTGAGTACATCTAGCACCGATGCTAAGATTGACAAACTCACAGATATTGTTCGGGCTTTGGTTCTTGCTAACCAAAAGAAAGTGACCTTCACTCGCACACCAACACATGGTGAAGTGAAGAAAGTCGAGAGTTGTGTTACTTGTGGTGGTCCTCATGCATACTACAATTGTACTGCCATCGATGGTAGTCCATTTGAAGCCAATGCTCTAGCCGGTAGTTCACATCGTGAGGTAATCAATACCGCCTCCAAATGAACCACACTACCGTGCTAACACTAATCGTGCACCACCCGTTTTAACCGAATCATAACATGCAAAACCGAATCAACCAACCCGAATGAACCAAGGTTATCAAAACCAAGGTAATTTCTATCCTGCACCAAGTCAAGGTTTCCAACATCAAGGAAACCTTAATCAAAACAATTTCAATCGAAGGAATCAATTTCATGGGAATATGAATCCTAATCAAGGAAATTTTCAAAACCAAGGCCCTAATCCTAATATTAGAGGCCAAAATTTTCCTAATCCACCTCCCGCCATTGTTCCAACCGGACCATCATCTGATGAGTTGTTGAAGCAATTCATGAAATCCCAAGATGAAATGAACAGTTGTTGGTCACCGACCGATCTTAAGAAGTCTTTAAATGATCAACCCGGCTCAGGAAAACTTCTCGAGCAACACGATCGCTAACCCGAGGGCGATGCAAAGGCGCATCACAACCGTATGGTGTTTCATATACCGGACCTTGTTCCTACTACCTCTTCTTCTCCCAAAGGTAGTGGAAAGTGAACCTAAGACACACAATGGACCTACGACTCCAATGCCGCCTCCACTAGGAGAAATGAGTCAAGTTACCAAGGATACAACGGACAAGGTGCATTATTCAAGCCCGCAGTACCAAGACACGCCCCACCTTCGTAGTTTAACCTCAAGTTGTCGAAACCCAAATCCAATCCAGAGTTGTTTTGAACCTCCAGAGCTCCCTTGAAAACCGAATCCAAATCTTCTATTCCTTACCCATCACATTTGAATGAGCAAAGCTCGCAGAAAGCTACCATCAAATGGACAAATTTTTTCAAATTTTCCAAGAGTTACATTTTGACATAAGCTTTGCGGATGCTATCATGCCGATGCCCAAGTTTGCATCAACTCTCAAACACATGTTGAGCAATAAGGAAAAGCCGCTGAAATGGCAAAACTCCTTTGAACGAGAACCGCCTAGCTATCCCAAGAAGCTTCCAAAAGTGCTTCGGAGATCCCGGAAATTTTCTTACCTTGTGTATTTCCAGGAATGGTTGAATGCTTTGCCCTAGCAGATCTTGGTGCAAGCATCAATCTGATGCCTTATTCAATGGAAGAAACTCTCTTCCTGAACTTACTCCTACATGCATGACTCGAGCTGCAGACGTTCCATATCCCGGCCCTCTTGGCATTGCCGAGGACGTATTTGTGAAAGTAGGAAAGTTCCATTTTCCAAATTGACTTTGGTTGTTGATTTTGATGCCGATCATCGGGTTCCTCTTATTGTTGGTCGAGTTCCCGAGAACGGGCCGCGGTCTCATTGATGTATTTGAGCAGAAATCACATTACGCGGTTGGTAATGAAGCCGTCACCTTTAACCTTGATCAAACTTCAAGGTACCGCAAACTATGATTCTCGAAGTCGGTTAACCTAATAGATATCATTGATGTTGCTTCCAAGAGTACTCTCAAGAAATTCTTGGTTATTCTCATAATTCCGTGAGTGGGGATCCCACCACATCTTCTCAACCTATCATAGCCAATTCTACCCCTTCTATCACTCCTTTTGAGGGAAGAGACTTCATCTTGGAAGAGATTGAAGCGTATTTGGCTAGTGATTCTGCCTGCGGGAAATTGATCATGCTCCAATTGACATTGAGGGGACATACTTCTTATTGAGAAGTTGCTTAATGATGATCCATCATCAACCCTTCACCCTAGTGATTCAATCCTGCATGAGATTAATCAAAATGAGATTAACTGAGGAGATATTCTTCTAAAGAAGTTGTTAAATCAGACACTCTCCTCTCCCTGGAAGCTTCATAACAAGGAAGTCAAGTCACTTGAGAAAACCAAGAATTTCGAGGTTGAGCTTAAGGACTTACCTCCTCATCTCGAGTATGCATTTCTTGAGGGTGATGATAAATTACCCGCCATTATTGCTCGAGATTTGAGTAAAGATGAAAAGTCGCCTCATAAAGGTTTTGAAGTCACACAAGCAAGCAATTTCTTGGAAACTCTCCGACATTAAGGGTATCAACCCGAAGTTCAGACTCACAAAATCTTAATGGAGGATGACTTTAACCAGAATTCAACATCGAGACGAGTGAATCCAAAATCCATGATGTTATCAAACAAGAGGTTATCAAACTTCTTGATTGATTTACCCGATCTCGATAGTCCTTGGGTTAGCCCAATTCATTGTGTTCGGGTGGCATTACCGTTGTCACAAATGAAGAAAACGAGTTAATTCCAACTCGATTGGTAACGGTATGGCGTGTTTGCATTGACTATCGTAAGTTGAATGACGCTACCAGAAGACCATTTTCCCTACCCTTCATGGACCAAATGCTTGAGAGATTAGCAGGGAACGAGTACTATTGCTTCCTTGATGGTTTCTCGGGTTATTTTCAGATCCCTATTGATCCACATGATCAAGAGAAGACCACATTCACCTGCCCATACGGAACTTTTGCCTACAAACGTATGCCTTTTTGCTTATGCAATGCTCCCGCACGCTCCAACGATGTATGATGGCCATTTTCCATGACATGATCGGGGAAACAATGGAGGTGTTTATGGATGATTTCTCGGTTATTGGGGATTCTTTTCAAACATGTCTCTCCCATTTAGAAAAAATGCTTCAAAGGTGTAAAGACACCAATCTTTGTCTAAATTGGGAGAAAAGCCACTTTATGGTCAAAGAAGGCATAGTCCATGGCCATAAAATTTCCAAAACGGATTGAGGTAGATAGAGCAAAAGTCGATGTTATTGCTAAATTACCTCATCCTACTACCGTCAAAGGTATTAGGAGTTTTTAGGTCATGCCGGTTTCTATCGTAGATTCATACAAGATTTTTCTAAAATCGCCTCTACCTATGACCCATCTTCTTGAAAAAGATGCTCCTTTTATCTTCTCACCTGAGTGCATAGAAGCTTTTGAAACATTGAAGAAAAGCTATCAAGCACCTATTCTCGCTGTTCCCGACGGGATTTACCCTTTGAGCTCATGTGCGATGCAAGTGATTTTGCTATGTGCGCTTTAGGGCAACGAGAAACAAGCATTTTCAGCCTATCCACTACGCAAGTAAAACTATGATCAGCTCAAACTCATTACACCACCACGTAAAAGAGCTATTAGCCGTGGTGCGCTTGAGAAGTTTCGCCATATTTAATCTTGACCAAATGCGTGGTGTATACGGATCACTCGGCTCTTAAATATCTCTTTGCAAAACAAGTTGCAAAGCCGAGATTACCCGCTGGATTCTCCTCCGCAGAATTTGATATCATCATACGTGATAAAAAGGAGCGAGAATCTAGCCGACATCCGCCCTGATTAGAAAACCCTCACCAAGATGTTTTCGAGAAAAAGGAAATAAATGAAACATTTCCTTTTGAGACACTCAATGCGCTTTTCTTCGTGGAAATTCTACCACCCCATGGTTTGTCGACCAAGAAATTACCATGCGGTAACTTCATGAAAGGGATGTCGACCCAACAAGAACAAATTCTTCAAAGATGTTAAACATTACTCGGGACGACTCTTTCTTATTCAAAACTGCGGCGGATCAAGTCATCCGACGGTGTGTTTATGGACGTGAAGCTTTGACATTCTCACACTTGCCATGCCGACCCACCGGGGCCATCATAGTCCAAACTACACCGCCAAAAAGGTGTTTGATTCCGGGTTTTATTGGCCCACAATCTATAAGGATGCCTACGAATTTGTCAAAGCCCGCGGACGCTTGTCAACGCCATGGAAATATATCTCAAAGAAACGAAATGCCACAAAATGCCATTCAAGTTTTTGAGATATTTGACATCCGGGTATTGACTTTATGGGCCATTTCCATCTTCTCGCGTAACAAATACATACTGCTCGTTGACTATTTGTCAAAATGGGTTGAAGCTTAAAGCTTTACCTACAAATGATGCCCGAGTTGTTGTGAAATTTTTGAAATCTCTTTTGCCGTGTTTGGAACCCGAGAGCTATAATCGCGATCGGGTACACATTTTTGCAATGACCAATTTGATCGTGTCATGCAAAAGTATGGTGTTACCCACCGCCTCTTCTCTGCATACCACCCCAAACAATGGGCGTGGAAGTTTCCAACCGTGGTATTAAAAGAATTCGAGAGGACAAGAGCTTAAAATCGCATCCCGGTCGGATAAACCGGATGACGACTCTAGGCCTTCCATACAGCTTACAAAACACCCATCGGGTGTACTCCATACAAGCTAGTGTACTGAAAGGCATGTCATCTTCCTTGACTAGAGCACAAGGCATACCGGCCTTAAAGCATGCAAACTTCGAGTACAGATACCGGTGATCACGAAAGTTCAAATGAATGAATTAAATGAACTTCGTGATCAAGCATACGAAAACTCTTTGATCTATAAGCAAAAGACAAAGAAGATTCATGACTCTAAAATCAAGAACCGCTGCCAACGCTGGTGATCGAAGTCCTTCTTTTCAATTCAAGATTGAAGATTTTCTGAAGCTTAAGTCCCGCTGGTCCGTCCATTTACTATCGCTAAGGTTTATCCTTATGGTACCGTTGAGTTATTTTAACCCGATGGTCCTAATTTTAAAGTGAATGGTCATCGAGTGAAGCATTATTTTGGAGAGACATTCCCCGTGGTTGTCCCGATCTACAAACTTTCCCCATGAACCAATGAATGCGGGGATCGAGTCAAGCTAATGACTCGAATCAAAACAAATAGCACACACCATATGGGTTTTCACCCATATTTTTGTCTTTCTCTCGTTCTACCACCCTAGTGGGAGTTGCCCCACACCGTTGGTATATAAGTTTTTCATTCAAAAAAAAATCTCTTTCTAAATAATGGCCGTAGTATTTCCCTTTTACGTTCTTTGTTTCCGCATAACCGCCGGTACTTTGAATATTGAGGGCAATATTCATTTCTAAGTGGGGGGATATTCACTAATTTATCATGTATTATCCACCCAATTCTCCGCTTTTTGGCCAAAATTATTTTTTTGGAATAAGTGTTTTTCACTTATTCATCATATGGTAATCAATCCGCCATGTCTAAAAAACAAAAGGATTGGCTAATCCAGGAGCAAACGGCACTTGGTAAAGATTTCAAACCGCTTATGGCTTGCAATTTGCCCAAAATTGTATGGTATTCAACTCACCATATCCTAAAAGTGAAGAGTTGGCTAGCCCGCAAGTTTATGGCTTGTGGTAAAGGCAATGGAAAATCCATAATTGGTAATCGACTCACCAAAGATAATTCTGATAATTTATCTAAGAGTTGACTAGTCCAGAGCAAACGCCTCGTAAAGACAAATCAAACTGCTTACGCCTTATGATTTGCTCAAAATCATTTGGTTATCATTGTACCAAGGTTCTTACTTGAATTAAAACAATTGGCTACCTTAAGGATAAGAGTTTTAAAATCCATTAAAGATCTAAATCATTGCTAGGGACTAGCAATATCTTAGTGTGGGGATTGATGAGTGTCTAAATACTCATCATTTTTGTACAATCTAAACTCGCAAAATCATCCAAAACACTCAAAAATGCATCAAAATGATGAAAATATCACAAATCAGTGTTTTATGTGTTTTAAATGCAAAAATATTAAAATCAGATGAAAAATGATTCAAGTTTGCAAAATTGGCGCTTTTAGTCCCCAAGTTTTAAAAATTGTCAAATCTAGTCCCCTGGAATTAAAATGTGAAGTTTTGTCATTCAAGGTCCTCAAATATTCTAAGTTGTTAAAATGGTCCTTGAATGATTCTTTGGTCAAATGGCGTAAAAGGTCCCCTGAAGCTTTAAAAATTGCAAAATAGTCCTCGGCTATTTTAAAATGGAATTTTATGCAAAAGTTATCCTTGTACTATCAAAGTTTGTCAAGATTGGTCCCTTTGATAATTTGGAAAAGTTCGTTTTGGTCCCTCAAGTTTGCGTAATTACAAAATGGTCCTTATGCTTTATTAATACCAATTGGACCCCTTTTGTATTTAGAACCCCATCCAAAACCAAAAAGAACCCCGCCATATACCACTTGACCCCCTCACATTACCCATTGTGAACCCCCTTTATTAATATCATCCGTCAACAAAAGTCAAAAACACCCAAACGCCCCAAACCACCCTCTTATCGCTCACCTCCTCTCCAACTCAGAAACCCAAAACCAGTAATGGTTTTCCCACTTTTTCAACATCCCTCACCTTACCTTGTCCCCTCCGCCTCCACTAACACCCAAAGCGCATTTATTGACTAAAACCCGCCAAAATCTACTCTTGACTATTTTGGCGCCAAAAATCCACTTGAACGGATATGATGAGTTGGATCAATCCAATGGCTGGAAATGAGTGGGATTTTATCAGAGGTCAACAAGGATTCCAAAAAGTCTATAAAGAGGAGCAAAGAAGCATTGTATCAAGATATCTAATATAACTTAGTTTTCTTTAATGTCGTTTTAGTTTAAATTCAATTTTCTTTGTATGTTTTAACTTAAAAGCTTTATATTTCAAGTTTTCCTTGTGTAATAAATCTTTTGTAAACATCAATTTCAGTTATAAGACTTGTTTTCATTTTATGCAAAATTTCCAATTTCAAAAACCTCATGTGAATCAATTGTTGTTGTAAGGTATTATCTTGGACTAAATAAGTTACACATAAGCTCCTAGATAGCTTCTAAAAGCTATTAGTAACATGTAAAATCAGTTTAGAATCAAAAAGGAAAAATCACCAAAAATACCAAATAATTAGTGAAAAATCAAAAATCCCATGGAAATGGTGTTCACAAATATGAGCAGGTGAATTTTGGATGGCCTTGGGTTAGTAGCTTAGTGGTAAGCTAATAGGGGTGTTAATTGGTCCTTGTTCTCGCTTTGAGCTTGGAAGCCATTGTAAGCCATTTGCTCATTTTTGGCATTTCTCTGTTTTAGATCTTTCATAGTTTAAATCTTTATGTTTTATTGTTAATCGCTTATAGTAAAGTGTATTTGAGTATTAAAATCAGTTGTTTGTTATTTTAAATTTGTAGTTAGCTAAAACTATATTTTCACAGCTTAAAAGTGCATAACCGTTTTCTTAGTTTCTTGTTGTTAATGTTGTTGTTTCATGTTTCATTAGTCCTAATATATGATAATACATGGTCTTGAATCAGTTTCATGGTTTTGATTTGTGTTTAGCTTTGAAAACCACCAAAACTGTCTAAATAAGTAGTGTTTGGTTTACTGTGTTTAAGAGTTCTCTAGTCATTATCCTTGTTTGAAGTTTGTTTAACTTGGTCTTAATAACTCATCTCCATAAAAACCAAATTTTGTTCATCATAAGTCAAAATTGCATAAAATCTCATCTCTCTACTCATCGTTGATTTGCATGATCATTGATCTTGTTTTCATGTTTATAAGTTGTTAAAATCAATCAAACAAGTCTTATTTCACCTTAAAACAACCTAATCAGTGAGTAGTAGTGATTCAAAGTTCATCTTGGTCAAACTTTTAGTTTTTCTTAATAAGTCAAAATTTGCAATTGGTCGCTGAATAAAAAGAAAATTTCACTGTGTGTTTAATAGTAAGATTTAGCTTAAAAGCTTTTGGGTTACTAAAGTTTAGTTGCTAAACTAAATTAGAAAAATACTAGTTCTCTTTCAATCAGCTTATAAAGTGCTTTTTAACTAGCTTATTTTGAGCTTGTTCGAAATGGTGCCCGTGCATTACTTTGCAGTAGTCCAACTTGATAAGCTTGCACAGAGCTTATTAGTTGGCCTAATCTTGTGATTTTTGGTTCTTTGGGTAGCTGACCTAGCCATCTTGAGAACCCAAGCTTAATTTTTTATTTTGGAACTTGTTGTGTAGGGTCATAAGCTCTAATCTTGTCCCATTTCTCGTTTAGCATAAGTGCTTATTTGTTTGTTATTAGCTTATCGCTGTGCTTATCTTTATCTTTTAACTTCATTTGAGTAGCTTGTAGCATCTTGTATCTTATTTGAGCTTCTCAGCTTCAAAATTTTGAGCTTGTTTGAGCTTATTTCACCAAAATAAGCTCTTAAGCCAACTGTTGGCTCATAAGCTTCTCAAATAGCTTATTTTTTATTTATAAAATTTTTGTGTTTGTTAAAGTTTCATATTTTAAGTAGTTAAGTAGTTTTCAAAAAGAAAATCCAGAAAACATCATTTTAAAACGTGATAGTGTTTATTTAATATTAATTAGCTTTTTGATTTTTCTTTTAGCTTATTAATAAGCAAATCTTGTTTTTATATTTTTCTTAGTTTTCTGTCACCTTAAGTTATTTTTAGAAAAAGTTTCATATTTTTCTCTATCTTTTTAGTATTTATTATAATTTTAAATAGTTAAAAGTATTAATTAATTAGTAATAATTAGATAAAAAGTGTGAAAAATATATTTTTAATTTTAAAATTAGTTTTATAATATTTTAGATTTTTCTGAATCATAATCTTATTTTTCTAACCTTATTTCATATTTTCTTTTATTTTAGGTTATTTTTAAATAGTTTAAAATAGTTTTTAATTAATAATAATTAATTAAATAGTGGTAAAAATAATTTTCTTTTTCTAATTATTTTCTTTTATTTTTAGGATTTCAAAAATGTCATTTTCATATTTTTAGGTCTTTTATTTCTTAGAATTCACTTTTTATTTTGTACGATATCGTAGTTTTTAAACGCTGCTTTTTACGCTTCTTTTATCTCGATTGTTGTGTTTTCCAATTCGCTTCCAATCTCATTCCAATCAATCAAGAGTGTAATATTCAATCCAAAACCTTTATCGTCACTATCCTTAGTGATCACTCTATCATCTGAAGTTAGTTTTACACACCATTGAGTCTCCAAGGACTTAAATCTAACCTGAATTCATTCTATTCTCCAGACTTCATTGTATTGTTTCGAAGCCGCTTTGAAGTTTATTACGGTTGACCATTCACAAGTGGTTAGCTTGTGTAATAAAACTTGACGGTTCGAAGCTTATCAAATTTCGGCGCCACGGGAGGCTTTAGCGCTGTTCTAAACCATTTTCGCACTCCATTCTTGCACATATACCATCTTTTGTAAAAAGTTTTTTGTAAAGTTATCATAAATCAAAAAGTTCATTAGCACTTTTCCTAAAGTGTTAAAACACCAAAAAAATAGAAAACAACAAAACAATCGTGAACGCTCTAGCTTGTATTGTCTTTAAGGTGATTCTTAAACAAGACGATTTGGTTAAACGAGACGATACCAAAAATATTGTCCAAAAGTTTTTAACCCATCAACACAAATCTATACCTACGCCTTTTCTGGTACTTAATATATACATAAAAATCAACCACCGCGAAATCAAGGCAAAGACACCTACTAACCTGGTGTGACCATAATAAGTTCCCCAACAAATGATTTAAAACTTGCCTTTGTGTCCTTGTGATTTGGTGTACCTTTTTCAAAGAAGCCATTTCATTTGTGATTATTGGTTAAGTTCACTTGTCGCTTTGCCTCGCATTTGTTTTGAAAATTGATTTTTAAACTTAGTGCATGCGACTCGTTTTCCAGCTTCTACAAGTCCACTTTCGTAACTTGTAAAGATTCCTCAGAGACGAGGACGCTCGCTTCCTTCACCGGATCGAGGAACGCCTACCACCACCACCACCTCATCGAATGGCGTAAGACAAACCCATGAATGAGCTTCTCCAAGCACCCATCGAGGGTTACGGAGATGCTATTGTTGTCCCAACCATTATGGTCTGATACCTTTGAGCTCAAAACCGGGTTGCTTAATCTGTAACCCAAAGCCAATTCTATGGTTTTGAGCGGGATGATCCTCATGCACACATTCGATGGTTTAACAAGATTGCATCTACCATCAAGTACAAGAATGTCCCACATGAAGCTATCAAGCTTCTTCTGCTCCCATTTTCTCTAGAGGGACAAGCCCGGAATTGGCTTGAGAAACAACCCCTCGTTCTATTGAGACATGGGAAGATCTAGTCACCAAGTTTGTTAACGAAGTTCTATCCTCCATCTCGAACCACAAGTCTTAAGAATGAGATAATGAAATTTTCTCAGAGATTTGATGAATCATTCCGGGAGGCATGGGATCGTTACAAAGAGTTGCTTCGCAAGTGTCCGCATCATGGTTTTACCGAATTAATGCAAATGGATACTTTCTACAATGGTCTCGAACCGCACAATCAAGATTCTTTGAATGCCTCCGCTGAGGTAATTTCCGAGCAAGACTACCAAAGAAGCCATGCAAATCATTGAGAACAAATCTCAGTCCGCCTCTTTCCGAAAGCAAAGACATATCGCCTAATGCCGACCTTCTTCTTCATCTCCCCGTGAGTACATCTAGCACCGATGCTAAGATTGACAAACTCACGATATTGTTCAGCTTTGGTTCTTGCTAACCAAAAGAAAGTGACCTTCACTCGCACACCAACACATGGTGAAGTGAAGAAAGTCGAGAGTTGTGTTACTTGTGGTGGCCCTCATGCATACTACAATTGTATTGCCACCGATGGTAGTCCATTTGAAGCCAATGCTCTAGCCGGTAGTTCACATTAGGGAGGTAATCAATACCGCCCTCAAATGAACCACACTACCGTTAACACTAATCGCACCACCCGGTTTTAACCGTAATCATAACATGCAAAACCGAATCGAACCAACCCAGAATGAACCAAGGTTATCAAAACCAAGGTAATTTCTATCCTGGACCAAGTCAAGGTTTCCAACATCAAGGAAACCTTAATCAAAACAATTTCAATCGAGGGAATCAATTTCATGGGAATATGAATCCTAATCAAGGAAATTTTCAAAACCAAGGCCCTGATCCTAATATTAGAGGCCGATTTTCCTAATCCACCTCCGCCATTGTTCCAACCGACCATCATCCGATGAGTTGTTGAAGCAATTCATGAAATCCCAAGATGAAATGAAAGTTGTTGGTCACCGATTGTCGATCTTAAGAAGTCTTTAAATGATCAACCCTCGGCTCGTGAAAACTTCCGAAAGCAACACGATCGCTAACCCGAGGGGCGATGCAAAGGCGATCACAAACCGTAGTGGTGTTTCATATCGGACCCGCTGTTCCTACTACCTCTTCTTTCTCCCAAAGGTAGTGGAAAGTGAACCTAAGACACACAATGGACCTACGACTCCAATGCCTCCTCCACTAGGAGAAATGAGTCAAGTTACCAAGGATACAACGGACAAGGTGAATTATTCAAGCCCACAGTACCGACACGCCCCACCTTCGGTAGTTTAACCTCAAGTTGTCCGTAAACCCAAATCCAATCCAGAGTTGTTTTGAACCTCCAGTAGCTCCCGTTGAAAACCAGAAATCCAAATCTTCTATTCCTTACCCATCACAGAATGAGCAAAAGCTCCTGAGAAAGCGGTCATCAAATGGACAAATTTTTTCAAATTTTCCAAGAGTTACATTTTGACATAAGCTTATGGATGCTATCATCGATGCCCAAGTTTGCATCAACTCTCAAACACATGTTAAGCAATAAGGAAAAGCTGTTTGAAATGGCAAAACCTCCTTTGAACGAGAACCGCCTCAGCTATCCTCAAGAAGCCTTAAAGCTTGGAGATCCCGGAAATTTCTCTTACCTTGTGTATTTCCGAGAATGGTTGAATGCTTTGCCAAGATCTTGGTGCAAGCATCAACCGATGCCTTATTCAAGTGGAAGAAACTTTCTTCCTTAGGAACTTACTCCTACATGCATGACTCTCGAGCTTGCAGATCGTTCCATATCCCGCCCTCTTGGCATTGCCGAGGACGGATTTGTGAAAGTAGGAAAGTTCCATTTTCCAGCTGACTTCGTGGTTGTTGATTTTGATGCCGATCATCGAGTTCCTCTTATTGTTGGTCGAGGATTCCCGAGAACGGGCCGTTCTCATTGATGTATTTGAGCAGAAATCACATTACGTGTTGGTAATGAAGCGCCACCTTTAACCTTGATCAAACTTCAAGGTACTCCGCAAACTATGATTCCGAAGCCTAACCTAATAGATATCATTGATGTTGCTTCTGAAGAGTACTCTCAAGAAGTTCTTGGTTATTCTCATAATTCTGGGAGTGGGGATCCCACCACATCTTCTCAACCTATCATAGCCAATTCCCCTCCTTCTATCACTCCTTTGAGGGAAGAGACTTCATCTTGGAAGAGATTGAAGCATACTTGGCTAGTGATTCTGCCCGGGAAATTGATCATGCTCCAATTGACATTGAGGGGGACATACTTCTTATTGAGAAGTTGCTTAATGATGATCCATCATCAATCCCTCACCCTAGTGATTCAATCCCAGATGAGATTAATCAAAATGAGATTAATCTGGAAGGAGATATTCTTCTAAAGAAGTTGTTAAATCAGGACACTTCTCCTCCTCTCTCCCCGTCGAGCTTCATAACAAGGAAGTCAAGTCAGCTTGAGAAAACTCAAGAATTTCGAGGTTGAGCTTAAGGACTTACCTCCTCATCTCGAGTATGCATTTCTTGAGGGTGATGATAAATTACCCGTCATTATTGCTAGATATTTGAGTAAAGATGAAAAGCCGCTCTCATAAAGGTTTTGAAGTCACACAAGCAAGCAATTGCTTGGAAACTCTCTGATATTAAGGGTATCAACCTCGAAGTTCAGTACTCACAAAATCTTAATGGAGGATGACTTTAAACCGCAGTTCAACATCGAGACGAGTGAATCCAAAAATCCATGATGTTATCAAACAAGAGGTTATCAAACTTCTTGATGCTGGATTGATTTACCCGATCTCAGATAGTCCTTGGGTTAGCCCAATTCATTGTGTTCCAAAAAGGGTGGCATTATTGTCACAATGAAGATAACGAAGTTAATTCCAACTCGATTGGTTACGGATGGCGTGTTTGCATTGACTATCGTAAGTTGAATGACGCCACCCGTAAAGACCATTTTCCTCTACCCTTCATGGACCAAATGCTTGAGAGATTAGCAGGGTACTATTGTTTCCTTGATGGTTTCGGGTTATTTTCAGATCCCTATTGATCCACGTGATCAAGAGAAGACCACATTCACCGCCCATACGGAACTTTTGCCTACAAACGATGCCTTTTGGCTTATGCAATGCTCCCGCACGCTCCAACGATGTATGATGGCCATTTTCCACGACATGATCGGGGAAACAATGGAGGTATTTATGGATGATTTCTGCTATTGGGGATTCTTTTCAAACATGTCTCTCCCATTTAGAAAAAATGCTTCAAAGGTGTAAAGACACCAATCTTTGTCTAAATTGGGAGAAAAGCCACTTTATGGTCAAAGAAGGCATAGTCCTTGGCCATAAGATTTCAAAAACGGGATTGAGGTAGATAGAGCAAAAGTCGATGTTATTGCTAAATTACCTCATCCTACTACCGTCAAAGGTATTAGGAGTTTTTAGGTCATGCCGGTTTCTATCGTAGATTCATACAAGATTTTTCTAAAATCGCCTGGCCTATGACCCATCTTCTTGAAAAAGATGCTCCTTTTATCTTCTCACCGAAAGTGCATAGAAGCTTTTGAAACATTGAAGAAAAAGCTTATCAAGCACCTATTCTCGCTGTTCCCGACCGATTTACCCTTTGAGCTCATGTGCGATGCAAGTGATTTTGCTATCGGTGTAGTCTTAGGGCAGCGTAGAAACAAGCATTTTCACCTATCCACTACGCAAGTAAAACTATGATCAAGCTCAAACTCATTACACCACCACGTAAAAGAGCTATTAGCCGTGGTGTATGCGTTTGAGAAGTTTCGACCATATTTAATCTTGACCAAATGCGTGGTGTATACGGATCACTTGGCTCTCAAATATCTCTTTGCAAAACAATATGCAAAGCCGAGATTACTCGCTGGATTCTCCTCCCCGCAGAATTTGATATCATCATACGTGATAAAAAGGAGCCGAGAATCTAGTCACGATCATCCGTCGCATTAGAAAACCCTCACCAAGATGTTTTCGAGAAAAAGGAAATAAATGAAACATTTTCTCTCGAGACACTCAATGCGGTTTCTTTTCGTGGAAACTCTACCACCCCATGGTTTGTCGACTTCGAAATTACCATGCGGGTAACTTCATTGTGAAAGGGATGTCGACCCAATAGAAGAACAAATTCTTCAAGGATGTTAAACATTACTCGGGACGACCTTTCTTATTCAAAATCTGCGGCGGATCAAGTCATCCGACGGTGTGTTTATGGACGTGAAGCTCTTGACATTCTCACAACTTGCCATGCCGGACCCACCGGGGCCATCATAGTCCAAACTACACCGCCAAAAAGGTGTTTGATTCCGGTTTTATTGGCCCACAATCTATAAGGATGCCCACGAATTTGTCAAAGCCTCGCGGCGCTTTGTCAACGCTTCATGGAAATATATCTCAAAGAAATGAAATGCCACAAAATGCCATTCAAGTTTGTGAGATATTTGAAATCTGGGGTATTGACTTTACGGGCCATTTCCATCTTCTCGGTAACAAATACATACTCGTGGCCGTTGACTATTTGTCAAAATGGGTTGAAGCGAAAGCTTTACCTACAAATGATGCTCGAGTTGTTGTAAAATTTTTGAAATCTCTTTTGCCGTTTGGAACTCCGAGAGCTATAATCGCGATCGTGGTACACATTTTTGTAATGACCAATTTGATCGTGTCATGTAAAAGTATGGTGTTACCCACCGCCTTTCTATCGCATACCACCCCCAAACAAGTGGTGGAAGTTTCCAACCGTGGTATTAAAAGAATTCCGAGAGAGGACAAGAGGGAAAATCGTGCATCCCGGTCGGATAAACTGATGACGACTCTAGGCCTTCCATACGTTACTTACAAAACACCCATCGGGTGTACTCCATACAAGCTAGTGTATGGAAAGGCATGTCATCTTCCGATTGAGCTAGAGCACAAGGCATACTGGGCCTTAAAGAATGCAAACTTCGATATACTGATACCGGTGATCACGTAGAAAGTTCAAATGAATGAATTAAATGAACTTCGTGATCAAGCATACGAAAACTCTTTGATCTATAAGCAAAAGACAAAGAAGATTCATGACTCTAAAATCAAGAACCGCGCTCCAACGCGTTGGTGATCGAGTCCTTCTTTTCAATTCAAGATTGAAGATTTTCTCGGGAAAGCTTAAGTCCCGCTGGTCTGGTCCATTTACTATCGCTAAGGTTTATCCTTATGGTACCATTGAGTTATTTTAACCCGATGGTCCTAATTTTAAAGTGAATGGTCATCGAGTGAAGCATTATTTTGGAGAGGACATTCCCCCCGTGGTTGTCCCGGATCTACAAACTTTCCCCATGAACCAATGAATGCGGGATCGAGTCAAGCTAATGACTCGGGAATCAAAAACAAATAGCACACACCATATGGGTTTTCACCCATATTTTTGTCTTCTTTCTCTGTTCTACCACTAGTGTGGGAGTTGCCTATTTGTTGTATATAAGTTTTTCATTCAAAAAAAAAAAGAAAAATCTCTTTCTAAATAATGGCGTAATATTTCCCTTTACGTTCTTTGTTTCCGCATAACCGCCGGTACTTTGAATATTGAGGGCAATATTCATTTCTAAGTGTGGGGATATCTCACTAATTTATCATGTATTATCCACCCAGTTTTTGGCCAAAATTTTTTGGAATAAGTGTTTTCACTTATTCATCATATGGTAATCAGTCCGCCATGTCTAAAAAACAAAAGGATTGGCTAATCCAAGAGCAAACGGCTCTTGGTAAAGATTTCTCAAATCCGTTTATGGCTTGCAATTTGCCCAAAATTGTATGGTATTCAACTCACCATATCCTAAAAAGTGAAGAGTTGGCTAGCCGCAAGTTTATGGCTTGTGGTAAAGGCGATGGAAAATCCATAATTGGTAATCGACTCACCAAAGATAATTCTAATAATTTATCTAAGAGTTGGCTAGTCCGAGCAAACGGCTTACGGTAAAGACAAATCAAATCCATGCTTATGATTTGCTCAAAATCATTTGGTTATCATTGTACCAAGGTTCTTACTTGAATCAAAACAATTGGCTACTCCAGAAGTGATGGCTTTTGGTAAAGAGTTTTAAAATCCATTAAAGATCTAAATCATTGCTAGGGACTAGCAATATCTTAGTGTGGGGATTGATGAGTGTCTAAATACTCATCATTTTTGTACAATCTAAACTGCAAAATCATCCGAAAACACTCAAAAATGCATCAAAATGATGAAAATATCACAAATCAGTGTTTTATGTGTTTTAAATGCAAAAAGATAAAAATCAGATGAAAAATGATTCAAGTTTGCAAAATTGGCAGTTTTAGTCCCCAAGTTTTAAAAATTGTCAAATCTAGTCCCTGGAATTTAAAAATGTGAAGTTTTGTCATTCAAGGTCCCTGAAATATTCTAAGTTGTTAAAATTGGTCCTTGAATGATTTTTTGGTCAAATGGCGAAAAGGTCCACGAAGCTTTAAAAATTGCAAAAATAGTCCCTGGCTATTTTAAAATGGAATTTTATGCAAAAGTTATCCTTGTACTATCAAAGTTTGTCAAGATTGGTCCTTTTGATAATTTGGAAAAAGTTCAATTTTGGTCCCTCAAGTTTGCAGAATTACAAAAATGGTCCTTATGCTTTATTAATACCAATTGGACCCCTTTTGTATTTAGAACCCCATCCAAAACCAAAAGAACCTGCCATATACCACTTGACCCCTGTCATTACCCATTGTGAACCCCCCCTTTATTAATATCATCCGGTCAACAAAAGTCAAAAACACCCAAACGCGCCCAAACCACCCTTACTGTTCACCTCCCTCTCCAACTCTGTAAACCCAAAACCAGTAATGGTTTTCCCACTTTTTCAACATCCCTCACCTTACCTTGTCCCCTCCACCACCACTAACACCCAAACTGCATTTATTGACTAAAACACGCCAAAATCTACTCTTGACTATTTTGGCGCCAAAAATCCACTTGAACGGATATGATGAGTTGGATCAATCCAATGGTGAAATGAGTGGGATTTTATCAGAGGTCAACAAGGATTCCAAAAAGTCTATAAAGAGGAGCAAAGAAGCATTGTATCAAGATATCTAATATAACTTAGTTTTCTTTAATGTCGTTTTATCTTAAATTCAATTTTAGGTGTATGTTTTAACTTAAAAGCTTTATATTTCAAGTTTTCCTTGTGTAATAAATCTTTTGTAAACATCAATTTCAGTTATAAGACTTGTTTTCATTTTATGCAAAATTTCCAATTTCAAAAACCTCATGTGAATCAATTGTTGTTGTAAGGTGTTATCTTGGACTAAATAAGCCACATAAGCTCCTAGATAGCTTCTAAAAGCTATTAGTAACTTTTAAAATCAGTTTAGAATCAAAAAGGAAAAATCACCAAAAATACCAAATAATTAGTGAAAAATCAAAAATCCCATGGAAATGGTGTTCACAAATTGGAGCGAGGGTGAATTTTGGATGGCCTTGGGTTAGTAGCTTAGTGGTAAGCTAATAGGGGTGTTATTTGGTCCTTGTTCTCGATTTTGAGCTTGGAAGCCATTGTAAGCCATTTGCTCATTTTTGGCATTTCTCTGTTTTAGATCTTTCATAGTTTAAATCTTTGTGTTTTATTGTTAATCAGTTATAGTAAAGTGTATTTGAGTATTAAAATCAGTTGTTTGTTATTTTAAATTTGTAGTTAGCTAAAACTATATTTTCACAGTTAAAAGTGCATAACTGTCTTTTCTTAGTTTCTTGTTGTTAATGTTGTTGTTTCATGTTTCATTAGTCCTAATATATGATAATACATGGTCTTGAATCAGTTTCATGGTTTTGATTTGTGTTTAGCTTTGAAAACCACCAAAGCGTCTAAATAAGTAGTGTTTGGTTTATCAGTGTTTAAGAGTTCTCTAGTCATTATCCTTGTTTGAAGTTTGTTTAACTTGGTCTTAATAACTCATCTCAGTCATAAAAACCAGTCTTTGTTCATCATAAGTCAAAATTGCATAAAATCTCATCTCATACTCAATCTTTGTTGGATTTGCATGATCATTGATCTTGTTTTCATGTTTATAAGTTGTTAAAATCAATCAAACAAGTCTTATTTCACCTTAAAACAACCTAATCAGTGAGTAGTAGTGATTCAAAGTTCATCTTGGTCAAACTTTTAGTTTTTCTTAAAAAGTCAAAATTTGCAATTGGTCGCTTTTGAATAAAAAGAAAATTTCCTTGTGTGTTTAATAGTAAGATTTAGCTTAAAAGCTTTTGGGTTACTAAAGTTTAGTTGCTAAACTAAATTAGAAAAATACTAGTTCTCTTTCAATCAGCTTATAAAGTGCTTTTTAACTAGCTTATTTTGAGTGCCTTGTCTCGAAATGGTGCCACGTACCAGTTTGGGTAGTCCAACTTGATAAGCTTACATGAGCTTATTAGTTGGCCTAATCTTGTGATTTTTGGTTCTTTGGGTAGCTGACCTAGCCATCTTGAGAACCCAAGCTTAATTTTTTATTTTGGAACTTGTTTGCAGAAAGGTCGCAATAAGCTCTAATCTTGTCCCATTTCTGTGTTTAGCATAAGTGCTTATTTGTTTGTTATTAGCTTATCAGTGTGCTTATCTTTATCTTTTAACTTCATTTGAGTAGCTTGTAGCATCTTGTATCTTATTTGAGCTTCTGTTTGACTTGTGAGCTTGTTTGAGCTTATTTCACCAAAATAAGCTCTTAAGCCAACTGTTGGCTCATAAGCTTCTCAAATAGCTTATTTTTTATTTATAAAATTTTTGTGTTTATTAAAGTTTCATATTTTAAGTAGTTAAGTAGTTTTTAAAAAGAAAATCCCAGAAAAACATCATTTTTAAAACAGTGATAGTGTTTATTTAATATTAATTAGCTTTTTGATTTTTCTTTTTAGCTTATTAATAAGCAAAACTTGTTTTTATATTTTTCTTAGTTTTCTGTCACCTTAAGTTATTTTTAGAAAAAGTTTCATATTTTTCTCTATCTTTTTAGTATTTATTATAATTTTAAATAGTTAAAAGTATTAATTAATTAGTAATAATTAGATAAAAAGTGTGAAAAATATATTTTTAATTTTAAAATTAGTTTTATAATATTTTAGATTTTTCTGAATCATAATCTTATTTTTCTAGCCTTATTTCATATTTTATTTTATTTTAGGTTATTTTTAAATAGTTTAAAATAGTTTTTAATTAATAATAATTAATTAAATAGTGGTAAAAATAATTTTCTTTTTTCTAATAATTTTCTTTTATTTTTAGGATTTCAAAAATGTCATTTTCATATTTTTAGGTCTTTTATTTCTTAGATTTTACTTTTTATTTTTGACGTATAACGTAGTTTTTAAAGCGCTATGTGTTTTACGTTTCTTTTATCTGATTATTGTGTTTTCCAATTCTGTTTCCAATCTCATTCCAATCAATCAAGAGTGTAATATTTAATCCAAAACCTTTATTGATCACTATCCTTAGTGATCACTCTATCATCTGAGTTAGTTTTGGCACACCATTGAGTCTCCGTGGGACTTAACGACCCGGGAATTCATTCTATTCTCCAGGACTTCATTGTATTGTTTCTGAGCTGTTTGAAGTTTATTACGGTTGACCATTCACAAGTGGTTAGCTTGTGTGATAAAACTTGACGGTTCGGAAGCGATCACACATTCACATGCAACGTCAACTGGCCAGAAATTCATAGATACATAAGAAGATATCCAGAACTGACAAGTGCAGACAGAGCTGACATTGTAGATCGTGTTTTTGGAAAAAAGTAAAAGACTTTGTCGGAATCTTGAAAGACAATGAGAATATTTGGCCGCGTGACAGGAGGTAATAATACATTGCACACATATTTGTTTTATTTTATAACCCGCAAAATCCGTTACCACATTTAAAAAACTAAAAAAAAGGCATACATGCTGACAATAGTTTATTTCTGTTATTTCTAGCAGCTTACAAAATTTCTTATTTTACAGTGCTGTATACAATTGGGTTCCAGAAACGAGGTCTTCCTCACTGTCACACATTGTTATGGTTAGATTATGCTGACAAAATACAATCATCTGAAGATATTGACAAATTCATCTCTGGTAATTACCCATGATTAAGTGATCCGAAGGTTACAAGATCGTTGGATATGATGGTTCACGTTCTTGCGAGTGCTAACACAAAAGCACCATGTATGGAAGATGGGAGTTGCAGCAAGAATTTTCCAAAAAAATACAACGACGGGACTTTCTTTGACGAAAACGGCCATGTACATTACCGAAGACGGAAAACGCACAGTTACGCTACAAGAGGGAGCATACGGTTAGACAATAGCTATATTGTACCATATAACCGGTCGCTTTGCCTTATGTTCAACGCCCACATAAATGTGGAATATTGTGGATGGAGTATGCTTATAAAATATTTGTTCAAATACATTTCCAAAGGCGCTGATCGGATTGCTGCACGAATTGTAAAACCTCTGGGTGAAGCTGCTGCATCAACAAACACTCCGAAAATACAGATAGATGAAATCAAGAACTTTATAGACGGTCGTTTCATATGTCCACACGAAGCGTGCTGGAGAATACTAAACTTCCCAATCCATTACAGAGAACCAGCGGTGCAGATTCTGGCCGTTCATCTACAAGATATGCAACAAATAAAGTTTGGAGAAAAAGAGCCTTTGTCAAATGTTGTCGGTGACGATGGAAGAAAATTAACAACACTCACTGAATGGTTTACATTCAACGAGCTGTACGAAGAAGGCCGCCATTTAACATACCTCGAATTTCCTAAAGAATTCATTTGGTATGAGAACTTGAAAACATGGAAAAGAAGAAAGCACAAAAATAGATCGGCAGTTGGGAGGTTGGCGTACGTGCACCCTGCAGCTGGTGGACTTTTCTATTTTAGAATGCTCCTATGAAATCAAAAGGGGTGTAAATCATTCATTGATGTGCGCAAAGTAAATCAATGTGTACTACCAAACTACCGTGCAGCATGCCAAGCATTAGGACTACTTGAAGATGACAAAGAGTGGGACACTGACATTGCAAGAAGTCAAGCATCGGCAACAACATCGAGTTGCGTGCTCGTTTACTCATATTTTAATCTATCGTGGACGTGGCAGATCCGCTACAACTTTTTGAAAGGCACTGGACACACATGATCGACGACATTCCAAGAAGAGCATCTACAATGGTTCATATAAAAGACCTGCACATAAATCATCCAGAAATAAAAGGATATCTTTATATGAGCTAGAAATAATATTGAACAGTTGCTGTAGATCAATAACAGATTTTTGCTTCACACCACCACCGCACTATCTGATTGAAGATCTCAACAACAGGTTGTTAATGGAAGAAAAAAATTACAACATAGATAAACTGAGAGAAGATGTTGAAGCTTCTGTTGTTAAACTTAATGAAGAACAAAAGAAAATTTATACACTTATTGTGCGGGCATCACTGAGAAAGCGACAAGAATTGGTCTTTGTATATGGTCATGGAGGAACGGGGAAAACTTTCTTATGGAAGACGATTATCAACACATTGCGCTCAGAAGGTAAGATTGTATTGGAGCCTCATCTTCGGAATCGCGATCTTTACTACTTCCAGGGCGAGCGACTCATTCAAGGTTCAAATTACTTGAGGTTGACCGAACAATCAATGTGTCACATAAAGAAAAACACGCTTTTGTCAAAATTGCTATCAGAAACTGACCTCATTGTCTGGGATGAAGCACCAATGAACGATCGAAGATGCTTTGAGGCTCTCGATAGAACTCTTAATGATGTCCTCAAAGCAGGTAAGTTATTGATTGGAAAATCAATAATGTTAGGTGGGGATTTTAGACAAACTCTTCGGTAAAGAAAAAGGAACAAAAGCAGGATATAGTTGGTGCATCTATAATCGCATCATACCTTGGCCTTATTTCAAAGTGCATAGGCTTAAACAAAATATGAGATTAATGTAGGAAGGCCTTAGTGAACACGAAAAAGAAAGAAACAGAGATTTTGCATCATGGCTGTTGGATATTGGAGACGGTAAAATAGGCAAGCCTGACGAAGAAGATCCGCACAACGCTAGCTAGGTTACAATTCCTACATAATATCTTATTCCAGATAATGAGGGCGGGTTGTTAGACCTTATCAAGTTTATTTACGATAAAGATACTCTGGAATCACCAAGTGCGTAGATTCTACAAGAAAAGGCAATTGTTTGTCCCAAAAATGAAACAGCAGATACAATAAACAAATAAGTTTTGTCACTGGTGCAACGGGAAAGCACTACTTACTTAAGCTCGGATGAAGCAATTCCGTTAGGAAAAAATGGACCTGAAAACGAGTTACTATACCCACCCGAATATCTCAACACACTTAGATTTCAAGGTCTGCCAGCACACAACCTTACATTGAAAATCAGAACCCCTATTATGTTACTCAGAAATGTTAATCTAGGAGGTGGTCTTTGTAGCGGCACAAGGATGATTGTAACTTCGTTCTTGTCAAAATTAATTGAAGCGGATATCATCACAGAACCATGATGGGCGAAAAAGTTTTCATTCCAAGAATACCCTTAACCGCCAAAGATCCTAACTTTCCATTCATATTCAAAAGAAAACAATTTCCAATCAAAGTGTGTTATGCAATGACTATTAACAAGAGTCAGGGCCAGTCCCTAAAGAAGATTGGAATCTACCTTCCAGAACCAGTGTTCGGTCATGGGCAACTTTACGTGGCACTTTCCAGATCTACAACACCCATTGGCCTAAAAATTCTTATTAAAAACAAAACGATGACCCAACAACACTGAAAAAAATATAGTGTATAAAGACTTTTTAAAAGCGATTCTTAAAACAGAGGTCTTTCCACATGTCATTATATGACATATATAATTTTCAAATTATTTGAGTCTTATAGTACCATTCTCTACATTAACATTGTTTACAGTTAGAATGCATTCCTTAATTTACTATCATCTAACATAAACACTAAATATGGTATTCTTGACTCATTGCAGAATGGCGTTGTCAACCATTGAAGAGCTAAAACCAGGCATGACAAATAAAGTTGTTGAACTGAAAGTGTATCGTGCATGGACAGCAAGAGACCCTCCAAGCATAATAGAAAAAGGTTACAGGGCAATTCTATTAGATAGACAGGTAAATATTATCTAATAACTTATGCAGCATTTACTAGAATTCACACTCTAAGTAGCAAATAAACTATACAGAGACAGCAATACAAGGAAATCAGAAGCAAATGACATTCAACATTTCAAAGGTATACTTATACACGTCGGGCATACCGCATATCGATTTTGAATGTGTCAAGACAGAAAAGCGGCGTACAGACTCTTGAAAACCCAACATCCTCTTATTCAGCGGACAACAAAGTTTGACACCATATCATCTGAAACTTTCCCGCTCCATTATTTCAAATTTATCTCTTACAATCAGTTACCATCCAGGATCGTAGATCCTAAAGATAAAACCAACAAAACATACCCATTACTCACAGGTGACTTTTAGAATGTCAAAAAAATAAATTTATTGCATTAGTTAAAAAAAACTCCAAACAAAAGATAATTAAATATACCTTTGTGTTTGCAGACTACATTGGATGTTGCATAAACTCAGGAGAAGTTGAGACAATTGGGAATCCGATGAGAAACCAGTATCTCATACGAAGAGTAGGAATTGAAAATCTCAAGTAAGTATCCTTACTAAACCTACAAACAATTTTTACAATAAACATGTTACATTACCATAATAACGTGTGCATTTAAAAAAAATAACAAAAACAGCGGCAACTTTGTGGAACTCACCTTATGGGATCACCTTGCACAAACCTTTCCGAAAGACGCCATTGACAAACTTGAAAGGCCTATTATAATAGCAGTTTCATCCTGTAGAGTATCAAAGTATCGAGACAGAGGTACGTTAATACAAAACAATGATCATCAGCAAGTCATTTACAATCAAAACAAGAACAAGGTTTACAATTATAAATTTTCCATTCACAGCTTTGCAACTATCTTCAACACCAGCAAGTTACTACTACATAAATCCAAGAATCCCGCAACTTACACAACATCAAGCAGAGTAAGACTAACGTATTTACTTATTCTTGTATATAACACACTTTTTTTCTAAATTCTAATAGTATCTACGCTTAACAGGTACAAACAAATGTACGAACATAGGGCACCGCTCGATGTGATCAGGTATCGTTTAAATGATCCAGTACAGGAGAAAAAAAGGAACCGATTCCCTCTATCGGGACTCCTAGCTCAAAAGCCAGAAACCTATGAGGTTAGTTACTAGAAAAAAAAAAACTATTATAACACATTCCTGATAATAGATGAACACAGACACTCATTTTAACAACTCGCATTAAACAAATACAGGGTGTACGCTTCACTTGCGAAGGCACCATTATTGGTGTCAACACAGACCGCGATTGGTACTATATTTCATGTAATAAATGCAGCCTCAAACCCACAAAAAAGGAAAATGGAATATATAAATGCAGAGAGCATGGAGTTCTGGAATCAACAGTATACACGTAACAATATTAACAATCAAAAATTTAAGTTGTTAGAAATTATTATTTAACGACCTCATGCAATGGAGATACAATTTCAAGGTGTCCGTAAAGTATACAAGCGAGATAGCACATTTTACTTTTTTCACACCAAAAGCAGATACAATTGTCGGAATTGACTGTGCCACTTTGGTTAAATCAATTGCCAACCCAAACCCACGCATTTTTCCACCAGAAATCCAAAGAATCATTGGCCAACAACATATATTTCAGTTCTACTTTAGTCCTACTTTCAAAGAAAATGCAGTGGAATTCATCCTTAGTGACATCTTGGATAATGTGGAACAACTACAACAGATTGAAGAACAGCCACACAGTAAACCAAAAAAAAAGCTACACAACTGTTTATGTAATTTAAACTAAACTTATACACTTCTTAAATACTAATCACATAATTTGGTTCTTGCAGGTGTGGCAACATCATCACAGCCACCCACCGTTATCAAATACACACCAGTGGCTCAACCTCTTTTGGAAAAAAGTGAATCATCAAAACAGGCAGTGAACCAATTTCCAGGTAACATAAAGAATAATAACAACCTTAAATGGTCAAAAAAAATTCCCTTCATAAAATTATGTTATAAATAAGAATGTAATAACATCATTTATTATTTCCAGATGTCATACCAACAACAGAAGAGACTCCTGAAATACTTGAAACACCCAAAGAAAGACAAAACAACTGAGGAACATTCGTCAGGTAACAACCATATTTATAAGACACTAATTATTCAAATATAAAACACACACCAAACTAAAAAAATGTTTTTTTATATACCTATTACAGAGCAGAAGACAACACCACCAGCATACACTGGAATGCAAACAAGATCAAAATCGGACATGGGAACTGACACGACGAATAAATCTTCTAAAAGAGCGCTTTTCCCAGAAGAAGCACCAGACGGCAAGAAAAAAAAGAATCAGAAACTACAACACGTAAAACCCTTTTGTAAAAACTTCTATCTTTTGACACCAAGGATGAAAAATCCTGTAACTACTAATCTAAGTCTGTAAGCACTATAGAAGTGCGTAGTCACAACATAGGTTACTGTAAATATGTGGCTGGAATAATAACAAGTATGCAACCTTAGACACAAAGGAAAACAGACATGTGACTCCATATTTTGTAATTCCACTTATGGGTAATTCCACTTATGGATCAATATCAATGTTTGCTTTCAGTATTTTCAATTATATTTGTAGTTACCAATGTTTTAACAGATTCCATGCCTTCTATAATACATCGTCCAAACTTCATACGTACATCTGTTTACACCATTCAGACAAAAAATAAATAAATAAATAAAAGAAAAAAGACACCAACTTACCTAACAACTATCATTTTTACTCATAACATAAGATACATCACATAAAATACATCCACAACTAACATTACAGTTAACTTAACTACATACCATACAATACTAATACACTCTTACTAACTGATCATACTATTTCTACAGCACAAAATGTGACAAAAGACCCTTACTTATCATGACATAATATATTACACATACCGCTAACATTAAAAGTCTAAGCTATGCATTTTAAATCATTTCAGTTTCTTAAGTTTCTTGAGAATGTTGGATTTCTCACCAGCTTTTAAAGCAGCATCATGCCTCATGCGAATCAAACGACCAACTTCAGCAAAATCCTCCTGTTCTGCAATCTTCAAGTACGCTAAGCACTCATCAACATCAGAATCACCCACGAACTTTCTCAACTCAAGAATGAGTCCATGCCTGTGGTCAATCCTCGCCTCTACTTCTTCAATCATTTGACTATAAGTGTTTTCATCATCCCTGTAGGCTTTCTCTTCTCGCGAAAAAATAGCATCAAGGACTTTGTGAACATGACGATCACCAATTTCATCAGCAATCTTCAAGCATTTGGGAAATTTAGGAGCCATATCCTGATACATTCAACAATAAAAAAACATATTGCATTAAAAAAAAACTTGCAGTTGCAAGAAAAATTTACGCCTGATCAACCTTATAAACTCAAATCGATTACCAAATAACAGACTAACTAAAACATTATTGCACCTGTGTCACTTGAAACATTTACAGATAAAATTATTATTACAACACCTATAATACTTAGAAGTTGCACATCTATAAATTGGTCAAACCTATTCATCCTTACAACTCCAACATGTGAACATCCAGTTAAAGTTATTTCTCCATTTCTATTCTAAAAAATGTTGTTTCTCATTAACATAAAGACACAACCAAAATTAACTGACCAAGAAAGGCCTAGCTAACTTGAAAACTATATAAAAAAATAACAAATTAACCTACTTATTTCTGGAAAAAAAATGCTGGCCCAAATAAACATTATCACAAACATACATTGCCACATAGCATTCGTATGCAAATAACTGCAAACAGATTATGCTTAAATGAAAATTACACCAACTGTTATTCAGTTCAGACTTTTGCAGTTTGCTAACATCGAAGCTAGACATTTAAATATAAACAACCAAAGCTATATTACATTGAAAGACTTACAAGGTAGAAACGCAAGTATCTTAGGCTGCCCCAAACCAACTTATATAGGCAAAAAAAAAAACTACTGTTTCACTTGGTTACTCTAACCTAACTAAAACAGTGCTTCCTTACTTGGGTTTCCAATGTAAGATTCCCAAAACAAACCATGACAAATCCTATACTTACCTAAAAGCATCTTCAAATCACCAAAAACAAAAAATCATAGTGGATTAAAAAACTAAAAAAACTACAACCACATACCACACCTACTAAAACACACCCGTGCTGAGCGAAACAGTTGATTAACATGCTTCCAAAATTTTGTAAACCTAAAATATGGTAAATCGAAACACAACAGAATCTCTATCTATGATACAGCGATTATTGTTTACCTGAATCAAATTGAATCACAATCGACCCAACAAACACCCAATTTACGCAGTTAGCGACGCACTAAGGAGAGCCCTGATTGGAGAACCGACAAATAATCAAAAATGATGAAAGGAAATGCGGATAGAGTTTGTCAAAACAATTTATCCTAACCTTTTGGACTTTTTTTGTTTGTGATATTTTTTAAAAAAAGGTTAGCCCAATGTATTATAAAAGCCCAATAGCTTTTAGCAAAATAACTTTAACAAAAAATACATTTTCACATTTGATAAAACAAACAAAGTATAAAGTATACCCAAAATGTAATAAAAAAAAAAGTATGTTAATTTTTTTTTAAATACTAATGGTAACAATGTATATAAAAAAAAATCATAAGAAACAACACAAATAAAAATCAACGACAAAACAAACACGTCCATAAGAGACAATAACAACAACAACAAAAATAATAACAAAATAAACCCGCATCAACGCGCGGGCAAACCCAGCTCGTTGTTTAATAAAGACGAGCAATGTCATGCTCACAAAATCTTCCCAAAAACATATTCTCACACATGTGTCATTTAATTATAGAAAGTGAAAAAAAAGAAAGAGAAAACTTAATATATTTACATTTCACTTGGCACATATGTATATGAAGTTTATTTTGTGAAAATTGTGTGAAATTAGTATTTTTTTAGACTCATTTTTAAGTTTTGACACGGATCAATAAACAATCGTTTGCCCTTAACCTATTTTTCGTCTGACATATTTCATTAATCTTAAATTCTTAATCTTAACACCTTAGGTTAATAATTAATGTAACATCATTTGAGATCTAAAGAAAGGATATAAAGTGGGTGGAATTCATTGGACTGAAACTAAACCATGCAATGTGCTAACTAATTATGAAAGAGGTGAACAAAGAACACAATAAAACTATATCCAAATCTTTAGAACTTTGAACGATAATCATGTAGGTATACTGTAACATATATACACTTGGATCAAACAAAACTTCCCTCATGAAAGAAGATCAATATTGTCCTCTACAATATTGGATTTGGTGACTCTATCTCAATCACATGATAGATGGATTTGTGACTTAACTTGAGATGGGGTATTTCTGGTAAAAGAGGTTCATAATTTCCTTGATAATTTATTTCTTCCTTCTCATGTAGAACCAACGAGATGGGTGAAATGCATCCCAATCAAGATTAATGTTTTCGCTTGGAAAGCACGGCGTGATTTTCTTCCTACTAGAGTTAATCTTGCTCGTAGAGGAATTGAATTGGAATCTTATTCGTGTCCGTTATGTTCTGCTGCTGAGGAAGACATCAATCATATTCTTTTCGGGTGTGATTTGGCTCATAGCATCTTCCGTCGGATATGCCGTTGGTGAGATCTTGATTGGCAGGTTTTGGTGAATTTTTCCGATTGGGATTCTTGGTTTTCTTCGATTCGGCTTCCAATGAAAGTTAAGTTATTGTTGGAGGGTGTTTGCTACATTGCGTGGTGGTTTATTTGGGGATTCAGGAACCGTACCATTTTCGATGAGACATCTCCTAGAAGATTGGTTCTTTTCGATGATATTGTTTCATTCTCTTTTAATTGATGCTCTAGTAGATGTAATAGGTCGTTTTCATGGGATTCTTGGTTTAAAAATCCTAACCTTATTTCCTTGTAATGTTCTTCTAGCGTCTTGCTAGTTTTTTTAATAAAATCGTTGCCGTTCAAAAAAAAAAAAAAAAAAAAAAATTGTCCTCTACAACATATAACATACAGAACCGATAAGAATTTCAGCACGTAAGTTACATGATAAGAAGCTTATTCGTTGTCGACCTGGCAATGATGTGGATATTGTACGTTGATACTATGACTTGATTTCATAACACGATAAATTATTTGCTTCTAATCTCAAACCTAATCGATCAAAAGAATAAAAACAAAATTTTCAAAGGTGGCTTTCATGACTCGTGTCGAGATTATAAATCAAATCAATATTTCAAGATAAAACTAACACACATCTAAATGTAAAGTGTATGTATACATGTTCATTTTCAAGGAAAAAAAGGTTTTATTCTCTCGCATGGGACTTTTTCAATACTTCCAACAGTTCCAAGTATTTATGGTCCCGTCTACGTAAATTCCTCTTACAATGTATTTTGTCTTCTTCGAAATAGTGTAATATCTATCTGTATTGACATTTTGACATAGAAGTCATTTTTCAGTATCAACTCATAATATAATTTTTATGATCATGCATGGCCGGTTTCCACCATTTTGGAAGAAATCTCACCCTAGCTTCAGTGTAAAACTAAAAAAATTAAACTAACCTCCTTTGTCAACTTATTAACACATACTTTTATATATATAACAAAAAAAATTGTTGTAATTTTCTATAAATTATGTGTGAAGCAATGTTGAAAGAAGATTCCCATAATAAAAAGATGGGAGAATATGAGAATGGGACAAAAGATACCCTAGTGAGGAGGTCATATATCATCCATTTTATTCACATGCTACAAGAGTAGATTGATAAGGATTGTTTTGTCTACTCTTTCTAAAAAAACTAATAAATAATTTTTTTTAACATGTTATCTTTGATATTACAGTGTAACTAATATGAAATTTCGTTGAAGATTATTGTGGAGTTCTCTTTCTATGAGACGAGGAAATATCATGTTATTTTTGGCGAATGTTATTGTTAATAGCGTCGTGTATCATTCGTTGGTGTCATGTCTTTTTATTCTTATCCGATAAAGTTTAATGGTATCTTATAAATTATTGACTGTATTCAAAAGTCATTCAACTAAACATTATTATGTTCGAGAAAATCATGAAGTAAAAATATCTAGCATGAGAAGCCAAACAATTTACCAATCGTACATGTGAAAAGTTCTACAATCAAATAGTCATGAGTTTTTGTCTTGTTTGAGATATATACAAGATAGATTTATTGCATAGTTGTCAGGATCCCGATCCTGATATTAGGATCTTACGATTTTACGATACTGCAAAGCAAAAACGATCCGGATCCTACATAGGATCTTTGCAAGCTTAAGATCTTATAGGATCCCGATCTTGACCATACTATCTTACGATCTAATCCGATCCGATCTTACTTTTCTCGGATTACAAACTAAAACTACTAAATTTATGGGTTGTTTGTTTGTAGAATTCAAAAACAACATGTTAATCTTTTTAAACATTTTATAATCATAATTTATGACAACATTTATATGAAACATTCATAGTATTTTGTGGTTATAATGTATTAGAATTTGTAGATTTGTATAAAATTACATAAACTATTAAGAAATAACATTAGAGCAGGATCTTAAGATCCCGATCCGATCTTACGATCACGATCTGGCAAAGACGAAAACGATCCTGGGTAGGATCCCGATTTTGACAACCTTGATTTATTGTGTTATATTGTGAGATATTAATTCGCCGTTCAAAAAAAGAAAGAAGAAGAAGGGAAAAAAAAAAAAAAACTAACTGCGACTTACCAAAATTTGAATTTTACTTTCGATCATTTTGTCCATCTATAGTTAGGACAAAAAGATCGACAAAAATGGATATCGAAGTTATACTTTTTCAAGTTTGCATCATGTCATTTGTGTTTTTAGGCGAAATTAGGATGTTATATAATACAAAGTTATTATTTACATAAAATCTTTGTTTCTATGTTACATTTGCAAAAAGTAGGGCAACTCATCATGCACCAAGATTCCATTATTTAGGGGTTGTTTGGTTTGTAGATGGGTTTAGGATTATGATTTGGATTTGGATTTAAATTTGGGTTAGGATTTAGATTTGGATTTGATGTAAAAGAGAGAAAATATAAAAGTTATTTGTTTTATGTATTTGAGATATAAATTAGTATTGAAATTTATAATTATTTATAAATTAAATATATATGAAAGTTATTGATGGACCCACAAATGATAAATGATTATGTTAAAAAAAATACTAAGGGTCCGTTTGGTTTATAAGTGAGGGTGGATTAGGATTTGGATTTGGTATATGTTTAGGAGAGAGAAATTATATTTAATTAAATATATTTTATTATAAATTTTAAATAAAAAAATTATTCAATAATAATTAAAAAAAGAAAAGTAATAGAATATTGGTTGTAGGTCCCATGTATATAGAGTGAGAAAAGTATAAGGGCCCACAAAAATTGCAAATCCGGGCAAATCCTACCAATATTATGAACTATCAAATTTTGATTCCTTGAATCATTCCATTGCTAAAAAGAATGAACCAAACATTTGATTAATGTCTTTTCAACCTCAAACCCAATCCAAAATAACATACCAAACGGGCCCTAAAAGACAAAAAAGAAAGAGGATAAAATAAAATTGAAGAGAGAGAAAACCATCCTTCCACCCTAGGTTTTGTGTATCCCCACTAACAAGGGTTTTAACCAAATAATAAATGACATGTGTTCTTACCAAACATGTAAAATCTACTTTCATGCTAAACCTTTTGCACAAAAACCTCACACCAAACGGGCCCTTAACCTCTCCAAATTTATTTGGGCACGTGTCTAGGTCATGAGTTTCCAATAACCATTCATATGAACCATAATGTTCTCTTGTCCAGGCTTGATTCACATTTTTTAAGGGTGTTTAGGCTATGTACAATGGTGACTAAGCATGACTTTTATTTTGCATATCACATCAGGTTTTCTTTTTTTCTTTTCAGCGATCTTTAGAAGAAGCGACCAAGTTGCGAAACGGTACATAAATAATCTTTTTTTTTCTAGTCATAAAACAAGCACACGAACTAAGTCGACAAGATGACCGAGTTGTGATTTTTTTCGCCCGACGACCAAGTCCGACCGAGTGTCCACAATGGGACGACCATGCTCCACAACGGGACGATTATGGACGACTGATCGGTCGATCGAACATGATCGACTCCATTGTGCATAGCCATAAGATGTTTGGATAAGCTTAATTCATATTATGAGCTTATGCTATATGCAGGTTTTGACTTTTTTTTTTTTCTTTTTCTATTTTTCTATTTTAGCTAGCTTAGGGGCTTGTCTAAGTCTATAAATTTTTTCCCACCTATTTAATATAAGTCAATTCAAACCCTTACTCTTAGCTTATAAGCATATTCATTATCAGCAAAAGCTACTTTATAAACACAAGCTTAAACTCAAAATATTAGTTTAGGCGTTTTATTTAGTGAAAATTTCAAATATAAATGTATTTTGTAGTATACTTTCATAAATGACTGCATTTTAACCGTATTTTTGTTTTCGTCTATTTTGGTGTGCACACACACCATCTTTTGCGCACCAAACATTTAATATGCTAAAATGACCAACAATAAAGCACCGTATTTAATTTATTAACGAATTAGGAGATGACACGTCAACTTTGGTGCGGAATGACCATATTTTGCGCACCATACATTTAATGGGCATTAAAGTTTTTGTGAGCAATTATTAGGTAACTAAGGGGGGAGGGAGTGGGTTGGGGTTGATGAATCGGGTAGTGATACCCGAGCAGGTACACCGCCCCCTCCACATCGGGTAGGGCAATCGGTGATGGTTTTCGGTTTGTGAGCCCGAGCTTGTTTGGTGATTCAATTTGAAAAAAATAACCGTTTGGGGGACGTTGGGGGAGTAGCCAACGACTACTTTGCCATTAAAAAAAAAAAAAAAAAAAAAAAAGTTTTCCCTTTAAAACCAAACTATACATACTCATTTTTTCAAAATAAAAACACACACTAATCTTTCAAAAACACAAAACCATGGATCCAAGAAGAGGTAAAAAAACTTCCACCTCGCGTTGGCGAAACAATTGTTGGCTACACAACTCGAGGGGGCGAAGTTCAAGAATATACAACGGGAGATGAAGTTTTTTTTTTTGAGTCGCATGATCACATTCGCGATCCTGCTATGTTGGAATTCGTTCTTACCCAAAAACGTGAACTTGCAGCCAAACACGGATGGGCTTGCAATTTTTAAGTTGTAGTTTCAATTTTTTTTAATTTCAACTTATTTAATGTTTTTTTTTTGAAGTTGTTGTTTCAATTTTTAAATTGTAGTTTTTTTAAGGATTATGTAATGTTTTTATTTTTAATGAAATGATATATTTTTATTTTAAATATTGTATGTGATTTTATGTATTAAAAAAAAAATCGGGTACTAGGGTACCACTCCCTCCAAATCGGATAGTGTTTGGGTAGAATTGGGTAGTTTTGAGTTGGAAGGTTTTTATTGGATAGAGGTGATATGACACCTAGGGTATTAGGGTACCACTCCCTCCCCCCTAAGGGCACATGTAAGCCTCAGGTATGTTTATTGGAATTGGGTGTGCAAACATCATCTTTTGTGCTTCAAATGTTACAAATTTGTAAGAGTTAATTGCATTTTTGGTCCATGTGGTATGGCCAAATTGCAGATTTAATCCCTAAAACTTTAAAAGTGCACCAGAGGTCCCCATTTTCAAGTTTTCGTTGCATGTTTGGTCCCTGGGTCCACACAGACTAAGGGTATTTTAGTCATTGATGTTGTCTTTTCTTTTTCTATTTTCTTTTTAGTTTTCTTACATAAATAGTCCCTGTTGGAACGGTTTACATATTTAGTCCATACACATTTATTTTTTTTATTTGCAAATCTTCTTTCTATGGTTTTGACCCGCTATGGTTCGGTCCCTTAACCACAATTTCTTAGTTTGACCGTCAAGTGAATGTTTTTGTCCATTTTTAACGTTTTTCCGTTGTTATAATTTTGTCTTTTTACGTTTTCATTCATTTTTTACGTTTTTCCGCTTTTATACGTTTTGCCCCGTTTTTACGTTTTATACGTTTCCGTTTTTACGTTTTGTCCATTTTATCGTTTTCGTCCATTTTTTATGTTTTCATCCGTTTTCGTCCGTTTTTATCGTTTTGTCCCTTTTTTACGTTTTGATGTTTTCTATGTTTTCGTCCGTTTTAACATATTTTTATGCATTTTGTTTGTTTTATACGTTTTCATCCGGTTTTGTACGATTTTGTCCTGTTTTCACGCTTTTATTAGTCTTTATCCGCTTTTATACGTTTTCTTCCGTTTAATAACGCTTTTTATGCGTTTTGTGTGTTTTATATGTTTTCATCCGGTTTTGATCTAATGGCTAATATAAGTTAACCAATTTTTCTAAAAAGTTTCAAAAATTTTCCAAAAATTTTTGAAAAAAAAATTTTAGAAATTTTTTTTTGAAAAAAAAATTTTCGAATAATTATTTTTTCGAAAACTTTTTGTTGAAATTTTTTTCGAAAAATTTTTTTTGAATTTTTCGAAAAACTTTTTCAAAATTTTTTCAAAAAAATTCAAATAAAAAATTAAAAAAATTTCAAAAAAATAAAATATATTCAAAAAAAAATTTCGAATTTTTTTTTTTATTTTCAAAATTTTTTTTTTTTATTTTCAAAAATTTTTTTTTTCAAAAAATATTCAAAAATTTCAAAAAAAATATTCAAAAATTTCAAAAAAATATTCAAAAAATTTTTTTTCAAAAAAAAATATTTTCAAAATTTTTTTTCGAAAATTTTTTTATTTCAAAAATTTTCAAAAATTTTATTTATTTTCAAAAAAAAGATATTCAAAATTTTTTTTTTCAAAAAATATTCAAAAAAAAAATATTCAAAAATTTCAAAAAAAATATATTCAAAATTTTTTTTCGAAAAAAAAAATATTCAAAAGTTTTTCCGAATAAATTTTTCAATTTTTTTTTTTTTGAAATTTTTTAAATTTTTTTGAAAATTACACTGTTGGTCCATTTATGTAATATTCATAGTTAAATAAATAATAAAAAAAATCGGACTAGATCTATAGAACATGGAAGTCACAAGGACCACTTATGTAAGAAACTCAAAAGATGGACAGAAAAGAAAATAGGAAAAGAAGAAGACAAGGGTATTTTAGTCATTTGATGTTGATCAGGGACTAAACATGCAACAAAAACTTGAAAATGAGGACCTCTAGTGCACTTTCAAACTTTTAGGGACCAAATCTGCAATTTGGCCATACCATAGGGACCAAAAATGCAATTAACTCAATTTGTAATATGTTATATTTTGGGTAGAAAATAGTAAAAGAGTTTTGGTATATGTATGTGTTGGTAATTTTTTTATATATATATTTTTTAAGTTTTTACCTATATTTTTGTCTTCATGTGTTCAAGCTTATTCTTTACAAGACTACTAGTTATAATGCCCGCGCACGCGCGGGGTTTTAACTGATTTTGTCAATAATGTATTTTATTCATTAAAAAAATAATTTAATTTTTGTTTTGTTTTATTTATGGTTTAAAATTTTTAATTTACAAAATATGCATACGCTCATGTTCAATTAGAACTCATACATCAAATTATCTTTACTACAGCCAATGAACACATGTAAGCTTATATAGACCAAGGTCAATAAGAAGGTCCCCAAAATGACAAAAGGGATAAAAAGCAGTAAAATTTCTTCAAAAACACTTTCATGTAAACTACATTAGCTAAAAACCTTTAATCAACTGAAACATTTGAGCTTCTTCTCCTTTCATGAGTTGGAGGTAATGTTTTTTTGTCATCCGATTCACCACAAGCTTTCACCTTTAATTGGTGAAGAACGTGCTGGGCTTCTTTGAGTTCATCTTGTGCACTTGGTCCATGTCCTCTCCAAGCTTCAACGGCCTTCTCCTGGAAGTTTATTGCAAGGGGATAGCTGCAAAACAGGAACCAGATAAGATACGGAATCGAGTTCTAGAAAACTGAATGTGCGATGTGAAAGTGTTATGCATTGAGTAATTATATTCAAATAATCAGATCAAACAACCAGCTGTTGGAGATGATGTTTGGATCTATTTCTGGTGTTTGAAGTTATAATAATCATAAATTTTGTTTTTCGAGTATTTGCTAAGTTTTGATTACCTAAAAAATGATGTCTTATTAATTTAAACCTTTTTGAACATCCAATTATGGAAATCAACATAGAAAGGTGAGTTGCATACCTTTTTCATTGCGCTATATGCCTTTGACAGATTTTGACACGCCTCAATTGAGTCAACATGATGAGACCCGAGGCGGTGTCCATTATATCCTTAGCCATTGCAAACACTTTGCGCCGCAGACCGAGGCCTGTCTAGTTCAAGATAAGCCGCACCCAAATTATTATAAACATACCCAACTCCAAAATGCTTAGAACCAAAATTTTACGTCAATCTTTCTGTTGCATCTTCCAAATAAGGTATTGATTCTTGCACCTACGGTCAACAAAAGTAACCACCCAATTCTAGCCGAACCGAAATCGCCAACCTGCATGTTGTTCATTTGGTATCTTGTCAAGCATCATTAATGTTTTCTTTAGTAAAGATATTGCAGTCTCGAATTCATTCATTGATTCATATTGCATCGATATTTCCATATACGTCTCCGACACTTCCGCGGTGACGACTTTTCTTTCTTATCCAGAATCCCACACGCCATTTGCAAACACCGTTTAGCTTCCAGAAACTTATCTTGATTACCTAATGCTTTTGCCATAGATACAAAAATCATAGCACGATCTTCACTCTCTTTATCAGTTTGTAACACAACACCTTTCAAAGTATTAATCGCCAAAGTTTGATTTTAATGCATAAAACTACCTACATCACTTGGTTAAAAAGATTACTTGAAATTACATCAACTATTGTAACAACGCTTGTCATACTAAGTATTTATCGTGGTGTAAAATATTTAAACAAAATGTGATTCTCAACCTGTCCTTGTACATAAAACTCCTTGTTTGACATGTTAATATGTTACGCAACCCGTCTGACCCTCCTGTTTTGTCATATATACTTACCATCACCGATTCTTAGCATACGGATATTGATAATAAAACCGTTGTCATTACATTAAAACTGTTGTCATTAGCACGACACAAATCAAATTCTACATCCAACTTCCCCACAAAGATACTTAATGACTTTTAAAGCCTACAAATACACGCCATCAAGTATTCTTAAAACTCAATGGCTTTTTCCAAGTTCACAAGTTTAAATGTACATTAACACCAAAATCCACACTATCTCCATTCTTACCAGAATTGTTCCATTGAAACAAATAAACAATATTTATTTATTTTTGCGAATATTATACCAACTTGACTAAGAAAAAAGGGTTGCAAAGATAACCATTTACAAAGACAATACGTCTCCCAATTTCAACTCAGTAACTTTAATATTTTAGTAGCAATCGTTGGCTCTACTTTACCCGTATTATTCCTCTTCTTATTAAGCTAAACCAAAATAGACTAACCATTTAAAGCAACATTACATATTTATTAGTATCCATTTAAAGCACAAGACTGCAAGAGACTAACCTTCAACATGAGTACCATTGGTGTGAAAGTTAAGCTCAATCCAGAGGTAGCCCCATCGGCACTATAATGCTTATCTTTCAACCTAAAGGTTTGGAATTAATCATGTTCGATAAGAACATAGATGAAACAGTTCAAGTTTTGCATTATCTAAAAAGCATACCTCTTGGAAACTTTAGCAGAGAGCTTGCTTTGACCAACTAATACACGTGACTTCCCATGTCGAGCTTGACTAAGCATATGATCATATCCTTCTCCTAGTCCATCCCTATAATCAAGATTTGTAAAGCTATTATTAGAACCGAGGATGATGTGATTTATAAATCTATTGTTAGTCCATCCCTTTGAGGAAGTTATCACACAAAAACTACCATTTCAAGCATTAATGATCACTAAAAGATGTATGTAGCATTGGTTTTGGTCCACAAGATTCCACATTTTGTCATTTGAATGAAAGTTAAAGTAACTGAATTAAGCTACATACTAATTACTCACCTGCTAAGTCTTTCTATAGTATTTTCCACTCATCCTCGTCCAGGCCCTTGGAGACTGCTACTAAAGTTGAGGTGAAAATCGTTTACATAGTGCTTTAACCTGACAAAACAATATGTTATCAATTTTTTACAGCGGGTTAGAGTTAATATAACAAATAGAATCATTCTTAACTGAAAAGGAAAGGGGAAAAAATTATAGGGCATACAGTTTATCAATCTCGCTTGGAAAAGATGCCTCACCGAGGCGAAGTCATTCCTTTTGAGAAAGTCAAGTATTACATCGACCCTTGAGTCTTCCATATCCAAACTGCAATTTAAAGTTCAATAAACCCCTTAGACTACTTCATAAAACACCTTTCTAAATAGGCCATAACACAAACATCATCATGTTTTTAACTTTCTAAATACATTTTATATAAGCATGTCAAAGAACAATCTAACAATCAATTTTTTTTAAAGGCTGCTACTTTATTATAACATATACTAAACCAATGCCAATTTCAAAATTATCCGGCATTGGTTACACATTTTTTATTCGAGGATTTCGAGCATTCAAGTTAATTCAAGTTTTTATATAACTTTCTAATCCATATTTCTACATTCATGAATTAACATTCATAATCGAAAGCTAGGTTTACTCTGTTATGTAAAAATCATAATCTCACTCTTTTAGACCACACTATTGCTTTTAATGTCCAAGTATTGAAGTCTTAAACACAACAAATACTAAAACATAATGTTCAAACGATTCATACCCAAATTAAGCAATCAGCTATAACCTTCAACACAATTACCTAATGCTATAAATTATGTGGGTCACAGTAATACCTGATCGAAGCATGTTGGATAGTAATGGCGGTGGCGGAGCAGCCACACATGGTGGTGGCAGAAACCGATTAATCCATCGGAAAATCTTAAGCGCAAATATTCAAAAGGGGTCGATCGATCGTAAGGTCTTTTTAGGGATGTTAATTAAAAAAGCAGAATATACAAATCTAATTTAGATTTATCAATTAAGCGAAAAAGAACTAAGCATAAGAAAATCAATTGAGCGTAATTCAATTGATTATGAGAAAAAAAGATAGCAAATCGAATTAGGGTTTTTATTAATTCGATTGAAAAGAAAAATCGTACCATGATTGTTGAACACACAATCGTTTGAAAAGATGGATGCAAAGACTTCAAGATTTGAATAGGGTTTTGTTGATTGAGGTTTAATGTTTGATCTGTGTTTTTGTTTTGTTTAGGTTTCGTATTGTTAAAAAGAATTTGTGTTCCGCTTTTTTTAATTTTATACTTTCCACCCAAATCTATTAAGTATTATATCTCAAGTACCCGTGTATATTTGGTTTTTTCCAAAGCATAATACGTATAGACGAAAATTTCAATTTTTTTTGCCAAATCAGGAAATAATTAGGTTTAATTATTTTTCAAAATCCAAAAAAAAAAAAATCAAATTAAAAAAATTATTACCAAATAAGGTATGGTTTGATTTTTTTGAAATGAAAAATTCCCAATAGAGGTTTTGTTTTATTATATAAAAGATTTAAAATTGATTAATTATTTTGATCAACTGGGTTAAGGAACTTGGTAAATGCTATGGAGCATACAGGGTGTTCTTGTTCAACACATGTATATATTTTTTTTAAACGGCGGAATTTATTAAAATTAGCAAGAAGCTAAAAAAGATTACAAATTAATACAATTGGGATTTTTTTAACCAACTAGCCCAATTGATTTTAAACTTACAACGATTAGAACACCACATGTAAGACAAATGCACAACGTCGTCAAATAAAAGTTCTCGCCTTGGTTGCTTGGATCCAAACAGAAGTTGGTTTCTAAATCGCCAAATAAGCCACCACATGATGTAGCAAATACCTTCAAGGAACATCTTCAAATGTTTAGGCAAGCAGGTGTTGACAAGCCAATTAATCCACTCACCATAACAGTTGATAGAAGTATCTTCGAGCTTCCACCAACGCATGACTTTGCTCCTAACCTGACGAGCTAAAGGACATGAGAAGAGAGTAGGGATTCATCCGCATAGACGAAGCATACAAAATGCAGAAAGGGTTGTCGTCCACGTCCACAACCCCCACCCCACCCCCAAAGAGAAGTTGGTTCACCATCGAAACATTGCCCCCATTCTATCACTTCCCTGCCGCAAACGTCAAGTGAACCGGTCAATGAGAGATTTTAGAGAAATAGTTTTTGGTTTAAATCTCAACTTCTGAATACTTAAGGTCATTGAAATAGATACTCGTTGCTTGAGGCTAGGTCATTGAAGAAAGGCCTGATGACACCTATAAAGAATGCATGGAGCCAGAATTCCCCGGCAAATTAAATCTTTTGGATAAAAAAAAAACTTGGTTAAAAAATCTACTGCTCCAAAAAATAAGTTAGTTAGAAAGTTACAACAAAATGTGCCTGTCTTGAAGTGGTCAAATCGGTATTAGACTTTAAAAAAGAAACTCAAACTTGTGAAGATAGTACGATATAACCAAAACACATTTTATGAATTTTATAACTTTATAAATGCGAACCAAATTGAATGGAAGTCAATCGACTGTATACAGCTAGAAACGAATAAAATGAGTGAATTTTATTCGTGAATGACTAATAAATTAATGGGAAAATGGCACGAAAAGTCATCAAACTTGACACTTATCAATATGTGTGTAATAGCGGCTATTTTTTGTCATTGTGACACAAACCTTTTGGGATCGTGCTATTGTGTGTATCGGTGACTTGTTTAACTTGTTGTAGCATGTCATGTTAACGACCGTTAACTTTTTTATTGCACCGTTAGTCCTTTTCGTCTTTTTAACCATTCCGTTATTATATTATTGCACCGTAGTCATTTTCCGTTTTTACATGTTTTTCGCCCGCTTTTGCACTTTTCCGTTCGCTTTTGCACGGTTTCGCCCGTTTACACGTTTTGTCCGTTTCACACGCTTTACACGCTGTTCGTTTTACACACGTTTTACACGTTTTCCGCTTTACACGTTGCCCATTTTACACGTTCATCCGCTTTTACACGCTGGTCCGCTTTTACACGCTTTTTTACATTTTTCGTCCGCTACATCGTGTTCTTTCGCTTACACGTTTTCCGCTTTTACACGTTTCTTCCATACACGCGTTTTACACGCTTCCATTACACGTTTCTTGTTCTTCCGTTTACACGCTTTTTCCTTTTCGGTCCGCGCACGCTTTTACACGTGTTCTTCCGTTTTACACGCTTTCCCCGCTTTAGATTCCATCCGTTTTACACGCGTTTTCTTTCGCTGTTTCATTACACGTTTTTACACGCTTTTACACGTGTTCTTTTTTACACGCTTTACATTTTTACGATTTAGTCCGTTTTCGTTTTCCCGCTTACACGTTTTTACGTTTACACGCTTTACACGCTTTTACACGCTTTTCCGTTTTACGTTTTAGATAGCTATTAGGTTTTTGCGCTTTTCTTCCACGGTTTTCATTCCATTTTACATTCTTTTACACGTTTTTTTTTCGCTCAGGTTTTACTGCGCTTTAATCCATTTTACACGTGTTCTTCGTTCCTTTTACACGCTTTACACGCTTCGCCCTTTTCGCTGTTTTTACACGCGATTCTTCCGATTTTACACGCCCGCTTTTCGTTTTCTTTCGTTTTTACGCTTTACACGTGGTTTTCTCGTTTTACATGCGTTTTTCCGCTTTACACGATTTTACCGCGTTTTAGTGCGTTTTACGCATTTTACACTTTCGTTTTTCCAGCTTTTACCACGTTTTATTAGTTTTCCGCCGATCCATTTTACACGTGTTCCGTTTTTACCTTTCTTTTGCTTTTTACACGTGTTTTCCGTTTTATCGTTTTGCCATTTTCCGTTTTACAAGTTTAAATCGCTCGCGTTTTTTACATAAAAACGTTTTACATGTTTTTCGCTTTTACACTGCTGTTTTTACTTTACAATTCATGTTTTACGCCGCTTTTTTTAGTCCGTTTTACACGTTTTTCTTTTACACGTTGTTTACCGCTTTTTCTTTCTTACACGCTTTTTCTGACGCGTAAAAACGGACTAAATCGTTTTTAACACGTGGTAAAAAACGTAAATCGCGTGTAAAAATCGTGTAAGCGTGAAAACGAAAATGTAAAGAAAACGTAAAAAGCGACGAAATCGTGAACGACGAAAACGTGTGAAATAAGAACACGATAAACATGTAAAAACGTACCGAAAGTGAAAACACGTACGAAGAAAAACGCGTAAAAAAACCGTAAAACGACGAAATCGCTTAAAACGGCGAAAACATGTAAAACGGACGAAAACGCGGTAAAACTAAGAAGACGGTAAAATTGCTGGCTGCAAAAGACCAAACAAAAACGACCAAAACGACGTGTAAAACGGACTAAAACGGTAAAAACGGTAAACGTAAACGCACGTAAAAAACGATGAAAACCGGTAAAAGCGCAGTAAAACCGCGGACGAAAACGCTAAGAAAACGCGTAAAACGAAGAACACGGTAAAAGCGAGTAAAACGCTGTAAAAACTGACAAAAGCGGTAAAAACTGCAAAACGGTGAAAAAAAGCTAAACGCGGTAAAACGCGAAAACGCAGAAAACGGGAAAACCTATCGCAAAAACGCACGGAAAAGTGCAAAAAACGGACGAAAAACGTAAAAGCGAAAATGACTAACGGTGCAATAATATAATAACGGTCGTTAAAAAGCATCGAAATGGACTAACTGTGCAATAAAAAGTTAACGGTCGTTAACATGACCTGCTACAACAAGTTAAACAAGTCACCGATATACACAATAGCACGATCCCAAAAGGTTTGTGTCACAATGACAAAAAAAATAGGTCGCTACACACAATGACAATAAGTGTCAAGTTTGATGACTTTTCGTGCTATTTTCCCTAAATTAATCATAACTTATACTTCATGAGCATTTAACATTTAACAACGAACAAAGAGACACATTAACGATGGAAGGCCAAGTGTGCTAGAAAACAAAAAATGTTAGACATTGGAATAAAATGAAACTAGGACCACATAAAACGTATACAGTAAAAATTCAATTTCAAAATCCACTCGTTAGAGCATAAGGTATCGTTTGGTGTCATAAGGTGGTGCCGTAGGAAAAGTGCTGCCACTTCAAAGATCTTTTCATAACACCACAATCTACCATACATGCCAAAACACCTCCCTCATATCACATCAGAATCAGTTGCCATAGCGCACCCTGGACCCCACGATTTTTTCATTATTTTTTTTTAAATAAAACAACAAATTAAACTAAAAATCAATTTTCACTAATGAAAAAATACATAAAAATGTTGAAAAAAAAATATACAACCAAAATATAAAAATATCTCGGCCCAGTTTTATTCTCGAAACTTAGCATACTTGTATTTTGTTTGTACTTAGCCCACAATCTTATTATTTTGTGGTTCATTTTATGTGAAAAAAAGAAACAAGAAATATTAATCAATTTTTTTGAGAAAAAAAGAAACAAGAAATAAAAAACATCATTGTATCATTGTATGTCTTGGAAATAAAAAACAGCATTGGAAGTTGGAAAGGCTAAAATAGGCCAGCTGAATTTTAATTTACTTTTCATCTTCAAAGTTGTAAAAGATCATCTTCTTCCTTTTGTACCTCCGACATAAAGAAAAAACCAAAAAAACACAAACACAACCACAAGCCATAAACAGCAGGAAAAACGTAAGCAAACCACAAACACAAACCACAACCAACCAAAAAAAAAGAAAGAAAGAAAAAAAAGTCTTTCGCATGAGCTGGTAGCTACGGCGCCACAGCCTACCAGCCGAGCTCCGGTGTGATTCCTCGCGCCATCGACTTGCGCCATCGCTGATGGCTTGAGCCATCAGCCACCGTACCCTGCTCTCTTAAAAAGTCTTTATCGTTGTTCATATGGGATATATAAATTAATTATTTAAATCACCAGTCTTATCGAAAAGCAGTGGTAAGAAGATATAATTGATCGAAATTTATGACCATATGAGGTGTGCTACGGATTTCTATTAATTAATGAAACATTTTTTTTGAATAAAAAGTGTTAATAATAATAAAGAAACTGATGGCTATGTTTGGCATACAAGATTATGGAGAGATTATGCTTATTTTTTCAAAAAATAAACTACTTAAAAAATAATCTTTGTTTGACAGACATAGCTTATAAGAGATTATAAAAAAAACAATCTTCCATAATCTCTGAAAATAAAAGGTTACTTCATGTAGCTTATAAAAATAAGAGTAAACTACACCATTCGTCCTTGTGGTATACGTTGACCATCAAGTTTTGTCATTTGACCAAAAAAATTGTACCGTTGGTCCTTAACTGCGAAACGTTACTCAGCGTTGGTCCCTCACCCTAACTGGTTGGACTAACGGGCGTTAAGCCTATATAAGTGGAGGGTATATTTGTCATTTCACACTTCATCTTCTTTCTTTTATACACAGCCACCGACCCATGTCCTGTCATTTTCAAAACATTGCTTTCTTCTTTTTCTCTCTTTTTCCTGTAAACGCAACCATCACCATTATTCACCAAAATAGACTACTTTCTTTACTTTGATTCATCAAACCTGGAAATTATATTGGTCACCATCCCAATGAAGTCACCTATATCTTAGGTATCACAAGGGACTATCGAGCGTGACAAAGGAGAAGAAGACGAGAGCCAAGAAAGGAGATGCCTACAACTCGAGGTCAAGAAAGGGTGTTTGGATCCATCCGAATTGTTGTGCATAAATAGAATGCTTTACTCCAATTTCCTCTTCACCTCAAATCAATTAATCAAAAATTAGGGTTCATAAAAAGTAGAGGGCTTTTCAAAATTGGGTAAGGGGTTTTGTTAATCGAAGTATAAAGAAGGTTTTGCAAGTGTTTAATTGTACCAAATTGTTCCGGGTCACCTCCAATTAGAGTTTTCTGTTCTGTGTTCATGTTCACTCGACCCAATTTGGGAATATTGTAAGAACAATTGCTTCTGTTATTTGATTAGTTCATTCGAATCGATATTCTTGTACTTAGTCACAATCTTTTTAGTATTATTTCTGAACGATATATAATTGTTGTTGTTGTTTGCGGATGTGACAAAAAAAAGGAAAGAAAATAAAACCTAAAATTTTGAAACCAACTTAATGTAGCTTTCGGCTTAAGTCTTCGCGTATTGATGATTTTTTTTTGACATAATTCATGCTTAATTCCTTTGGCTAAGTTGTGTTGGCTCGACTGAGATTGAAACCCACCCGAGAGTGGTGGTTTTTGCGTATTTGAGCTTGACTCGTACGACACCTAGACCCATGACGGTGGTTGGTATCGAGCCCTGTGGCTGTGAAATGACAAAACAAACACCCTTGTGGTTTTTCTCTTAAATCTGAGCCAAGTGGCTGTGTTTTGTTTTTGTTTTTGTTTTTATAAAGAAAGAAGATGAAGTGGGAAAAGACAAATATACCTTTCACTTAAATAGGCTTAACGCCCGTTAGTCCAACCAGTTAGGGTGAGGGACCAAAGCTGAGTAACGTTTCGCAGTTAAGGACCAACGGTGTAATTTTTTTGGTCAAAGGACGAAACTTGATGGTCAACGTATACCACAAGGACGAATGGTGTAGTTTACTCTAAAAATAATCTCTTTTTATAATCTTTTTAAGCAACAACAACAGCATCAGCACAATTTATTTTTGCCAAACATACCCGTAAAGTAGTAAAAATGTAAAGTTTGATGGGTTTTGGGGCTACTTTCTAATTTAGAGTTTGGTGTTAGTTCACGTGCTATTTTGTATTATTAGTTGGTTTAAGAGGTGTTTTTGAATATTCCAAGTGTTATAATACAAAGTTTAAAATGTATTTTGTATTATTATCAAATGTAAAGGGGTGTTTCATCATAGGTACCAAATTTAAAAATATAATTAAATTAGGGGTTATTTTCTATTTATAGTAAAGTTAAAAGGTTATTTTTAGAAAATTCCGGTGTTACAAAAAACCCTACAAGGTTGATTAATCGCCGTCGTCTAGGCGTTAATCAGCTACCAACCTTTTTTATTTGTGTAAATCGATCAATCAAATCGGTCAAATTGTGGTCAACGAAGGTCAATGGTGGACAAACTTGTCGGAAATCTGCAAATATTGACGGAAATATCCAAAACTTGTCGTACACTTGTTTTAATCACTTATAGTTGCTGTTTATATCTATTACAAGTTGTTATTTCTAGGAAAATCTTGCCGGGAGTACCCAAAACTCGCCGGGAATACCTAAAACTCACTGGAAATGTCAATCTGATTAATCTCGCCTACACCGATTACGAGCTATAATGGGGTCAATCGACCGACTACATACTTGCGATGTTTACGACCTTGGTAAATTCAAGATGACAAAAAAGCAACTGCAGGATGAACAGTGGCCAATAGTTGGTAAACGTTATATTTGAAATGACTTATAAGAAAAATAGTTTGAGCAATTTCGACCGGTTAAAAATTTATATTGAGTAATTGAGGATGAGTGATGAAAAGGTTGAGAAACGCTTTTTTTCATTAGAGTAAAAAAGTTAAAGCATGATTGAAAGTTTCAATAGCTTAATGCATTGTAGATGTTCTTAAAACACAATAAAGTTTGATATATGACCACTCCATTTACTTTTAGCTAATTTTTCTTGTTAATATATTATATTTGAAAGACGAAACTTAGTTCTAATATTTGTGCATAATTCTATGTTTAGTGAAATGATTAAGCATTGCGTACAAATATATACTATATATCGGAGAAACATATTTGGTTAAAATTCTCAAAGTGAGAATCGTTCACTTTGTGTTCCTAAAGTCCATAAAGTATAAATGATTCTGTTCTTTTATGGGATCGGAATTTAGAAGGGGTGTTCATGAAAAGAATAAAAATGAAAGGGATGGTGGAGATACTTCCACTTTAGTGATAAGAAAAGCACTTTAGAATCTCATATTTGGTCCCTACAAATTCATGGTGTAACATTACAACCCTCTACATTTCTTCAACACGTAAAAGATTCTTCCACATTTGGATGAGAATCGGGTTCTGTTTATTGGGTTCAATTTCTCTTTTCTAAAGAACTTTATTCTTATGGTACTTTTATTCGATATCCCATTTAGATGAACATTGTTGGCCACTTGGCCTATGATTTAGATAATTAGATTGCATATCGTTTGTGAAAATAACATTGACTATATATCATAGCAGAAACTTGTTTAGTTGCATGCATGGTGATACAGATGTTTTCGAATTAGTATCTTCTTTTGGCCGTTGTCGCATCTACCATGAAGTTTTTTTATAGCAAATTTTCATGAATCATGATACTATCTCATTTAGGATAGGATCTACACGCAAATTCCAAAGAACAAATGTTGAACATTATATTCTAGCTTTTGGAGTATGCATAACAACTATCCATCATCCGTTTGATCTCTTTTCGATGGACTAAATATGAATACACATTGTTGTCATGTCTTATCACTTTTCAGTTTTCTAATGCCATGTAAAATGCTTGAATACCATAACCGAATAAGTATATCCGGGACAACGGCTAGTTTGAACATCTTCTTAAGGTCGTTTGCATAATCCAAATGATAAGGAACAAATATGTATCAGTTGGGTTAGTTCTATTCCAATTCCACCGTCAGGTAATATTACAAACATATATTTTCATAGTTGTGAATTGTTTTTTATTTATAGTATACTTTTTCCTTTTAACATAAATATACATTAAAGAAACCTAACATCCGTATATATCACTCCTCCAAAGCGAGATAAGTTTTTGAGAAAAAACTAACATCCCAACTAAACTCTAAAGTGTTTGAAAACTCATGACAAGCGACCCAATGAGCTAACTAATTGGATATTATTAGAGGATTATATAGATGCAAAGGAATTTTTACCGATGAATATAAATCTCAGCAGCGATCCAAGTATCAAGTATGCACCGCAAAAGTGTTAAAATCCTCTAATGTACAATTAGTTATACCATGTCATTTCGTCTTGGCGAAATATCACCTTACGTGTAGAGACGAAACTAGTAAAGTGACTAGTGGGTGCTGAGCCACCCCTAATCAGCCCACTTTATTCATTAGTTATTCGATTCAATAGGTTGTTTTTTAAATAATTTATGCACTCAGCCCCTTAATCACGTAGATATGTTGATTAAGGTAAAAACAAACAGCTTGAACAATTAAATACAACACTAAAATGAAGTTACGTGTAACAAATATGTTTTTCTCGATTTTGATTAATTCTTAATTATTATGGTGTTAGGTTGAATCATGATTTAAACAAAAACCGTAGACGCATAATTGAGCAATATTTTTCATTATAATTTTACGTTAAGTTTAGCCCCCCTTATCTTAAAATTCTGGTTCTTTATGAAGAGATTATATTAACAGTTCTTTTTTAAGCTGACAGTCTACATAAGAGGTATCCCCATCAATATAAATCGACGTACAATTAAAAGGTTGATTTCTACTTCAATGTACAATTGAACGGCTCATAACATGACTCATGCTCTCGATTTAAAGGTAATGATAAATAATCCACATGCGATGCACCTGAGAAAACTATAAATGCCTTGTGTTAGGGTTGAGCATATTGGACCAAAAACCAATCGAGCTGAACGGATCGAACTGAACTGAACTGACCATATTCGGTTCTATATACTAACGGTTTTTGGTTTTGGTTCGGTTCGACCCAAAACCCAAAAAAACACACATAAACCATGTAAACCGAACCGAACCGTCCGAACTGACATAAAACCGAACCGAACCGACCATATTTGGTTCGGTTTCGGTTCTATATACTAATGGTTTTCGGTTTCGGTTCAGTTCGGTTTTCATCGGTTCGGTTCGGTTTTGGACCGATGCTCACCCCTAGTTTAGTGTGTTACTTTAGAACAAGATTTTGAGAATTGTAGAAGCTTTTCAACTAATCAAGTACACTAATAAGATAAAAATCCTAATGCACTATTCAGTGCCGAGCCAAAACGGGTTTCCGTAAAACTTGTTCGATTCAATTAAAAGTAAAAGAGTTGAGTCTCAAGGTTTAAACAAGAAACAAAAAAGAGAATGAAGTTTGAAAACTCAAAAATCTGAACTCACTAAGAAACTTAAGCTTTCAGGATATGCAAATGTTCAATTTGAAAATGCGTTTTGATTTTCTCAAACAAGATAATGAACTTGAGAAAAAGTTTGAAAAAGTTGAGGAAAAGATCGAATCAGTGAGAAGTTAAAAGTTTGATTCTCAAATCACTAAAGTTTTCATTCCAAGTTCAATGTTTGATACTAATATTTCTGGAAATGAAAAGAAAAAGTAAATCTTTTTTGTAAAAGAAAAATGTGTGCTTAAACAAAAATTGTTGTGCTAGAAAAGACTTTAGCACATCAAACCAAAGATTTTGATGAACTGCTTATAATCCTTGCTTAATGAGTTACAAATGAAATCAATAGCAAGCCCAGGTCGGCGTGACCTAACTTTTCAAGTCGATTGATGTGCGCAATCATTTTGATTACATGAGCACTCATCAGTGATTCTTCAACCATCTTGCAATTGCTCAGATTAACAATTGCATCGAACCTTTCGGTTCGAACTTGAGTCTGGTAAGTATTACGTAATTGGTTGATTAAATCAAACACTCCAACGTTCTTATAATTGACTTGGAGTTCAGGTGACATGATGGCCAACATTAGACATCCAACGTCTACAGGTCATTCAAATGCATCTAGTTGGCATTCCTTACAGCTACCGGGGCGTTAGCCGCAGGTGCTGGGCCGATGGGATTTTTCAGGACATACCACTTTCGTTCATGTCGAAGTAAAATCTGAAGATGTCTGATAAGCGAAATGTGTTTCTAGAAAAAATCCCGCACGATCGATATCTGATAAGCGATACGAGATATGATGTACAAGTGCATCATATTACATAATATGATTATAAAAAACAAAGGGAGGGCAATCTCTCCCGACTTTTATCCATAGGAGGAACATCGTGATGATGATGTCGTACGAACGGATGGAGTAATATTACAAGTTATTAGAGATATACATAACAAAACAACTCATCTAAGCCTTAATGTCGATTTAATGGAACACATTTGGTGTCGAACTAATGAATATTAATTTGATTGTAATGTTACTTATTTTATTTGAATTATTAATGTAATATTTTTAATTATTAATGATATTTTAATTTTACTGTTTAAAAAAAAATGGTGCCAGCGGTCACCATTACGAGTATTTGGTCATGCAAAAAGTGTAAAAGAGAGAAAACATGCAAAAAGTGTAAAAGAGGGAAAACTGAGTTGACGCTTAAGTGATAGTGATGACCGCGGTCGTATGCAGTCACCATTACTGCTAGTGTTATATATCATCTTCACATTGAAAATCAAAATTGATTTTTAAATTGCTAGATATACGTAAATTACAGCAATTAAGCAATTACAGGGGAACGTACTTAAATTTTGTATCAGTCACTATGTTGAACTAAAATAAAATAAAGGCAAAAATGTATATATATCCCTCCCAAAGTGAATAATTGCATATATATCTTTTGTACAAGTTTTTATGTACATTTTACAATGGTTTTTATGCATGCTTTGGATATAGATGCAATTTTGCATTTTCAAGAGGATATATACGCAAAAGCCCCAAAAATAAATGTTTTGTAATAATAACAATGTACTATCACAACAAGCATAACATTAAATCTCATGTTCAAATGAACATGAGAGAATCCGTATCCCTTATGCATTTTACTAGCCTATTGCATGATATTCTTGATCCGATTCTTTAATTGGTTTCAGTATGTGGACTTTCATTAAGCGTGTGAAAATGTAGCAGGCCACACTATAGTCAAATGCGTATGGGAACTGAACTAGGGGTTCTGGCAGGTTTTCGGGAACCTCATGTCTTTTCTCAATGCAAGGTTAATTTTTGAAAAAAACATTGATTTTTCTTAAATGCATTTTAAATGCACCGGTCTATCAAAATGTGTTTCCAACATTATTTAGTTAGTATACTTACAAATAAATACTAAACATAAAATTTAGTAAAAGCTTAATACGACAATGTAAATTAAAGCCTAAAAAGATAAAATGGGTTTGTTAGATTAAAGCACAAAATTAGATTTAATTCATCAGCCTAACAATTTAAGTTGTTTTCAAGCTGAACTGACACCAAAGCGGTATTATCTAGTCCGTTTCTCGTAACATATATCTTCACATTTCTAAGTTCTGTTTTGGTGGCATTCTTTATGATTTATGAAATTGCTAAATAATTGAGGAAAATTATTTTACATACCAAACTTTTCTCACATACTAAGGGACTCATCTTCACCATCCATTTAAAAAGAAATTAATAGCTCAGATTAAAAACATTTTATTATTTCACATATTTTTTATAATTTAAATATCTCTTAAATCGTTAATCGTTAAGCGAAAATATTTACACCGTTGCGACGAGCATTTAATTATCTTTCTATTGACGGGCACTTTGATATACTTTCGAAAAAAGAAAAAAGATTCGATTTTTTACGTTACTGAAATTTGCATGAAAAAACCATATATGATTAAACGCTAATTTGAATATCACATGTGATATTAGTGTTAAATCATATATGATATGTATATCATATGTGATTTTACACTAATATTACATGTAATATTACATATCATATAGGAGTTAACACTAATATCGCATGTGATATTTAAATTAGTGTTAAAATCATATATGATTTTTTAATGCAAATTTCAATAACGTAAAAAAACTTAAAAAAAGTGAAAAATACGATTTTTTTTGTCGAAAATATATCAAAGTGCCTATCTATAGAAAGATAATTAAATGATAGTCACAATGATATATTTTTTTTCGCTTAACGATTAACGGTTTGAAAGATATTAATATTTGAAAAAATGATGAAAGTGGGTTTTTTTTTAATTATTGTCATTAATCTCATCCATTAGATCAAATAAAAATGGAAGGTGTAGATTGATCAGTTGATATGTAAAGAATCTTTTGTCCTTAAATGATCTTAAATCATAAATAATTATCACAATCATAAAGATGAAACTGGTTTGTTTGATTATCTTTATTTGTTTTTTTAATTAGTCTTTAGATTTTTTAATGGTATGTTAAATTATCATAAAAATAAAACAAGTTCTTTTAATTATCACAAAGATGAAACAAATTGTTAATATAAGACCATTATAAATTTTTTTTATAGAACTTGGAGTCTATTGCTAGATTATGCGTAATGATGTTGCTAACTTGGATATCATTGCCAAACTTGCTAAGAAGATGGTGGATAAGAAAAAGAATACATCTCATCGTTTGGTTTATCGATTGTTGAACTTGGTTTTAGTCTTACATGTTGCTAATACTACGGTTGAAAGATGTTTTACTAAAATGAATCTTATTAAAACTGATTTGCGTAATCAGATAGACGATGATTATTTTAACGACGCTTTAACTTGTGATATATAGAGAAATAAGAACTTATTAATACTAAAAATGAGAGTGTACATAAGCGTTTTTCGGCTATGAAATATCGTAAGTCCTCGGTTAGAAGGTAATGTGTTCATTTATTTATCATTTTAATGAACTCTTCATTTTGATTCACTTTTTAACTCTATTAAATTTTTGTTCAAAAAATTTCGTACATTCAATCATATTTAATCTCTGTTCCGTTCCCGAATGTGTATTAGCTATCCATAAATTTCTTATGACTCATTCAGTGAATGAATGAAGAAATGGAAAAAACCAAAAAACTTAAAGGGTAATTTTGGTATTTCAAATCACAAGACAAAACAACAAAACTTCATAAATTGGGCTAAGATAAAATTATGCGACTACCCGTGTGTGTAAAACAAATAAATACACACACACTCACACTTGTTCATCCACCCTTCCTGTCGATACTCAATAAGAATCTTGAGTTTCTTCATTTTTCTCTTTCTAGATTCCCAAATCCCTTTTTCTTCATTCACAATTTCTTTCATTTATAACAACCTCATTTCATATCCATTTTCATCATCAAAAACCAACAACAAATCTTATAAAAAAAATGGGAAGCTTAAATCCACCTCCTGAACTAAGTCTAAATTTCCAACCACCCACTTTTATACCCAAAACAATAACACAGTTTTTACATCAGTTATCAAATAATGGTAGTTTATCTGACAAGATTATCAAGATTGATGCTTTTATTGATGGGTTAGAATCCGAAATGCGGAAAATTGATGCTTTTAAACGTGAACTTCCTCTTTGCATGGTTCTGATTACTGATGGTTAGTTTTTTACTTTTTATGGTGTTTATTTTTTTTTATAAATTTTGTGTTTTGAATTGGCTAAACTCCTTTAAGGGTTTTGTTTGGTGGGTGTGAATGCATATGGGTCTTTTTTAGTTTTGAATTTGGGTGTGATTTGTGTGTGGTTTGATGTGTTTTTGTAGTTTGGTTGCTAAGTGTTTGATGAAATGTTTTTTTGATGGATTTCAGCTATTGTTGCATTGAAAGAAGAAGTAATGGTGTTGAGGAAATCGGCGAATTCGGGTCCGTTGTTAGAGGAGTTTATACCGATTAAGAAGAGATGTGATGAAGATGACGAAATGGATTTGATCAGGAAAGATATTGGTGATAAGAAGAATTGGTTGAGTTCCGCACAGCTTTGGAATGCTGATGAAAATAGTTCAAACATAATCGAGAAGCGAAAACAGGATTCATTAGACCAAATTACCAAAAAGGTAAAAAGGCGGTCCATTTTTTATTTGTAATTTAGTACAATTATTTGTTAGTGTTACAGAATTGCATAAGTGAGTTTATGTATGGATTCTAGTTTGATATGTTTGATATGATCACAGAAATCTTTTGAAGAAGTGTTGTGTCAACCGTATACAAACCTCGGTTCTATTCCATATAAGGGATGTGGTCGAATTACAATGGTGGATACAAGGCAGGAATTTTCGGTTCCTGATCTTTCTCTAATTACCCCTGGAATTGATAATTCGGCGAGGGGAGGTTTAGTACTTGCTAAAAGTAGTACTGATAGCAATCTGGTTAGTTCTGCACCAAATGGTCAGTCAAATGTAAGAGCTGATGTACCTCAGTGTCAACCACCACATCAACAAACATCTAGAAAACAAAGAAGATGCTGGTCATCGGAGTTGCATAGACGATTTGTTAATGCCCTGCAGCAACTTGGAGGCTCACAAGGTTAGCCCTTGTTAGTTTTACTGAATTTTGGTGTTAAGATGAGACTGTAAAGCTTATTTGCGGAATATAATTTGTTGTTTTGATTCTTAGGTGTTATAAGCTGTTTTAAAGTTCAATTATGTTGGAGTTTATGCAGATTATATGAGAATAATCGTTTTGTTTTTAGACAGTTGATCTTTAATATAGCAAGTTCTAAACTAATTTTTCTAAATTTGTTTGATCTTTTGCAGCTGCTACTCCTAAGCAGATAAGAGAGCTTATGCAAGTCGATGGCCTTACAAATGACGAGGTGAAAAGCCATCTGCAAGTGAGTATTAATGTTTTTAATCACATAAAGCTCTGTACCTTTTTAACTTATTTGTATAAACAGTTGCCAATTAAGGTTCATTTCAAGAGTACTAACATATGTCGTTTTATAACTGTAATTTGTAGAAATACAGACTTCATACACGAAGGCTTCCATCTTCCAACACCTCATCTGCAAATCAATCTGGCGTTGGTTTGGGAGGAGGGTTGTGGATGTCTCCACAAGATCAGTATGTTGAATCTTCAAAACAAGGCATTTCTCAGTCAGGTTCTCCTGATGGCCCACTACTTATTGGCACCACCGGTGGGACTTCCACTACTGGTGACAACAGCATGGATGATGGAGAAGACACAAAATCTGAGAACTATTGCTGGAAAGGTCATCTTGATGTATAAATCTTGAAAAAAGTTTTGGAAAATAATTGGTAAATTGCAGCGGTTAATTTATATATAGGTGAGTTTATATATAAAATAGACAACCTTAAGAAAATAACTTATACATAAAGAATGAAGAAATTTTGCAGGATTAGTTTCCTTTTTTGAATTCTATATTGACCTTATTACAGTTTTGGGTTGATGCTATTTTCTTGGATTCTTTGTGCAAGTAGAAGCTTCATGTGAGGCACATCTGTATTTGAGATGAGAAAACATTATGATTGAAGTATGCAGTATTTTAAGCATGTTATTCCCCTCATAGCATCTTTGAAAATTTGAATCTTTTTGCTCTTTGGATTTACTTTTCCTTACTTTTGAATGATCAAAAGGCTATATAACATTGGGTAAATGTTACTGAAATTTCATCATATTAGTAAGTCAAGGGTAAATGTTACTGAAATCTGATCCTATTATTAGTAAGTCAAATGTAAATGTTAGTATTGTTATTTTTTTTATGGCTAATGATTTCTACACTCCAATTTCTTATTTGTACACTCAAATCTGTGCATTAATCAGTTGTACATTTATCATATGCTGCTTTACCGGTTTGTATATTTGAGTGTACAAATAACAAATGAAAGTGTGCCAATCAATTCCTTTTTTTATAGGCTGCAAATGAAACTTTTTATAAACATGTGTGTTTATGATGATGTCTCTATATTTTATGTGCATGTATGTGTGTGTACACTGGAGATGCTCTTGTGCCAAACACAAACAACCATTCAACAAGCTATTTATGGTTAAAAACTCGATAAATTTGCAAACCATCTACTTTTCAAGATGCCTTTTTAGCTACCATTCAAAACAATTATTAGAGTATTGGTTGGAATCTCAATCAATCATCATGTACTGTGTAAGTAACCTTGTTTACAATAAAGTATATTATTTCATAGAAGGGATTAGTGCTATTTTAAAAGTATCTATTTTTAATAAAAACAAAATATTAAACCAAAATCTTTGTCTTTAATATTTTACTAGCAGGCTACCCGCCCGTTGCAGCGGCGGGTACCCTGAAATAAAATTTTTCGATGAATAATGTATTTTAGTTTATTATGTTCTTTTCAATAATAAATTTACGGATATCAAGAATTTTATAGCCGTCGTTCGCTCGAACCCGCGTGTCTGGTCGAGCCCGCTTGGTCTGCGAATTTTCGGGCTTAAGCCCATTTGGCCCGTTGTCCGTTCGTGCTTGAATATGTGTATAATGTGCTTTATTATTTGTAGTAGTGAAATTTAATGCAGGAATTGTGTTTAATTTGGTTGTACAATATGCTTGATAATTTGTATTTCTTATGTAAGAGGTGTTTTAATAAATGTATTAATTGTATTTCACCAAGAAAATAATTGACTACATTAAATAGCATTAATGTAGTGTTTTGTTGTACAATATGCTTCTTATCTTGTACGTCTGAAAATTATGTGCATTAAAATGTTGTACACTATGTTTCTTTTCTTGTAAGTAGTAGTCATTAATAACATTGACCATTTTAATAACATTAATGTTGTAAGTCTGAAAATTATATCATGCTTATTTTGTTGTACACTATGCTTATTTTGTTGTAAATCTGAAAAATTGATTGCAGCTATTGTACATTGTGCTTAAATGGTTGTAATTTTTGGTGAAAGGGTGTTTTTAATAGCATTAATGTTGTTTGATAGAATTTTGGTCTTAAAATGACACCACGCTTTATTTTGTTGTATAATATGTTTACTTTGTTGTAATTCTGAAAATTGGGTGCATTAAAGTGTTGTAAACCATGCTTAATTTCTTATACGTCTTAAAATTAAGAGTGAGGTGCCTTCATGAATTATAAGTAGTATAGATATAGATAATCTGAAATGATAAAAGGTACTCGTAACTTTTTGTTCTTAAAGTATGGTAATTTTTGTCTGTTATAAAAACCATTCAGCTTTTTTGTTGCAATCAACAGAGCTTAAAGAAAACAAACATTGTATTCGTTTTAATACGACTTTATAATATTTGTCCAAATATTTAGTTATAGAACATGGTCATTCAACTTTTGTCAATGAATTTTGTGTGTAAACTGTCGCTAATTATGTCAAAATGTCCTCACAGTTTTTTCCAGCGGAAAATCTTTGGTAAAAAAATCAGATTTTAAATTAGTGTTTGTCAATGCTATAATATATCATTGATTGGTTTCAATAAGATCTTAAAGTTATCTATCAAACTACTATTAGTTTAGCTAATTGATAGATCATCTAGCTGTGTGCCAATCAAACCTTATAATTTCTACTAGTTATAAAGAGTGTATGTGTTTTATCTAATTTTGAAACTTAAAACTTAAATGAGTAAATTACACCGTTCGTCCTTGTGGTTTGCGTTGACCATAGCCTTTTGTCCTTTGACAAAAAAAAAATGCGCCGTTAGTCCTTAAGTAGCAAACGTTATGCACCGTTAGTCCCTCCCACTAACGACACTCAGTAACGCTCGTTAAGTAACCCCATGTGAGGGTATTCCGGTCTTTTCCTACCCACACAACAGGGACGAACTGTGCAGTTTACTCTTCTTTTAATTTGTATACCTTTTATCAACCATCTCCAACATCTCACCAAACTTTATCTTATTTCATTTCTTTTATCAATATACCATTTATCCTATTATTATCAGTTTATCATCACCAACAATCTCCAGATTAAAAACAAAATTCACAGTAATTATTTACAAAAGTGAACTAATCACTATGATGTAATATGTAATAAAGTAATTTTTTTCTTTATTTCTTTTTTTGCTTTATGAAACTTTTTAATGATACAATGAAATTTGTTTTTTGTTAGTTCAAATCCTCTTATTGTTATTTGAATGAATACGCTTTACTCATGCCAGCTAAAACACAACAGACCCACACATCTTTTCTACAAACACATCATATACAACCAATATACAAAAACTTTCCAAGTAAACCATATATGATAGTTTCATTGAAATTTCATTCAAAGATTAAAAAAAGTTCGTGAGCAATGTTATAAAATAAAAAGCTCCAATTAATTCAAGACAAGAAAAACACCACACTATCTTTTTGTTTTTGCCGGCGATTACAGTCGCTTAGATCCGGTAATTTTTCCGACGAATTCCGGCCATAGATCCAGACAAACGGCGCCGTTATTTGATTCCTAGCTTCAACAGTCTCTAAGAGAATTTTGGTCCACATCTTTGGCGACCGCTCAAACCACCGCACCCACCCTCATTTGTGATCTCAAAATATCTTTTGTGTTTGTATGTGAATGTTTTTACTAATTTACAATTTCAGGTACTAATTTACAATTTCAGGTGTTAATGTTTCACCTGCTTGTTTGTATGTAATTGTGAAAGGGAATGAGTTGTTGATGGTTGGGTGATAAAGACGGGCTAGATTAGTAAATGGGGAGTTACTGTTTATGAAGAGAGGTGACACTGGTGGTGGAGTGTGTATTTATATGATATAAAGAAGATGGGTATTAAAAGGATATTATGAATCAAAGATGGTACAAAGAAAGATGATCGGCGGGTGGCGGTGGTTTTAAGAAAATAAAATAAAATAAAATAAAGAAAGAAAGATGTAAATATTTTTTCCATGGTGGGTGGCAGCCCATATGGGCGGTGGTGATGGCGGATTGTGATGAAGATGATGACCAATTTATGATGGTGTGGATGAAAGTTTGGGGAAGAAAGAGTTGGTGAGGAAGAAAATGAGAAAGAGAAATCTGGGTTTTTTGGTGAAAAAGACTTAAATTACTATTTTATCCTCACATGGGTATCACATGGGGTTAGTTAACGAGCTTTACTGAGTGTCTTTAGTGGGAGGGACTAACGGTGCATAAGGTTTGCCACTTAAGGACTAACGGCGCATTTTTTTTGGTCAAAGGACGAAAGGCTACGGTCAACGCAAACCGCAAGGATGAACGGTGTAATTTACTCAACTTAAATTAATGTAGTTTGCTTAAATTACTCTTAAGTACTTCTTAAACTTGACAACTTTTCAAAAAAAGATAACTTAAATTATGTATTTTATTGATCAATTTTAAACTTTGCAACTTTTTAAAAACACACGCTATATTATTTTTTAAAAACGCACGCTTTGCATCAAGAGTCGATTTGGAATCATGATTTCGCAAGTATTATTATTTGCCGATATACACCGTCGTTTTGCATGGGTATTTGTCTAGTTAAAAAAAGATTAATTATTTGAAAATGTATCATACTTGACACTTTTTGTTATTGTGTGTACTTCATTTTTTTTCTTATTGTGTGTATTGAAATTTTTGTATTTTTTTACCATTTTACACTTATTTTTTTTCAAATTTTGAAGAGTAAAATGATCATTTTACATTGCTAAATAGTCGCAAAATACACACGATATTCGAAATTTAAAAGTTCATTACACAAAATAAAAAAAAATCAGTACACACAATAACAAAAAAATATCAAATGTGATACATTTTCAAATAACTAACCCTTAAAAAAAATATGTATATATATACAATTTAGTTTACCAAGTTTGTGAAAGATAAACATAATATCAACATCAACTGATAAAGTTGATAGAGTTAATTATCATTATCATATATACTAAAGATCGGGGAAGGTTTTTGCACAAACATGTTTGTTGAACACGTGTCTCAAAATAGGCGGCTGAGCAATAAATGCAGCTTCAACAAACAGCCTACCTAGAAAAATCTCGCCACCCATCGCCTTCTCCAACCTAGAAAAATCCAGATCCCTTGGTAAAAAAAATCTCCTCTCCCACTTTCCACCGCCTTTAAACAACCTTCCCTTTATTTTGACAGATCCTTCCACATCTTCACACCTGAATTCAGTTTGTTCACTCCCGTATTTGTGGTTGCACTATCAAAAACATCAGCCCTTTATTTTTGGTATATCCGATCATCTCTTTTTATGACAGTTTTTGAGGTACGATCTATTCTAATTCCTTTTATTTAATTTTTTTTATCGTTAATTTTGTTGTTGCTTATATTTATATGATTTATATCTTGATTTTTGTATATATATGTTGTTAATTATATAATGTTTGAGTAGATTTAACCAAAAGCCTAACCAACTATACATGCCACAACTTCATATATAAGTATGTTGCCTTCATTATACAAGTTTGCTAATTCAAATTAATGTGACATTGAATAAATCGGAATCGGGTAGTGTCATATGATATTGAGTAAAGTGGAGAATGAGAACCTGGTAAAATAGGGCAAGAATCTGATGTGGATTTGGAAAGTAGTTTGGTTTTAAAAAAACTCTTAATCTGTTGCTTTTGTAGTATTTATTGATTATCAGCCTCAGTTGCAATAAAATGGTGATTTGACTAAAATATGGTGGTGTGTTTATGCGTGTTTCACAATTAGTTGGAAACACCATGGTGGAAATGGGTTTGAGATTATGAGGATGTTTAAACTTATTTGTGGGCTAATGAGCTTATGTGATTTTCGCCGCTATTAAAAGTTGGGAAAAGCAATGCGGATATGAAAAGAATCTGAGCTTAGAAAGCTTATTGAAACGGTAACGCTTACCTCATTTTCAAATGTTATTTTTGTATTTAATAGTTTTACCGTTGTTATTTCGTATAAATTGTTTTTTTGCTTATATCATACATAGGGTTATGCTCTTTCTCTTAATATTATGCTCATGTCAGCGTTGCTTATGATTTTCGATGAGAAGCTAGCCAATATGATCAGGCCATATGTTTTATGGAAATGCTATATAAACTTAACTGATTTTACTTTATAGTTTTTTTTATCAAACTATACTTCATTTTCTATGTTTAATGAATGATCTGATTAATTAAGTTGGATTCTATGCTAAAATTGTATATTATGTGATTCAATAATCTAATTTAGGACTGAGGTTTAAACTAAGAACCATGATGGTGTTCATTTAACATGAACTTTGTTTTTTAAAGGTCTTATGCAAATTGTTTAAGAAAAAACCTATAGTATGAAACTTTCATTAACTTCTCTCGGTTTTCATGTTTCTTGCAAGAAATTTGGAACGGAACAATTTATATTAGTGAGGGGTTTCATGCTAAATTTGATTACGTACTTTTGTTACATGGTAATCCAAATATTTTATCCTATCTTTGAAATGTATTGTGGAATGTTTGGTATGACTTTGTGTAATTGTACTACAAGACATTTTGCGAGAGCATATTTCATTGCGTTAGGTACTTTATATATTATCGTCCTTAAATTAGAATTAAGACTACAAAGTATATAGGTCACTGCAATTTTTAGCCACTATTTTATTCAAATGCTAATTTATATATACATGTAATCTTTAGACAAGACAATTTCATATTTGCTACAGAAAACTGATGGCCGATAATGGAAATATCAAGAAGCTCTGGCCAACCGGCTGCTGGAAAACGCACCAGAGAACTTACTAAGATTTGTGTGTGTTACAGATAGGGATGAAAAATATAAGAGAATGATATGTGAGATGGGAAATTGCAGTTTGGTGTAGCTAACATCGTTCAAAGTCTCACAATTGTGTAAAGGGATTAAAGTTGAGATGGTCCACATCTTGGCGGGGCGGGTCACTAGACTTGCAGCCATGGTGGGCATATCCTCTTTTTTCAATCCTTACCAGACTTATTTTTCAGTTATAATAATCTGCTGAACTGTGGTGGGTGAAACTGATCCGTATCTTGGCGGGGCAGCACGGCTTCGTGTTTGCGTACCATGACGTATCGGATACCAGTCTAAATCATATGAATAAGCCTATGATTTCATTTTCACCCAATCTTTACTGTGGTGGTGGTCATGAATGTGGGGTTTATGTCTTATGGTTTTGGATTTCGTACTAATATTAATGATGTTTTTCAAATGGGCTGTGATGACTATTGTAATCTGAGTGAAATGAAATGGGTGGTGGAAGATCCAACCGTAACTTGGCGGGGCAACGAACGGATGCCATACAATCAATGGTTACTATGCAATTGTGTTCGTTTGCAGCCACGGCGGAATCCCGGTCTTTCCATCACCTAACCCTATTTATAGATCTGAGCCTAATTTTTTTTAGTTATACTAAAATATAAAAATCACAACCGATACTATCATCTTTCTTGGTTGATATAGGAAAATTATGTACAACTACCTTCATAAAAACCGTGTAAGCTCGAGAGGCAAAGGGTAACCGAAGTCTCGCAGTTGTCTTCAAACAAAGAATGAGAGAAGAGCATCCGAGGTACACGCGTCACTCAATCTGCCTTACCACCCTTTTTCACCCTTAATTTGCATCTTTGGTACTTCACAATACTAGATCATTATTTTCTGCTACATTGGCAACTTACAAGGCCGTATTCTTTTTTCTTTGAACTAGCAGGACCCAAGTGTAAAGAAATTAGCTTAGCAAATAGCGCAAGAGGGGTCCATTCAACAAAATGGCAAAGTGACTGCAGAAAACCTTCCAAGATGCTGAATTGGTCTATCTGCTTTTGAGTATCTAATCTTTGGGATTGTGTGGTGCAATATTGCTAGCCATATTTGCCATAGGAACTTTTGGTTTGTGTAGCTAAAAATATGACTAATAGTCATATGCGCTCTTGGATTATGTAGTCCAAGATGTACCTGATAATTAACTTTATTCCAACGTGTTGTTAGAATCAACTGAGAATGTAGAAACTGAACTGCTCAACCCGCTGGTAAACAAATGGTTTCTTCTTATGTCAAAAGTTTAGATCTTTTTTAAGCGACATTGGCTGGGCTAAGATTTGTTGCTTCTGCTTTGGATTTTTTTTTCTTTCTTTCCTTTGTTTTTCTTTGTTTTTGTTTTTTTTTAATTTATTGTCCGATCAGCTTCCATAACTATGTTGGTACTGCAGGTTTTGAACAACCAGTGGTTCATGGTTAGGTAGTTAAATAGCTGCGTGGATCATCTCTTAGTTTTCAAAGCGTGGGAAGATCCATCCATCTCGACGTTGCTGGTGTGACCGGTTATCATGCAATTCATCACGTTCAGGCCGACGCAAGTAATTACAGAGATGTGTTGTCACGAATACTATAGAAACTAATGTAGCACTTGGTGTTGATCCTGATGAACAGGGTTTAGCTTCTGTTTGCAATACAGGTATAAGACATTTTTTTTTTTCTGTCAATTAGTTTTCTAAACGAGTCTAATAGATAAGTTTTAATATGAATAATTTTTGTAGATGTAGGAACTTCAGTTTCTAATCCCACAAATGTTGTTGACCCCACTAGAGAGGGTCCCGGTTCGTTTCGTAGCACAGGTAAAGTTAAACTTTTAATGTGTCATAAGTTTATCATGAGCGCAGTTCTGCGCCTTTGGGTAGGTGCTTATTTGTTTTTGTACATGCATTCTTAGGTAGCTCTTTTTATTCCCGCCATAGGCGTGCAGAAAAAATTATCCCTGCCCAACCGATCAGGATCAGAAGCATGCGTACGAGATGGCAGGCGCAATGTTTAGAGGCGTGTTGCCATAGATGTTTCAGAAACTGTTGATGGTCGATAGGTATTAATCATAGTTTTCTCTTAGTGGATGCTGCACTTTGTCAGTTCGGACAACAACACCTTAAATCCAAAAATAGTTGTCTTATCTTTGGACTATTCCGAATGATAAACTCATATGCTGTAACTTTCTGCTACTATCATGTGCCTGCAAATAGTTTTCAAAAACTATACATGATGCAAAACTATGAGTGTATTGTAAAACATGTTGGATTCCATTAATTGCAGGCCACATGATATACTGTAATCATAGCAAGATTCTATTTAACATATGCTTGGTCATATTTGATTATGGGTCATATACTGGGTCATCTTTATTTCAAGTGCATTTGGTATAAACTTGGTCATTGTGGGATAATTGCAGTTTGAATACAATGCTCCCGCGGCAACGCGCGGGCTACCCCACTCGTTAAGACTAAATAACAATGGGCCACCAATAATATTAATAACAACCGTCATTTAGTTACAAGTCAAATAAAAAAAAATCTTATCTTGTGTCTTAATCGCGGAATCTATGCCTTAAAAATGCAAAGATAATATTGTTCAAAGATTTGATGGATGTAAGAATCTTTGAATTTGCTTAATTCAACCCCAAAACAAATAAGATATACGAGTATTTTTCTATCAATGATTTATTTGTTTTTTTTATCTATATTCCTCTATACTAGTAGTAATGGAAGGACGACCATTCAGTATGTCGATCCCACCAAACACATCCCCTCTACATCGAATGAACCAAATGCGTCCTCCTTTCTTTTTGGCTTGGCTGGGTTGGTTAAGCGACCAAATGCTTTTTATATGTTTTTGTGTGAGTGTGTGATTTTATATTGTTTTTGTGGGGTAATGTTTTTTTGTTGACCCAAGTCATTTTATTATGGACATTTGATCATGTATTTGATCTTATAAAGAGAAGTTGTAATAGCGCTGAGATGGCAGAATCATTTGGTCATCCATTTAGTCACCATTACTACTAGTCTCATATCATGGTTTAAAAAAAAAAAAGAAAAAAAATGTTAATACAAGTATATATTTGTGTTGGTATAATATACTTAAATCATTCAACATAAAGAACATGGGTTCAAATCTCTTTAGAAACAAATTATGCATGACATAGATGTGTAAAAATTGTTGTCTAAATAATAATGTTTACCGTATAATACGACTTGGAGTAGCATAGGAAATACCATAAACCTTATACAGTTATACGAATATATCATACATTTGTTTTAATGGAATGTAAGGTGTTTGACCCATAGGTTTACCTGACTCACCTACCGATACTCGTGGGTTCTAATATACTGCAAATTTGCCACATGACTTTATGAAACTAGTTTTTAAAATCGGAATTTTGATTGTCATGTCATGTGGGCATATTTAGACATTTATATAAGGGATACACTGTTGGAACCCACCTTATGGGGTCACATCCATAGGGAATATTCCTGTTTCCATTTTTTTCAAGTACAACGCAGCTTTTGTCGTTGTATTTAAAAGTTTTAAGCGTTTGGCTTATTAAACTTTATATTTACAGTTCCGCATTTTCAGGTTTATAATTTTTTGATATAAACAAAATTATAAAAATAAAAATAAAATAAAATAAAATAAAATAAAAAAACAAAAAAACTAGAGGGGGGGGTCAATTTAAAAAACTAGGTAGCGTTCTAATAACCCAGCCGTTATATAATGAAGGTGCGTAGAGCTATTGAGTAATTTGGAAACATCTGTTTTGTTTTATCATGATGATGGTATCATCAAAATGTACTCATATTCGAAATAGAAAAGCATCTCTAGACCTATGAAATGGCATATCTAATTACATGTTTAACCAACATCACTAGACATATGTAAAAATTAAGGTGAAGATGCGAAAAGAGAAAATGTACATTTTATATGTTAAATTTTGAGGATTAGACTTTAAAATTAGTCATACCATTTAGATATGACAATCATTTTCTATGAACATCCACAACGCTAAACACCTAATAAGAACCTTTTTATACTTTTTGTTGTAAGAGCATAACACGTTGTGGCTTAAACCAAACCGCCATCTTAGCGTCACCTCAGATTTTATCCTTTTCATTTCCCTTTTACTCACACACCCAAAAATACCCTCTCAGTAACTCGAGTCAAAAACTCACTTTTGGAATCCACCATACCCAACTAAAACACAAAAACTCAATTGAAGGGGAAAAAATGCTTCATTTGGCGCAAGCCAAAATCTTGGTGTGCACTTTAGTGGGGCCGGAGGGGGCTTGCAGTAACATGGCTTTGTGTCACGTACTTGTCTCGACTAAGTCATCATTCCTTGAACACTCAACGAATTAGGAAACCAAAGAAAGCTTTAAAGAAAAGAACAAGTCAAATGAGAAATACTTTGTATTGCTAGAGAGAACTTTACAAGAGAAAATACAAATTAATTGAGAGATCATTTGGCCAAATGAGGCCTCGTCTATTTATACTACTCAAACTATGGTAACTATATACATTTTCTAAGGTATGCATTTCTAGAATATTTCTACAAGTTTCCTATGGAAGAGCATTCTAGGGTTTTTATGACATTCTTAGGGTTTTCAAGAGCTTCCAACACCTTTCATATAATTTCGTAAGTCTTCTAGGCTAGTGTCGAATAATATGGAATCCGATTAACCTTGTGAACGACCTTATCTTGCGTGCGGGTCGTGACATTCTCACCCACCTAAGCTCGCGACATTCTCGTTGTGTCTATCTTTCAACACTGTTAGATCTCGTCCATGGCATGCCTTGACGTTTATACTTGATTCTCCTTTAGCTTCTTCTATGGTTGATCCTTGTTCGTACTTTGTAACACGATGTCTCCTCCTCTTACGTCTTGTACCTTTGCGGCAACTCTCTTGTGCACACCGCTCGGGTAAAACACTCGATATTGCACCTCCAAACTCCTCAAGGACGTCTTTGGTGTCTCTCGACATCTCTATGACGCTTGATATATCACTCGTATTTTTCTTCAACTCTTTGAAGTCGCTCTCAAGTTGCATTGGGAACATCATCTTGGCTCCATTCATTGTACCTCTCCTCATTGCTACTATGCACACGCGAACTTCATCTAAAATGCACAATGTGTTAGTAAACGTGATGGGTATGGCTTATACCTTATCAAAGAATTCCATCTCGAGTACGAGTTTGTAATCATCCATAGGAATGAACGATAAATCTAACTCTCCTTCTCATTCCGCGATCTTGGCCTTCACGCCTTGTGCAACACCGCTAATTGGTTTGGCATCCCTATTTGTAGCTTTGATCCATCCACTATCCTCCATCTTCTCAAGCCCAAGTCTCTTAGCTTCATCTACCTTGATAAAGTTCTGAGTTACTCCCATGTTGACTAAGGCTCTTGTAAATAACTTGTTTATACTTGTGCTCACGAATCAAAGTCCATTGGCCTCCGACTTTGACTTTGTCTTTGGTTTACCCTTGGTCTCTACCTTAGGTGTTATTTTTCTCTTATTGCTTTGTTAATACAAATAATTTCTAAAGACGACATTTATATTTTTCCATTTCTCTACGTTTTGATAATAACAAAATATCAATACATTCTACGTCAAAGTTTACGTAAACAATTTATTAGTCGTAAATTTCTATTTTGACGTAAATCACTAAATGTATGAACAAATAAACATTGAACTTGATGGATGATCTAAGAAATATTTTTTTCATACACTTTATATTTTTACAAATGTGACAAAACATTATACAAAAATTAATTAGACAAATTATTTTTGAATATTTAAAAAAATGTGTTATTAGGAATATGGTTCAAATTTCAAAATATGTTTAATTCCCCCAAAATCAGATAAACATTCACCAGAAAAATAAGCCATCAGAGAAAAGATAAAAAGGAGCGTCTGACACGTCAGACGGTTCCCTGAATTAGGAGACAGTTCCTAGATATATCTGGGAACCGTGGAATCGTATGACTATAACGGTCATATTTCTGCTGCCTATAAATAGTGGCACATCTTTCACATAAAACTCACCTTTTGCACAGAGTTTTCTCTGTTTTTCCATTCTTATAATCCTCCATTTCTTTGATCATTAAGCTTGTTTAAGTTTGTTTAAAGTGATCCAACCTGTGGAAAACTAGAAGGGGGTTGAATAGTTTACCGTTTAAAATCTTTGTTTTGAAACTTATTGTAATCTCAATTGATATTGATCAAAGAAATGTTAGTGAAGAATAAACAATATGCAATCAATATATAATGAGTAAATAAGGAAAGAAACAATTAAACGACGACAAGTTGTTTATAGTGGTTCGGTCTACTAGGACTCTTTTTCCTTGCCCTACTCCACTCCCCGAGTCTCCAACTCGAGAGTTATCTTCACTAGTCAACAAGGTCCTTTAACCGGTGGAGAAACCTTTACACGTCGCTTACACAATATTTCCGACACAAAGCTAGATGTCGAGTTCTTTTACAAGGGTACAACCACTCCCACACACAATATTTCCGACACAAAGCTAGATGTCGAGTTCTTTTACAAGGGTACAACCACTCCCACACACCATGTATTTTAAGGATTAAAATACTAACCACTCACACTCAGAGGTTTAAGATGGTTTGGTACAACAATGATGTATGAACAAGACTATATCATACACCAACAAAACAAACAAGCTTTCCAACTATTTGTTGAAGCTTGATTATACCTTGATCTTCTTTGCTACAAAAAATGATCGCTATAATGGTATGAAACTGAGTTAGAAATAATAGAGAGAAGGAATGTATGTGATTATGCTAGAAAGGGATGAGAAAACAACTTGGGTTGGCTTGCTATTTATAGCCAAAGTATTCTGGTGACACCACGGACCACGGAACCAAAAAAAGGGGCCCGTCCTTGTATTTTTTTGGTTCTGCCGGTCTGACAGCAAAATTACAAAGATCTTTCCAAAGTCAACCAAATCTAACCAAGATCATGTAAGATATATATGTAGAATCCAAATCTAAACAAAAATATCTTATGAAATCCTCTAGAGATTTCAATGATGCAAGTCATGATGTCATATGTTGTTTTCTATTTTTAAAAATAATATGTTAAATGTAAATACATATGTAATGTTGTGTTTAAGAAACTAAAACATACTTGTTCTAAAAATGTTGACACACATTATGGTTTAGAAGGATATCAAAGTTAATTGATACATGACTAATCAAAATGTAAATGCTTGAGTGATGAAGGCTTTATTTAAGGAAAGCTTGTTTTAATATCTATTAATCTTGACAAGCTTTATACTTTACAAAAATGAAATTTACTTTTGTCGTTAACAAAACTTATGTAAAGATCATAAAATATAAATAACGTTTAATGACGATATTTGTAATAACAATCTCCCTCTTTTTGTTGAGGACAAAACATAAATTTTATTTTTATAAAAGATGTAAAGTTGTACAAGAGTTATAAAATATGAGATTAATTAGAACTTGAAAGAACTAGTGAATTAGATAAAGTTGATAATAAAATGTTTATTTTAGTCCAATTATTTGGTCTTAAACTATTTTTGACTTTTTGTAAGTCAAAATATGATGTTGACTTTTAGAAAGTCAAAGCTCAAGTTCTATAATATTCTCCCCCTTTTTGTCGAAACAAAAAGAAGAGGCGAGGCGGAAAATGTAATGAACCCGAGGCATTTTCTTCCCCTTGGCCAATGCTCCCCCTAAATTGGATGCCAAGAGAAAGATACATGAATTGTGAAAAAGCTACAAAAAAATGCTAGTAACAAGCATCATCACAATTATTCAAGCAATTTCAACCATCAAAAAAACAATCAACAAGTATATAAAGAAAAGCCTAAAAATTAGAATCATTTGTTAAGATTTTCATTCATTTGTTAAAATTTTCATGATTTGAGAATCATGAAATGGAACACAATGGATGTGTTAGTACATAAAGAAAAGCCTAAAAATTAGAAAAATAAGAATAATAAAAAAAATCCTATAAAATAAAAAATAACTTAGAATTTGAAAAGAAAAAGTAGAACCCTCCTATTGAGGTGGTGGATGAGCAAGAGCGTTGATTCGCTCTAGGATGTGGTTGAGGATGAACCTCATTTCATCTTGGAGCTCATGGATCATAACCCGGGTCCGTTCGCTAATGTCGGCGGTCCGTTCACAATTTGAGCAACAGTGTCTAGGTGGGAAAAAGGGTTCATGATTTATTGGTGGTGGAATGGTGGAATTGTTGTTGTTGGTGGTTGGAGTGATGAGAGAGGAGAGCAAAGCATTTTGCATTTTCATAGCTTCACTAAGGTGAGAATCCACCATATTGGAGAAGTTGTGGAGGTGGTCTAGTTGGACTTCTATCTCCGCTTTGGATTGTGGGTGATCTTCCCACATAGATTCATCAATGTCCTCGATATGAGGAGACAATGATGTTGGAGGTAGGGCATGGTCCCCATATAAAGGTCCATGAATGTCATTGTGAAGTGGATGAAAAAGGCGAGGTTGAGGTTCTAACGGGGCGTTTGGGTCAAAAGATGGGCGTGGAGACTCATGAGCGATTCGCTCAATTATACCAAAGGATGGTAGTGGAGGTGGATTAGTGGGCCGAGGAGGTAAGTCCTCTAGGTCCTCCAAAAATGGGTTTGGAGATGTTAGTGGTGTGGAGAATAGTTCTAATGGTATGAGATTTGAAGATTTAGGAGGTGATGGTGATTTGGATGTTTGGATTGGATTCGGTGGCGGAGAGGTGGCAATGGGAGCTTTTGTTTGTGGTGGAGTGGTGATTACAATAGGTGATTTTGGAGGTGTTGTAGGAGTGCTCAAAGTAAGAAAGTTCTCATCTCTTATTGGAGATGAGATGGTTAGGGAGAGGAATCGGAAGATGAGCTAATGTTGACAAAACAACATGGTCTAACACTCATTCTAGCCGTTTTCTTACATGGTTTGTTTGATGGAGAAGAGGTGGATGAGTTAGTCATTTTTGCTTAAGCTTATTCTAGGAGAAGATGAGAGAAGTTGGAAAGGTGTGAGGATGATCATCTTTGAAGCTCTTAATTTATAGGATTATAAGATTATGGAGAATTGTGTTAGATTTGATGTTAAGCCATAGAAGAGAAGAGGTTTCTAATTATTTGGAAGAGTTTTTAATGCTAGTCATATCATCTAAGTCAAGCCATACAAGAAGGTTTGAGTGAAGAGACACATATATGCAATAAATGTGTCCTAATGATTGTAAGATCTTGAGGATTAGATCACCCACGGATTTCAAGGAACCATATTTTTGGTTCATTCCTTTATGAAAAAGGGTTTCTTGGGTGAATTTTTAGAATTTTTGAATTTTGGTGGGAAATGGATATCTTATATGTCTAAGTGTGTTAAACTAGTTCTAATATGAATAAATAGCAGTAAAAACTATCCTAGAAGCAAATTTTGGTAAATTGGAATGCGGAAATGAGCGAAATTCAGCAACTTACCTAGGCATTCCACGACACCAAAATTTTATACAGACGGATCCCAAATTTTGGGTCCGTCTGGTCCGCCAGTGCAGGATTGGCGGCACCAAAATATAAAACGGACGGAACAAAATAATTGGTGTCGTGTAATCCGTCGCGTGCAGAAAATTGGACAGACCCAAATTTTGACCCCCGGGGACTATTTCGAAATCTGAAACTTTTCTGAAAACATATGGAAATAACTATTTCTAGTTAGTAACAAGCAATAACACATATATAAACATAGTGGAGCATCAATTTTCAACAAGGGCTAATGATTTTCATTTAAAGTGAAAATGGGTAAAATTTGATAACACCCGTGTGTTATCCCCCTGCATGAACAGGTTAGCATACATCAATGTTTTAAGTTAGTTTATCATCCTATGAAGCGAAAACACATAAATAATATCATACAACATTGTTTGTTGTCTTGTTCCAAACACCCTCTTAAACCTCAACTCAGTTATCCAACTTCTTGTAAATCTTGGTCATCATCTTTCCAGGGCACTTGAACATCCCCTTGGTTTGCTTGAACTCTGTCGTTTCGTTCTCAATCTCTGGAAGAGAGGCATAGTACTCATGAGGTTGAAGCCTAGAGTTGGGGAGACCGTCTTCGGAGCTATTTGATGATGATGATGATGATGAAGGAGTTGCAGTTTTTGGCCTTTTTCCCTTTGCCTTAGTCTTGGACACTCTTTCATCACTCAAGGGCACAAATATGTGAGGGATGAGAGAATAAGTGTGATACTTTAGGATCTTCTTGAAAGCGAGCACATAGACAAACACTAAACATAATGTCGGGTCTACTAGACATGAGATAAAGTAGGCTACCAATCATCTCTCTATATTTAGTGTTATCTACGGATTCACCTTCCTCATCCTTGGTGAATTTTGTTTCCGCGGACTTGGGATTTTTAGTTGGTTTTGAGTCTTCAAGACCAAATTTCTTAAGCATATCTTTTATGTATTTAGATTGGTTAAAGAATATGCCATCTTCTAGTTGTTTAATTTGAAGTCCTAAAAAGAATTTTAACTCACTCATCATACTCATCTCAAACTTGTCGTGCATGATTTAATAAAAAAGTCATCACATAGTTCTTGACAAGTTGATCCAAATATGATGTCATCAACGTATATTTGAACTATGATAATGTGTGATTCTCTTTTCCTAGTAAAGAAAGTATTATCTACTAATCCCATGGTGTATTTGTGTTCAACTAAAAAAGTCTTAAGCCGATCGTACCAAGCTTTTGGTGCTTGCTTAAGTCCGTATAGTGCTTTCTTAAGTTTGAAAACATGATGTGGTTTTTCAAAGTCGATGAATCCAAGAGGTTGAGCAACATATACCTCTTCGTTAATGAACCCATTTAGGAATGCACTTTTAACATCCATTTGAAATAATTAAAGTCATGAGCACATGCATATGCAAGTAAGATTCTAATAGACTCAAGCCTAGCTACCGGTGCATAAGTTTCGTCGTAATCAATCCCTTCTTGTTAATTATAACCTTGTGCGACAAGCTTAGCTTTGTTTCTAGACACCACACCTTTTTCGTCCATTTTATTTCAAAAAACCCATTTTGTTCCAATTATAGTTTGATTTTTAGGTTTTGGAACTAATTTCCAAACATCATTTCTAACAAATTGGTTTAGCTCCTCTTGCATAGCAATTACCCAAGATTCATCTTTTATTGCTTCATTTATGTTTTTCGGTTCAATGGACGATACAAAGCAAAAGTAGTTACTTTGATTTTGGGCTTGTGATCTTAATGTTCTTTGATTTAATTGTCCTATGACTTTTTCTAAAGGATGACTTTTGGATTCTTTGATGTTTATAATTTCTTTATTTAATGGTTCATATTCCTTGTCATTTTCATTTATTTCTTGACTTTCAACAAGTTGACTTTCAACTAAATCATCATCTACCAAAGGTGATGTCTTAGAGGGAGGTGGACTTTCATCGAATGTTATGTTCAACGATTCCTCGACTCTCATTTTTTCTTTGTTTAAAACTATGTATGCTTTGCTAGTTTGTGAGTAACAAAGAAACACACCTTCATAAGACTTTGGGTCAAATTTGGTGAGATAGTCTTTGGTATTAAGAATGAAATATTTACGTCCAAACACTCTAAAATATCCTAAAGTTGGCTTTTTGCCTTTATATAATTCATATGGTGTTTTGTTCAAGAAAGGACGTATTAAAACTCTATTTAAAATGTATGTGGAAGTATCAGCGGCGTTACACCAAAACTTTTGAGGTATGTTTTGTTCATTTAGCATTGTTCTACTCATTTCTTGAATAGTTCTATTTTTACGTTCTATAACTCCATTAGATTGGGGTGTTCGAGGAGCCGAGAAGTTATGTGTTATACCATTTATATCACAAAAGTTTCCAAATTATGTTTAATTGTTGAACTCGCGACCATGTTTCGTTCGGATCGACACAATGTTAACACCTAGTTGATTTTGAATTTTCTTACTAAGTATTTCAAATTTATCAAAGGCTTCATTTTTAGTTTTCAAAAACATTGTCCAAGTGAACCTTGAGTAATCATCTACTATGACTAAAGTGTAGAGGTTCCCTCCATAACTTCTTATAGTGGATGGACCAAACAAGTCCATATGCAAAAGCTCTAGACACTTAGGTGTGGAAACCATGTTTTTAGCCTTATGGCTACTATGAATTTGTTTACCAATTTTGCAACCGTCGCAAAAGTGTTGGTCATATTTTAATTTTGGTAGGTTTCTAACTAGCTCTTTTGAGGATAGATTTTGGATGAGTCTCATATTAGCGTGACCTAATCGTCTATGCCAAAGAGTAGAGTTATCATCTAAGGTTGTTAGGCAAATTTTGTCTTTAGATGTTCTATCTATTTTTATGACATATATGTTATTTTTCCCAACTCCTTTAGCTATGGTGATACCATCTTTTAGTATTTTACTACAATTTTCCTCAAATAGTACTTTATACTTTTTATCACATAGTTGGATAATACTAAGTAGATTAAATCCTAACCTATTAACATGAGCAACATTTTCAATAGTTAGGGAGTTATGAGCGATCGTACCTTTGCCAATGATTTTGCTTTTGAGATTGCTACCAAAAGTGACATTACCTCCGTCATACTCTTGGTATGTTGAGAAGAGGCTTTTGTTACCCGTCATGTGTCTTGAGCATCCACTATCTTTTATCCATTCATCAGGTTCTAATCCAACTTTCAAGCATACCTATGACACAAATAACTCAAGCGTTTGGTCCCCAATATCTCATGGGTCCGTTTGGGTTAAACATACCATTTACTTGGTTCATGTATGGAAATGATGGGTAAGGGTTCCATGGCATGTAATTTGGAGTTTGTTATGGTCTAGGGTAGTTTTGATTCCAACCGGTATGTTGATAGTTGGGTTGTATGTTGATATGTGTCTAAATACACATATATTTGTATTGTATAAACCCACAAAAACAACCAAAAACACACAAATAACTCTCAAAATGATACAAATTCATAAAAATGTGTTTTTATGTGATTCAGGTACAAAAGATTGAAAAACAAGTGAAAAATGATCAATTTCACAACAATTGTCATTTTCAGTCCCTGAAGTTACTCAAATTGTCAAAACTAGTCCCTAAATGTTTTAAATGAATGAAAAGTCAACTTAAGTCCTTGGGAAACCAAAAATGTTCACAAAACATCCCTGGATAAAAGTTTACACATATTGGCAATTTTTACCCCTCAAGTTTCAAAATTGGCAAATTTAGTCCCCTGGTATTCAAAATAGAATTTTATCACAAATTACCCTTGTACTATTCATAAAATACAATTTGGAACAATTTTGATAAACTTTTGGGAATTTACACCTTTAGTCCCCCAAGAATCCAAAATTTACACAAATGGTCCTTTTAAGCATTAAAATGTTTTAATTAACAATATTGGTCCTTGTGTTTATATAAATGGCAGGTTTGGTCCTTCAAAGGAAGTTTGGAAAATTCACATGATTAGCCCCTCAACTTTCATCAAATGGCAGAAATAGTCCTTGGGCTTTACAAGCTTAAAAATACCAAATGGACCTTTAATATCAAAACAAATCCAATCCTTAACGCAGCTCAGGCCCAAATCCAATCCTATAACCCGGCTGACCCAAACCCAACTTTTGAAATAGAACCCGCCAGCAACGTTTCATCCCCTTCCCCCTAACACCTGTATCCACTCCATTACCTCCACCTGTTTTCACCCTCCACCTCACTACTCTACTCACCCACTACCTCCACCACCTCTGTGACTACAACCCACCACAATTAATGCAATTCCCACAACTTTTCACTCCAAACATCACATCATCCTCTCTGCTTTCTTCCCTATCACCCCAACTTGCCTAAAAACTATCTCAATTGTCCCCCTCCACCTCCACATACAACCAAGGTGCTTTAATTAGTCTCAAACTGCCCACAACTGCTTTATAGGACTTTGGCGCCAAAACTGATTTAAACGGATAGGATTGCTTTGATGCATCAATGGCCGGATTGTAAGTGGGATTTATTCAGAAGCATGTGGAGAATCTCTAAGAGCTATAAAGAAAGAGGAGAAACATAGAGAAGAGTACTTTTGGATTAGCCATTAGTCATGTAGTATAATCTTTACAAGCTTTCTTTAAATTTCTTGTCTTTTAATGTTTTAAACCTCATATATTTTTAAATTAGTGTAATGTAATGTTATTTCCAGTTTAAATTCCAGTTACTTTTAAATTTCTAAGTTTGCTTAATTTCCTTTAAATTTCGTATTCTTCAAATTCTTGTTATAAAGTTGTTTTAAGGATTCTATAGCTCTCATAAGCTTCTGACAAAAGCTCATTAAGCTTTTAGATTCATTAAACAAGTTTCAGTCTTTAAATTAAGAATAGTACTAAAAAACTAAAAAAAGTCAACAGAAGTCAAATGTGATCCAATAAGCAGTTCTGGGGAAATGGAAGCTAAGCTGGATGGATTTCTGGTTTCTAGCTTATTGACAGTAAGCTAGGAGTGGTTTCTATACCTTGGTGCTCAATCTTAGTCTTGATCATGTGTGAGTTCTATTTTTACCATTTTTACCATTTTACTGTTTCATTATTGTTTGTGCTTTAATTTCTATGTTTTTATGTTTCTGTATTGTTATTTAGTGTTATTATAGCATAATATAAGTAGGTTGTTCATTGAAATTCAGTTGTGCTTAAAATTGGAAAATACTCAGTTAAATCACAAAGTTGACAAGTCTGTGTTTCTTGACTGTGTTCTTGAAGGTTTATGCTCAAATATTCTTAGTATGTTATATTATAATGACTGGAATCTAGTTTAGACTCAAAATCATTTAAATCTTTGAAGTTCATGTGACAAGTGAAAGTTAAAGGGATGTTTGGATTTGCTGATAAAATAGAGTTCCAGTGTATGTCTGTGGTTATTTATACTTGCTTCATGTTACATTAATACTTAATAGCTCAGGCAAGTCATAATATTAAGTCCTTGTTTGTATAAAAGTCAAATTTTCTTTTAATCTGCTTATGCAGTTTACTGTTATAGAATTAGAGTGTGAAATTCATAATACTAGCTTAAAACTTGTAAACATAGCTCTAGATAATCTTATAACAGCTTATTATATCATAGTCAGTCCATAAATTCAGTTTTAATTTCATATTAGTCAAACTTTATGTTCTTGTAAAAGTCAAATTTTCATATAGTCGTTTTTGAATAAAATGTATAATTTTGTGTAGGACTCAGTGTTAAGTTTTAGTTTTAATCCTTTTGGGATGTTAAAATATAGCTGCTTAAATAAAATATAAAAATATTAGTTTACATATACTCAGCTTGTTAAGTGCTTATTTCCTAGCTTATTTTAAGTCATTTTCTGTAGTCATGCCCTGTGCACAGGTTTAGGTATCAAGTTGGTAAGCTTGCATAAGCTTTATTACTTGACCCTAGCTTGTGCATTTGGCTTCTTTGTGTAGCCTGTGTGGCCTTTTTGTTATATGTCTGTTTACTTTCAGTTTTAGCTTATTTAGATAGCTTAAATCATCCACCTTTTGTTACCAATCAACTCACTTCACCGGCAAACAGTGAAGTGAGTCGATATTCCAAAGCTCTTAACAAGCTCCTTAGTAGACTTAAGCCTGTGATTCTTGGCTTTGTGAGAAGCTAAGCTGTCCAAATCAAGGTCTCAGGAAGAGTTGAGCTTGTTGAAGCTTATTTGATAGGTAATTTAGAAACTTGTGTTTGCCCACTCTCAACATACCTCTGAGCAATTCAGTGGTATTACCCCATTTCCACAAGCTTCTCAGAAGCTCTTGTTAGGTCATAAGCTTGTGAAGCTTGGTTTTTCATGAAGCCTAGCAACCCAAGTATGAGATCCAGAGCTTAATTTTTAGCTTGTAGCTCATTAAGTAGGGCTGCAACATACTTTTTATTTGTCCCATTTCCTGTGCACTTAGCTTATACCATCACACTCAGGAAATGGGAGACTTTTCATAAGCTTCCTACAAGCTCACTAGTGGACCCCTCTAGGTGAGCTTGGGCTTTTTGGAAAGCCAACCAGCATGCCTTGCTATTACAATTTTCACTTTGGCTTTTTGAGCTTATTTCATCAGCTTAAATTGCCCATATTATTAGTTGCGGGGTGTTTGGGTGCATGTCCCCTGGAAACTTATTTGCTTATATGAGCTTATTGGCTTATTTCCAGTGCACATGCTTGTATAATCTCACTTATTATACTTGTACATATATATATATACTTTTGTTTCACCCCTTTATAGCTTTTTCAAGCTAATTATGAGCTTATGACTTCACTGTGAGCCCCAAAAGCTCAACTGAATAAGTCATAAGCCCATAATTTGCTTATTTCTTAGTTTTAAACTTTCATTTTTGATAAATTTATATATTATCTGTGTATATACTAGTCCTATAAACAGAAAAGCCCAAAACAAGCTTTAAGTACAAGTGCTAGCTTCTATGTGGAAGCTTATGGCTTATTTAGCCAACTGTTGTGGAAATAAGCTCCCACAGAGCTTATTTCCAAGTTTTGAAAAAGTTGTCTTCATTAAAGTTCCATATTTTAGCTTAATAAGTAGTTTTGTAAAAAGAAAATCAAAAAAATAAAATGTTTGGCAAAAGGGGGTAGGGGCTCGAACCTCGAGACCTCCCCTTATGAGAGTGATAGTGTGTACCTGGATACCATGCGCCCTTGGGTCTTGTCTTGGTTAAACCTTGCACAATCTATTACTTAACCTTCCTTGTCCAAATAAGCTTATACGAGCTTATTCCCTTATTTCTAGCTTATTCTTAGTAGCTTTTTCAGTTTTTGTATTTTTTATAAAAGTGTATTAGTATTAAGTATTTTCTGTAAAAGTTTTAGATTTTTCCAAATAGTTTTAGTATTTTTTATCATTTAATTAGTGTTTTATAGTAATTAATTCATAATAAAAAATATAAAAGTCTAAAAAATATAAATCTTTTTTCTAAAATTTTCTTTTGTCAAATATTATGTAAAAAAATTAGTTTTACACTCGTAGGCCTTTTATTTCATAAATTTTACGTTTTGTCTTGCGCTCCAGCGTCATTTTTGTAAATAGCGCTCGTTTTCAGTTTAAGTAACGTTTTTAGACATTTTAAGTTTACGTTTAAGTTAAATTAGTTTATTAAAGTTATTTTGTTTTATAAAATAAACGTTCATCGATCTGTAAAAATAGTGATAGCGTTTATTTAATAATTTTTATCTTTTATTTTCTTTAATTTGCATTTAAGTCGCTAAGACATGCAAATCCCTACTGTAATTATAATCGTTTTATATGTTTACGTTTAATCTAAGTTAAACGTACGTTTGTATATCTTTTATTATTTTTAGGTTTCTGATTGTACGTTTCTTAATTGAACTAGCTGTGACAGAGCTATTACTATTCACATTCAGTGTTAGTCAATCAGATTCCTGTTTTCCTATACTAATATTATTTTCGACAATTCACAAGTCATTATACCAGAATATCACGCCTCACCAGGACATAAACGATCCAAGAATATTTTAAATCCTTGGTAAACATGCACATTCTCTCCCGGGCTGTCGCCCTTTTATCATCTGTTACGGTTGACCGTTCACAAGCGGTTGATAAGTGTGACGGAGAAATAAAAGAAGGTAGTACGGGAGGAATCAAATTTTACGCCGCTGCCGGGAGGGTGCTACTGTATTATGACTTGTATTTTGTATTTTGTTGAAATACCTATCCTTGTATGTAAATTACATATACTTCATTTCATATAAACAATATAAAATACAAAAAGATTTTATGGTTGAAATCTATCTGTGCTTTGATTTGCATTTGACTGTCAATTTTCCTAATCTTGATATTCCTAGGTCTAAATTTTGGCTAAACACCATGTTTACACTAAAAAAGGATTTACTGTGCTTAGTATAATTCCTGGAATGTGATAGATTAGGTTTAAATCAGTATCATGTATTAAAAATCTCATTTAGGTTTCCTTTTTAGCCATTTCTTTGTATATATATATAAAAGTTAAAAAATACAAAAACATTTTTCGTTTCTGTTTATATTATATTCAAAAAACCCAAAAAGATTCTCCATACCTTTATCTTCATAATTCTGTGAGTGAACCCCCCTCCAATTTCTCGTCAAATCATTTTAACTTTTCTTACCCCCTTTCTACCACCTAAGTGTGGGGGTGTGCCCCACATTTCGTACATAGATTTATAAAACGTTGAGAAAATTGTATATATTAAATAAAAAAAAAAAAATAAAAAAAAAAAATAATTGTTGTTGTGTTTACCCCACTTAGTTTTGAATATTGAGGACAATATTCATTTCTAAGTGTGGGGGGGAAATTCTGGCGAATTTTGATCGTAAATGTACCCTTTTAGTCCCTTTTTCCCCCAAAATGGCCAAATTTTAAATTTTTTTTATTTAGTGGAAGTACTATGTACTAAACACAACAAATGGTAATCAGTCCGCCATGTCTAACCCACATAAGGATTGGCTAATCCAGGAGCAAACGGCTCTTGGTAAAGATATCTCAAATCCGTTTATGGCTTGCAATTTGCCTAAAATTGTATGGTATTCGACTCACCATATCCTTAAAAGTGAAGAGTTGGCTAGCCCGCAAGTTTATGGCTTGTGGTAAAGGCAGTGGAAAACCATAATTGGTAATTAACTCACCAAAGATAATATTTATAATTTATCTAAGAGTTGGCTAGTCCAGAAGTAAACGGCTTCTGGTAAAGACAAATCAAACTGTTCACGACTTATGATTTGCTCAAAATCATTTGGTTATCATTGTACCAAGATTCTTACTTGAATCAAAACAATTGGCTACTCCAGAAGTAATGGCTTTTGGTAAAGAGATTAAAATCCATTAAGTTTTAAATAAAAGATTGCTAGGGACTAGCAATAGTTTAGTGTGGGGGATTTGATATGTGTCTAAATACACATATATTTGTATTATATAAACCCACAAAACAACCAAAAACACACAAATAACTCTCAAAATGATACAAATTCATAAAAATGTGTTTTATGTGATTCAGGTACAAAAGATTGAAAAACAAGTGAAAATGATCAATTTCACAACAATTGTCATTTTCAGTCCCCTCGAGTTACTCAAATTGTCAAAACTAGTCCCTAAATGTTTTAAATGAATGAAAAGTCAACTTAAGTCCTTGGGAAACCAAAAATGTTCACAAAACATCCCTGGATAAAAGTTTACACATATTGGCAATTTTTACCCCTCAAGTTTCAAAATTGGCAAACTTAGTCCCTGGTATTCAAAATAGAATTTTATCACAAATTACCCTTGTACTATTCATAAAATACAATTTGGAACAATTTTGATAAACTTTTGGGAATTTACACCTTTAGTCCCCCAAGAATCCAAAATTTACACAAATGGTCCTTTTAAGCATTAAAATGTTTTAATTAACAATATTGGTCCTTGTGTTTATATAAATGGCAGGTTTGGTCCTTCAAAGGAAGTTTGGAAAATTCACATGATTAGCCCCTCAACTTTCATCAAATGGCAGAAATAGTCCTTGGGCTTTACAAGCTTAAAAATACCAAATGGACCTTTAATATCAAAACAAATCCAATCCTTAACCCAGCTCAGGCCCAAATCCAATCCTATAACCCGGCTGACCCAAACCCAACTTTTGAAATAGAACCCGCCAGGCACTGTTCATCCCCTTCCCCCCTAACACCTGTATCCACTCCATTACCTCCACCTGTTTTCACCCTCCACCTCACTACTCTACTCACCCACTACCTCCACCACCTCTGTGACTACAACCCACCACAATTAATGCAATTCCCACAACTTTTCACTCCAAACATCACATCATCCTCTGTTTTCTTCCCTATCACCCCAACTTGCCTAAAAACTATCTCAATTGCCCCCCTCCACCTCCACATACAACCAAGGTGCTTTAATTAGTCTCAAACTGCCCACAACTGCTTTATAGGACTTTGGCGCCAAAACTGATTTAAACGGATAGGATTGCTTTGACTGCATCAATGGCCAGGATTGTAAGTGGGATTTATTCAGAAGCATGTGGAGAATCTCTAAGAGCTATAAAGAAAGAGGAGAAACATAGAGAAGAGTACTTTTGGATTAGCCATTAGTCATGTAGTATAATCTTTACAAGCTTTCTTTAAATTTCTTGTCTTTTAATGTTTTTAATGCTGTTTTATTTCTCAAATTAGTGTAATGTAATGTTATTTCCAGTTTAAATTCCAGTTACTTTTAAATTTCTAAGTTTGCTTAATTTCCTTTAAATTTCAGATTCTTCAAATTCTTGTTATAAAGTTGTTTTAAGGATTCTATAGCTCTCATAAGCTTCTGACAAAAGCTCATTAAGCTTTTAGATTCATTAAACAAGTTTCAGTCTTTAAATTAAGAATAGTACTAAAAAACTAAAAAAAGTCAACAGAAGTCAAATGTGATCCAATAAGCGTTCGGGGAAATGGAAGCTGTCTGGATGGATTTCTCGGTTTCTAGCTTATTGATGTAAGCTAGGAGTGGTTTCTATACCTTGGTGCTCAATCTTAGTCTTGATCATGTGTGAGTTCTATTTTTACCATTTTTACCATTTTACTGTTTCATTATTGTTTGTGCTTTAATTTCTATGTTTTTATGTTTCTGTATTGTTATTTAGTGTTATTATAGCATAATATAAGTAGGTTGTTCATTGAAATTCAGTTGTGCTTAAAATTGGAAAATAGCTTAAATCACAAAGTTGACAAGTCTGTGTTTCTTGACTGTGTTCTTGAAGGTTTATGCTCAAATATTCTTAGTATGTTATATTATAATGACTGGAATCTAGTTTAGACTCAAAATCATTTAAATCTTTGAAGTTCATGTGACAAGTGAAAGTTAAAGGGATGTTTGGATTTGCTGATAAAATAGAGTTCCAGTGTATGTGGGTTATTTATACTTGCTTCATGTTACATTAATACTTAATAGCTCTGCAAGTCATAATATTAAGTCCTTGTTTGTATAAAAGTCAAATTTTCTTTTAATGCTTATGCAGTTTCATCGTTATAGAATTAGAGTGTGAAATTCATAATACTAGCTTAAAACTTGTAAACATAGCTCTAGATAATCTTATAAAGACTTATTATATCATAGTCAGTCCATAAATTCAGTTTTAAATTCATTTTAGTCAAACTTTATGTTCTTGTAAAAGTCAAATTTTCATATAGTCGTTTTTGAATAAAATGTATAATTTTGTGTAGGACTCAGTGTTAAGTTTTAGTTTTAATCCTTTTGGGATGTTAAAATATAGCTGCTTAAATAAAATATAAAAATATTAGTTTACCATTTCTCAGCTTATTAAGTACTTATTTCCTAGCTTATTTTAAGTCATTTTCAGTAGTCATGCCCTGCACAGTTTAGGTATCAAGTTGGTAAGCTTGCATAAGCTTTATTACTTGACCCTAGCTTGTGCATTTGGCTTCTTTGTGTAGCCTGTGTGGCCTTTTGTTATATGTCCTGCTTACTTTTCAGTTTTTAGCTTATTTAGATAGCTTAAATCATCCACCTTTTTGTTACCAATCAACTCACTTCACCAAGCAAACAGTGAAGTGAGCTGATATTCCAAAGCTCTTAACAAGCTCCTTAGTAGACTTAAGCCTGTGATTCTTGGCTTTGTGAGAAGCTAAGCTGTCCAACTCAAGGTCTCAGGAAGAGTTGAGCTTGTTGAAGCTTATTTGATAGGTAATTTAGAAACTTGTGTTTGCCCACTCTCAACATACCTCTGAGCAATTCAGTGGTATTACCCCATTTCCACAAGCTTCTCAGAAGCTCTTGTTAGGTCATAAGCTTGTGAAGCTTGGTTTTTCATGAAGCCTAGCAACCCAAGTATGAGATCCAGAGCTTAATTTTTAGCTTGTAGCTCATTAAGTAGGGCTGCAACATACTTTTTATTTGTCCCATTTCCTGTGCACTTAGCTTATACCATCACACTCAGGAAATGGGAGACTTTTCATAAGCTTCCTACAAGCTCACTAGTGGACACCACTAGGTGAGCTTGGGCTTTTGAAAGCCAACCAAAGATGCCTTGCTATTACAATTTTCACTTTGGCTTTTTGAGCTTATTTCATCAGCTTAAATTGCCCATATTATTAGTTGCAGGGGGTGTTTGGGACTGCATGTCCCTGGAACAGCTTATTTGCTTATATGAGCTTATTGGCTTATTTCCAGTGCACATGCTTGTATAATCTCACTTATTATACTTGTACATATATATATATATACTTTTGTTTCTCCCCTTTATAGCTTTCGCTAATTATGAGCTTATGACTTCACTGTGAGCCCCAAAAGCTCAACTGAATAAGTCATAAGCCCATAATTTGCTTATTTCTTAGTTTTAAACTTTCATTTTTGATAAATTTATATATTATCTGTGTATATACTAGTCCTATAAACAGAAAAGCCCAAAACAAGCTTTAAGTACAAGTGCTAGCTTCTATGTGGAAGCTTATGGCTTATTTAGTGTTGTGGAAATAAGCTCCCACAGAGCTTATTTCCAAGTTTTGAAAAAGTTGTCTTTATTAAAGTTCCATATTTTAGCTTAATAAGTAGTTTTGTAAAAAGAAAATCAAAAAAATAAAATGTTTGGCAAAAGGGGTAGGCGTGCTCGAACCTCGAGACCCCCTATGAGAGTGATAGTGTGTACCTGGATACCATGCGCCCTTGGGTCTTGTCTTGGTTAAACCTTGCACAATCTATTACTTAACCTTCCTTGTCCAAATAAGCTTATACGAGCTTATTCCCTTATTTCTAGCTTATTCTTAGTAGTTTTTCAGCTTTTGTATTTTTATAAAAGTGTATTAGTATTAAGTATTTTCTGTAAAAGTTTTAGATTTTTCCAAATAGTTTTAGTATTTTTTATCATTTAATTAGTGTTTTATAGTAATTAATTCATAATAAAAATATAAAAGTCTAAAAAATATAAATCTTTTTTCTAAAATTTTCTTTTGTCAAATATTATGTAAAAAAATTAGTTTTACACTCGTAGGCCTTTTATTTCATAAATTTTACGTTTTGTCTGCTTCCAAAGTCATTTTTGTAAATAGCGCTCGTTTTCAGTTTAAGTAACGTTTTTAGACATTTTAAGTTTACGTTTAAGTTAAATTAGTTTATTAAAGTTATTTTGTTTTATAAAATAAACGTTCATCGATCTGTAAAAATAGTGATAGCGTTTATTTAATAGTTTTTATCTTTTATTTTCTTTAATTTGCATTTAAGTCGCTAAGACATGCAAATCCCTACTGTAATTATAATCGTTTTATATGTTTACGTTTAATATAAGTTAAACGTACGTTTGTATATCTTTTACATTTTTAGGTTTCGATTGTATGCGTTTCTTAATTGAACTAGCCTGTGAGCTATTACTATTCACATTCGTTAGTCAATCGCATTCTGTTTTTCCTATACTAATATTATTTTCGACAATTCACAAGTCATTATACCAGTAATATCACGCCTACCAGGACATAAACGATCCAAGAATATTTTAAATCCTTGGTAAACATGCACATTCTCTCCCGGGCTGTCGCCCTTTTATCATCTGTTACGGTTGACCGTTCACAAGCGGTTGATAAGTGTGACGGAGAAATAAAAGAAGGTAGTTCGGGAGGAATCATATGTTGTAGTTGCTTTTGGGAAAGGGGCATTTGGGAATAGGTGTTTTAGGCCGTTGTTGAGTAGTTTTAGATCTAAATTCATTTCTAGCAAGTCTTACTCCTAATGTAACAACAAGTTTAAGTATAACAACATCCTTGGTTTTCTTTGTTACCTTGAAAAATTCACTACGATCCGTTTTGCAAGCATGTTGTCCTACTACAAACACCACGGACCTAATTCTGTCAACGGACGGAACCAAATTTTTTGGTCCGTCTGGTCTGTGCTGTACTGCAGTAGATGTGACAGTTTGTTTGTCTTTTTCGGCCGTTTTGGTTTGACTATTTGGAATTAGTACTTCATTAAAACCTAATCCACTTGTGTTTCCAGGTACTTTTTGAATTCTTAATATTTCATCGGCACAAGAAATGTTTTTTTTAATCTTTTAAATTTAGAGTTATGTTCAATGAGAACTTCTTGTGTGAGTTTTAGCTTTTCTATTTCAAGACTAAGCTCTTGATATGATGTGCAACCATCGTCATTTGCTTTGCCCTTTTCTAATCGTTTTGCCTTTTCTTTTAGCTCATAAATTTCGTTTTCTAAATATTCCTTTTTAGTCTTTAAAAACTTGTTTTTAGTTTTGATTTTTAAGCTAAGCTCACACAATTGATTATATTGTTTTTGCAAAGTGTCATCATCAATAGAAGAGTAAGATGAGTCAGAATGTACCTCGTGTGATTCATGTGCCATTAGAGCGATCTCATCTTTGCTTGATTCTTCATCATCCTCACTATCACTCCAAGGACCACTTACAAAAGCTCGTTGGGTTTTGCTTTTAGGTGGCTTGGGGCAATCTCCTATTAGATGACTATTATCACCGCATCTAAACCACTTCCTTTCACCTTTTCCCTTTTTGTCATCTCGATCTTTTCGGAATGGCTTCTTTTCATCTCGGGGTTGCCTTACGAACTTTCCTCTTCTTCTAAAAAACTTTTTGAAATCTCTAACGGCCATAGCATACTCCTCATCTTCACTATCCGAGCAAGATTCTTCATCATCACTAGATTCCGTTCTTGCCTTTAGAGCAACGGATTTGACTTTCTCTTTTTTTCCTTTGTTGATCTCCGAATCTTTCTCCATCACCATTTCGTGTACTTTGAGATTTCCAATTAGCTCGTCAAGTGACATTATTGAGAGATCTTTTGATTCCTCAATATCCGTTACTTTTGCTCTCCACTTCGGATGAAATGCTCTAAGAAATTTCCTGACAAAGTTTTTAGTACGAAAAGTTTCATCAAGTGCTTTAGAGAAGTAACAATAGTATTAAAGTGAGCAAATCCACAATCAATGGTTTCATCTTCATGGATAACAAATTGTTCATATTGTTGAACAAGAAGATCAATTTTGTTATCCTTGACTTGTGAATTTCCTTGATGTGTAATAATCAAAGATTCCTAAATCTCTTTTGCGGTTTCACACATAAAAATGCTCCCATATTCTTTATAGCCAAAACATTATAAAGCATCATTTTAGCTTTATTATTTTTAGCTATTAATTTTCTTTGATCATCACTTGAAATATCTTTTGTTGTAGGATTAAAAGCACCTTAAATGATAACAAACCAAAGATCTATAACTTTTGAATTTACAAATGTTTCAAAATGATTTTTCCAATAGATAAATCCATTGGTTTCAAAGAGTGGTGGCCTTTGCATAGATTGCCTTCTTTAAAGTTTTCGGAATCCATGGATCGTTTCAAGTTTATAAAATACAATGTATTTTAAAAATTCTTGAGCAACGAGGCTCTGGTACCAATTGTGGAAAACTAGAATACCGTTTAAAATCTTTGTTTTGAAACTTATTGTAAGATCAATTTATATTGATCAAAGATATGTTAGTGAAGAATAAAAAATATGCAAGCAATATATAATGAGTAAATAAGGAAAGAAACAATCAAACAACGACAAGTTATTTATAGTGGTTTGGTCTAAAAGGACTCTTTTTCCTTGCCCTACTCCACTCCCCGAGTCTCCAACTCGAGAGTTGTCTTCACTAGTGAACAAGCTCCTTTAACCAGCGGAGAAACCTTTACACGTCGCTTACACAATATTTCCAACACAAAGCTAGATGTTGAGTTCTTTTACAAGGGTACAACCACTCCCACACACTATGTATTTTAAGGATTAAAACACTAACAGCTCACACTCAGAGGTTTAAGATGGTTTGGTACAACAATGATGTATGAACAAGACTAGATCATACACCAACAAAACAAACAAGCTTTCCAACTATTTGTTGAAGCTTGATTATGCCTTGATCTTCTTTGCTACAAAAGATGATCGCTATAATGGTATGAAACTGAGTTAGAAATAATAGAGTGAAGGAATGTATATGATTATGCTAGAAAGGGATGAGAAAACAACTTGGGTTGGCTTGCTATTTATAGCCAAAGTATTATGGTGACACCACGGACCACGAAACCAAAAAAAGGGGCCCGCCCTTGTATTTTTTTGGTTCTGCCGGTCTGACAGCAAAATTACAAAGATCTTTCCAAAGTCAACCAAATCTAACCAAGATCATGTAAGATATGTAGAATCCAAATATAAACAAAAATATCTTATGAAATCCTCTAGAGATTTCAATGATGCAAGCCATGATGTCATATGTTGTTTTCTATTTTTAAAAATAATATGTTAAATGTAAATACATATGTAATGTTGTGTTTAAGAAACTAAAACATACTTGTTTTAAAAATGTTGACACACCTTATGGTTTAGAAGGATATCAAAGTTAATTGATACATGACTAATCAAAATGTAAATGCTTGAGTGATGAAGACTTTATTTAAGGAAAGCTTGTTTTAATATCTATTAATCTTGACAAGCTTTATACTTTACAAAAATGAAATTTACTTTTGTCGTTAACAAAACTTATGTAAAGATCATAAAATATAAATAACATTTAATGACGATATTTGTAATAACAATCTCCCCCTTTTTGTTGAGGACAAAACATAAATTTTATTTTTATAAAAGTTGTAAAGTTGTACAAGAGTTATAAAATATGAGATTAATTAGAACTTGAAAGCACTAGTGAATTAGATAAAGTTGATAATAAAATGTTTATTTTAGTCCAATTATTTGGTCTTAAACTATTTTGACTTTTTGCAAGTCAAAATATGATGTTGACTTTTAGAAAGTCAAAGCTCAAGTTCTATAATATTTTCCCCCTTTTTGTCGAAACAAAAAGAAGAGGCGGGGCGGAAAATGTAATGAACCCTAGGCATTTTCTTCCCCTTGGCCAATGCTCCCCCTAAATTGGATGCCAAGAGAAAGATACATGAATTGTCAAAAAGCTACAAAAAAATGTTAGTAACAAGCATCATCACAATTATTCAAGCAATTTCAACCGTCAAAAAAACAATCAACAAGTATATAAGGAACACCATTCATTTGTTAAAATTTTCATGATTTGAGAATCATGAAATGGAACACAATGGATGTGTTAGTACATAAAGAAAAGCCTAAAATATAGAAAAATAAGAATAATAAAAAAAATCCTTGAAAATAAAAAATAACTTAGAATTTGAAAAGAAAAACTAGAACCCTCCTATTGAGGTGGTGGATGAGCAAGAGCGTTGATTCGCTCTAGGATGTGGTTGAGGATGAAACTCATTTCATCTTGGAGCTCATGGACCATAACCCGGGTCTGTTCGCTAATGTCGACGGTCCGTTCACAATTTGAGCAACAGTGTCTAGGTGGGAAAAAGGGTTCATGATTTATTGGTGGTGGAATGGTGCAATTGTTGTTGTTGGTGGTTGGAGTGATGAGAGAGGAGAGCAAAGCATTTTGCATTTTCATAGCTTCACTAAGGTGAGAATCCACCATATTGGAGAAGTTGTGGAGGTGGTCTAGTTGGACTTCTATCTCCGCTTTGGATTGTGGGTGATCTTCCCACATAGATTCATCAATGTCCTCGATATGAGGAGACAAGGATGTTGGAGGTAGGGCATGGTCCCCATATAAAGGTCCATGAATGTCATTGTGAAGTGGATGAAAAAGGCGAGGTTGAGGTTCTAACGGGGCGTTTGGGTCAAAAAATGGGCGTGGAGACTCATGAGCGATTCGCTCAATTATACCAAAGGATGGTAGTGGAGGTGGATTAGTGGGCCGAGGAGGTAAGTCCTCTAGGTCCTCCAAAAATGGGTTTGGAGATGTTGGTGGTGTGGAGAATAGTTCTAATGGTATGAGATTTGAAGATTTAGGAGGTGATGGTGATTTGGATGTTTGGATTGGATTCGGTGGCGGAGAGGTGGCAATGGGAGTTTTTGTTGGTGGTGGAGTGGTGATTACAATAGGTGATTTTGGAGGTGGTGTAGGAGTGCTCAAAGTAAGAAAGTTCTCATCTCTTATTGGAGATGAGATGGTTAGGGAGAGGAATCGGAAGATGAGCTCTTAATTTATAGGATTATAAGATTATGGAGAATTATGTTAGATTTGATGTTAAGCCATAGAAGAGAAGAGGTTTCTAATGATTTGGAAGAGTTTTTAATGCTAGTCATATCATCTAAGTCAAGCCATACAAGAAGGTTTGAGTGAAGAGACACAGATATGCATTAAATGTGTCCTAATGATTGTAAGATCTTGAGGATCAGATCACCCACGGATTTCAAGGAACCATATTTTTGGTTCATTCCTTTATGAAAAAGGGTTTTTTGGGTGAATTTTTAGAATTTTTGAATTTTGGTGGGAAATGGATATCTTATATGTCTAAGTGTGTTAAACTAGTTCTAATATGAATAAATAGCAGTAAAAACTATCCTAGAAGCAAATTTTGGTAAATTGGAATGCGGAAATGAGCGAAATTCAAAGAACTTACCTGGGCATTCCACGGCACCAAAATTTTATACAGACGGATCCTAAATTTTGGGTCCGTCTGGTCCGCCAGTGCAGGATTGGCGGCACCAAAATATAAAACGGACGGAACCAAATAATTGGTGTCGTGTGATCCGTCGCGTGCAGAAAATTGGACAAACCCAAATTTTGACCCTCGGGGACTTTTTTGAAACCGGAAATTTTTCTAAAAACATATGGAAATAACTATTTCTAGTTAGTAACAAGCAATAACTCATATATAAGCATAGTGGAGTATCAATTTTCAACAAGGGCTAATTATTTTCACTTAAAAGTGAAAATGGGTAAAATTTGATAACACCCGTGTGTTATCCCCCTGCATGAACCGGTTAGCATACATCAATGTTTTAAGTTAGTTTATCATCCTACGAAGCGAAAACACATAAATAATATCATACAACATTGTTTGTTGTCTTGTTCCAAACACCCTCTTAAACCTCAACTCACTTATCCAACTTCTTGTAAATCTTGGTCATCATCTTTCCAGGGCACTTGAACATCCCCTTGGTTTGCTTGAACTCCGCCGTTTCATTCTCAATCTCTGGAAGAGAGGCATAGTACTCATGAGGTTGAAGCCTAGAGTTGGGGAGACCGTCTTCGGAGCTATTTGATGATGATGATGAAGGAGTTGGAGTTTTTGGCCTTTTTCCCTTTGCCTTAGTCTTGGACACTCTTTCATCACTCAAGGGCACAAATATGTGAGGGATGAGAGAATAATCTAGTTTCAACCCTCTAGGACTTGGTGGAATGGGTGCATAAGCTCTACCATTCTCCTAGCAATGTAGTAGGCCAAGTTGAATGTTTGACGAGTGGACAAGCTATAGAGCATGTAACAAAGGCAAGCATTGATGTAGTCTCTATTTCCTATTGTGCTAATGACATTGGCTCTAAGGAGTTCCTCCACTTTTTGAATTGAGGCTTAAGCTCATTGAGTTCCATACCATATGGATCTCGGTTGACTTCCTTTCCCGCTCGAGTGAGACGGGTTGGTGCTACCCTATCATTAAATAGGTGCTCACAAATGACGTCCTTGTATACCAAAGGAGTTTGGTAGGGAATAGAGCGGTCATGAATAGCATCAAGGATAGTGAGTGACCACTTATTCGAGTAAAGACAAGTACCACGGCAAGGAATTCCTAACACTTGAGCAAATTGGTTGAGAGAAATGGTGTAGTCATTTTGGTTGATCTTAAACTTGGGGGGCCATTTGATCATCCTCATTTGTGAAGGAAACAACACTAGCATAGAATTCTAGGACAAACCTAGGGAAAATTGGCTCATCGATGTCAAGGAGACAATCGAAGTTGATAGTGGCTAGCTCTTGACGGATATTTGTTCCGTCGACAAAAGATGAATGAATGGTCCTACCCTCATGAAAATACATTTTCTCTAGACTCCTAAAGATTTCAACTTGTTCTTTGGTAAGGCCCTTGGTTTTGTGATATTGAGGGATGTAATCATGAGTGCCTTTGTGGTCATAAAATTTTGCGGTTACCATGTTTGTTCCTATGAGCAAGAATTTACAAGTTTTAGTAAAAACGAAAACAAACTTAGCGTTTTTGTTCTAGTGTGTGCCTATATGAAAACAATTTGGAGTTGCGGTTATCTCGACTCAATTTATGCATAAAATAGTTTTCATTGGTAGTGTTTGGCAAAAGGCAAGAGATAACCCAAACGCTCCTAATTCAATGTGGCTTCATTTGAATATATCCGAGAATGCATATTAGTTATGCATTACCTTTAGTATTCAAGAGACATTATGCAAGTGATGAAAATAACGTTTCTATTTGTATTAACAATGAGAAATTGTTTTCCTACAAGTGAGAAGTTTTTCAAAATTTTGACATGGGGTTTTTGTTTGATTAGGATAATGCCTTATAGTAATTAGCTTCTAAATAGTGGGAAACATGATTAGTTTATGCAATTTGACAATGTAGTTCATAATTTCAGTAATTAGTTGTTACACATTGGATTTCACAAACACATCATACCATGATCAAACTAGGCGTATAACTTAAGGTTTTAGAGAGAGAAAGAGTTAGAGGTTTGGGAACTTAGTGAGAGAAAGTGAAAATCTTATTATGAGCTCCAACCTTCTACCTCCCAAGGTAGAGGGTATTTATAGTCTTACACAACTCGCCACCTATGGGCTGTGGATCAGGCATACAGTGGGTAAAGACCCGTCTGTCCTCCACAGTGTTACAAAACTAAATACTACTTAACTTTAAATAACTACGACTACGAGCTTTCTAATAATTACATATACTTGAGGTGACCGACACTTTAATAACTGGATTTACTAAATCCTAACAATCTCCCCCTAAGGGAGGTCACCTTAAGTTTCATTGAATACAAACAGATATTACATTAAGATTGTTCTTGGATTCTTGTTCTCGTTCTTTGCTCGGTAGCTCGTAGTCTTTGATTCTTCATTTTTGCATGTTTGGATAATCCTGGTGGAGGTCTTTAACTGATCCACGTGATAATGAGATTTGAGCCAGCTTTGAGATCATCAGCTACCATAAATCTCTGACTCTTCCTTTGTAGTGTTGGTATTATGTGATGTTGTGACATTATGGAGCGACATGCTCACATTCTCGATCATGATATCTTCTCATGAGTAGCGGAAGATTTAGTTGATTCATGATATTTTGCAGCACAGTAGCGAAGCATGGAGTGAAAATATCGTGAGTCGTTGATGCACTTCATCATGATTTATTTAGAAATGAATGTGTTGTGTGAGCATGCGGCTATGGATTGATCTCTCCATTCGATCACCGCGAACGCCGGGTGTATTCGCATACAACAGTTAGAAATAAAACACCAGTGTCTTTGACCACTTTCATTGAATTGAGGTTCACGCCCATGGTTTCGTTGATCAGACAAGTATCGCCTATGATCGTATAATTCCAAAGAATCTCCTTGACAGGTTTCGCATACTGCTCTAGCCGTTCTCAAACCGAAACATCTCAAAGAAGACAACACGGAGTGAGTGAACCAGCGAATATGAGATTCACTGATTGATGAAAAGAAATTTGAAAAGCAATCGTAACGCTCAATAAAGTGTTTTTGCAATACAACGAAGGTTTTAAGAAAAATCAATTATCAATCATAAACACCCTTTAATTTTTGAAACATTAATACACAGTCGATGTGCTAGAGAAAAGATTTTAAGCACAACGACCGGTTTTTTTTAAAGGTATCCGTCAATCCATAACCTGAACCAGGATTGAATCATAATTATGACTCGCCCCATTGTTTGAGTTCAGTTGTCACATGGTTGATCTATTGAATAGATCTCACATGCCACCTACCAGTAGCTTGTTTGATGTTGCTACCTGGTAAGGCTTTCCATCTTCATTGTGAATATGTTTGCATATCACTCATGTTCGCAATACCACAAGGATAATGCATAGGACTCATAAAATATAATCTCTCTTTCCACATTGTGTGAAACAGAGAGTCTTCATAGACAGTGTCCTAATGAGATTTATTTGATGATCTCATGGCTCTAGACTCAGTAGTGCACATTTGGTTTCCTATATCGGAGACTAGGGAAAGTTTCTCCTTCTTCAATATCAACAATCTCTAGAGAAAGTTGATACATAATGTCGGTTTCCCGTGAGAATGAAACAAGCCCTTTTAAGAGGAACTTGAGTAGCTTTGGAAGTTGTAGTGCAAAGCGCCATCTTTGGGTCCATGACGCCTTGTCTTCAATACCAGTGTTACCTTGGTAAACACCAGTAGCATATGTATTGAACCTGGTTTCTGCCCTAAGGTTGAATTATTAGAGGGCTATTTCTTTTCACCCTTTTTCACATTCATTTCTTTTTCATTCTTCAACCCCTTCAGTGCTTACCGAGACTTCATAACTAGAACCTTGTTGGGTTTTTTTCCAGTTCTAGCTCATCTCTCAGCCCGCACTCTTCCCATATCTCACTTTTCTCCTTTTTTCATCATACCTAAGGACTCTATACTATCTAGTGGATTGTCCCTGGGTAGATCCCTCCGGTTCTGGCGGATCATGGGAACAAATACCTAACCTTATCATCCTTATATCACCATGCATAAAGTAAATTTGGTCGGTCTATTTGGTATTGTTCATCTGCCATTGGAACCAATTGAAAATCAATCCAGATTCTTGTGATATATTATCAAAGCATTTTGTACCTGAATTGTTTTTGATATTTTTAGAAACAGAGCTCCACCTCAACATGTGCATCATGTATTTGAAATCGTTTTGGCACACGTAGGCAAGACGAAGAATTAACTTCTTAGATTACCATTTTCTAAAAGATATCAACATCACTTCCCTGATCAAATCAAGTAGATAAAGCATATTAAGGAAGGATGAAGTTTTCAAAAATTTGCTCCCCCTCAGTATGTGCCTCGAGGTTTAAAAGAGTTTCGCACATATTAGAAGGAACCTGCACTTAGAGACAGATCAATCACGTTTCAATTCTTTGTGGTTTAAAAGGATGCTCCCCCTCAACATGTGCATGAAAAATTTGAAATCGTTTGGCACATGTGGGGAGGAAAGCTTGCTAAACACTTATGAAACCATTTATTGAATTATCAGTTTAAATCCAATTAAAATCACAAATTCTCCCCCGATCACAATTTTCAAATCATTTGAGATTTGTGATCTCTGTAGATTTAAATTAATTTTGAAGGCTTTTGAGGGGAGATGTGACTTGATTATGAGAAACATTTAACCGATAGGGATCAAGTTTGAGACTTAAGACTCCAAAGATTAAAACATGCTTAAATATCTTTTGAAAACATAATTATACTACAAGACTTGTATCAAATGTATACACTATTGTAAAACATTGCAAAACATTGTTCTTTTTGATTATTCAAGAGTAGACCTTTCTCGATTACGTGCCAATTGTTTGAAAAATACTCCTTTTAATTGAAATCATTCTCCCCCTCAATCAATGACATATGTTGTTGATTGAAGTTCAAAGATTTTGACAGATGAAAAGTCCGGATGATTGTCAAAAAAATAGAGTCCGAAGTCTTTTCAAAGCAATTTGTTTTCATTAGATGACAAATATTTTTCAGAAGAATCATTTGAAGGAAAAATATTTGAAAGGAAACATTTGTCTTTTAAACGACAAACATTTGTTTTAGAATCAGAGCATGAGGTTTGAAGATTTAAGATAAAGCATGGCTCTGTTCTTTCTTTGACAAACGGGTTACTGCCTGAAATGACAATAAACCATCGTTTTAGCTTCTCTCAATTTTTTTTAAACGTTTATGTACATTCGAACAATATCTAAAGACCCGTATCATTCTTCGAATGACAGCACAAAGACCGTAGATATTATCGAATAAAGAAAAACATGATAAAAATGTCAATTTTTTTTTTGAAAGTTTTATATTTTTCTATTTGCTTTTTGTTGGTTTTGAAATTTTGTATTTTGCTTTTCGAAAAAATATTTACAAGAGATAGATGAAGAAAGACCTTTACTCCTCGTCTCCTCTGAAGACGTCTGAGTGTTTCCTATTGTAGATTCTTTAGACCAAGTCGTGGGAGGATAAACTCAAAACGTTCTCTAGGAAGAGCTTTGGTGAAGATATTCTGTCCTCACAAAATAGAGTTCCACCACAACCTTCTCTACTTGCTCCCTTTGATGAAATGATGTCGAATGTCGATGTGCTTTGCTCTTGAGTGTTGAACGTTGTTGCATGGGAGAGCAATAACACTTTTATTATCACAAAGAGAGGATTTTGTTGAATTCAAAGCCATAGTCAGATAATTGGGATCTCATCCATAGGATTTGAGCACAACAAGATGACATGGCTATGTATTCAGCCTCTGTAGAGGATATAGAAGTTGTTAGGAATTAGAAATTCTAGGTATTAAAGAGTCGGTCACCTCAAGTATATGTAATCGTTAGAAAGCTCGTAGTCATAGTACTTTTATGTTAAGTAGTATTTAGTTTAGTAACACTGTGGAGGACGGACGGGTCTTTACCCACTGTATGCCTGATCCACAGCCCGTTGTGTGGCGTTTTATTGTAAGACTATAAATACTCTCTACCTTCCAAGGTAGAGAGTTGGAGCTCATAATAATATTTTTCTTTCTCTCACTAAGTTCCCTAAACCTCTAACTCTCTAGAACTCACCTTTATACGCCTACTTTGTGTTATGGTTTGATGTGTATGTGAAATCCAATATCCAACAATTGGTATCAAGAGCCATGGTTAGATCATATCTTGCACATCTTTAGATTTCTAGTGGTTTTTAGGTGGTTTTTTGAGTTTGAAAAAGTTTAGTGGTTTGTGCATCATTTGGTTGATTTCTTGTATTAAAGCTTGGATTTTGTTAGTACTTTTATGTTTAGAATCATCACAAGTGTTTAGGTTTTCATTTGGTAAGCTTGAATCATCTTGGTTGGGTTGTTTTTGGATTGAAAAGTGATGTTTATGTGTTTTTTCTTGCTAGCTTAACTTGATATAACGGATCTCTTTCTTCTTTAGCGACTTGCTTCACAATTTTGTAGCGAAGTTACGCTTTGGAGCTAGCGACTTAGACCTAGCGATTGACAGTACAAGTAGTGGACTCTCCACTACGGGTAGCGACTTGGTGGTAGCGACTTGGTCTGAAGCGAGTTGCTCTTTAGCGACTTGAAGTTTTAGCGACTTGAGTAGCTAATTGTCGCCAAAATTTTGCTAGCAACTTGAGGCTTAGCGAGTTACTACTTAGCGACTTGCATTTGTCTAGCGACTTGGGACTTTAGCGACTTGGGGGTGTAGCTAATTAGGTGTTAGCGACTTGGTGCATTATCTTCTAGCGACTTGGGTGATTGTTTACGGTTTTCTCTTGATTTAGTAAAATCCCGTGAAAGAATCTATTTCCGGTTTAATCATAGAGTTATAAAATCCCGTATAATCTGTTAACATGTCTACCAACTTTCCTACTATCATCTCCATCGTTGTCGAGGATGTTCAAGCAACCGGTTCGATACTCGCCCACCCATGCTTGATGAATCGACTACGATTCTTGGGCTCAACGAATCAGATTGTACTGCCTTTGAAAGGAAAATGGTGTCAACATTCTCAAATCCATTGATGAAGGACCGTATCGAGTTGAGACGACTAGAGATGTACTTGACACTACTGAAGATGGAACTCGATTACGAAATGGACGGACCAAAGATGTATGATGAGCTTGATGATAAGGAGAAAAAGAGATTCGATGTCGATATCGTGGCTTCTAACATTGTTCTTCAAGGTCTTCCTAAAGACATCTACAAGCCGATCAATCACAACACCGAAGCAAAGGCAGTATGGGATAATGTCAAGATGCTTCTCTCGGTTCTAATTAACTATGGAAGACAGAGAATCACAACTCTATGACTAATTTGAACACTTCAAGATGAAACCAGATGAGAGTGTCTATGAGTACTATGTGAGATTTCATAAGTTGGTGAATGACATGAGGAACATCAGAATGACTATGCCTAACATTCAGTTGAACTCAAAATTTGTGAACAACATGAATCCCTAATGGCACAAGTTTGTCACCTCCGTGAAGCTCACTAAAGGATTGAAGAATACAAACTATGAGCAACTCTATGCCTTCCTCCTTCAGAATGAGACATGCTATGTTTGAAAAATTGGTTCTTAATCAGTTCAAAACCAACCAGGGAGAGACAAGCTCGCCTAATGACTCAACGCCTTCTATTCAAACATCGAATCACAACCAAAGCCTCACAAGTCATACCCATGGGAAATGGTAATCACAAACTAATTCCTGTTCCTATGTTCAAACAAGTGATCTTTGATGCCGATGGGTAATTTCATTAATCAACTAGCTCTTCTGATCAGTCAAAACATGAATTCTCTCCCACTAACCAATAACAACCTCGAACAAAGATCTAACCCACACAATCAAGCTACTGTTAAAGATGGGAGGATCGTGGTGCAACCTCAGAAAGACAAGATGATCGTGGAAGAGGTGGAGTGGTAGAGGTTATGTTGTTAATCAGAATCGAGGAAGGAATGGTAATCAAGGTCAAGCTAAGCCGATCAAATGTTATAATTGTGGTGGTGAGGGACACATTGCAAGGAACTACACATCTCCAAAGCGCCCACGAATGCCGATTACTTCGTGAGATAAGATGTCTTGCTTGTGCAAGCTCAGGATAATGGTGCTGCTTTGGATGAAGAGGAATTGTTGTTTCTAGCCGAGGGCAATGCCAAGACCTATGATGCAGATGTGGATGAGCGGCCTATTCAGGAGATAGGTCACAATCATCAGAATGCCTTTCAAGTCGCCGATTGTGATGCATACGACTCTAATGTGGATGATGGACCCATCGCACACACAATCTTTATGGCTAGCATTTCTCCAATGGTTTCTCCCAAGGTCTCCTCTTCAACACAAGCTGGCCCATCCAAAGACACACTCATCTCAAAGGTACTAAAACTATAATGATGGCCGATGTGCAAAAGATGCATGACAAAGTACTATCAACTGAAACTTTTGTATCAAATAGTGAAAATATGGGTAATATCAATGTTGTCCCATATGATCAATATGTGAAACAAAGTGAAAGTGAAGTTGTATCAAGTGATGCATCTCCGAGCGATCAACAATGACTATATTTTTGATGAATACACCGCCGCTGATGATTCTCGTAATATCTCGAATTAAATGCCTATAAAGAACGGTTGCTATTTATGAACAACGCTAAATTTGAGTTGACCACTGTGAGCAGTGAAATGGATGACCAAGTGCATACAATTATTAGAAAAAGTAATTTTCGAGAAGAAGTATTAAAACAAGAGTTAAATTCCTTGCAAGAAAAGCTTTCTAAAACCGCTAAGCAAAAACAAGAACTTCAAGAAAATGTGAAAATGCTTAAGCAAGAATTTAATGCAAAGGAATCAAAACTCTTGAAAGATTTTTCTAATCTTAAAACTTTGAAAAACAAACTTGAAAACAAGTTGTACATACAAGGGGACACCATCAGATCGCTCACATGATCACTAAGCATAGGGTCCTAAGCGATAAGCATAACATTCCCCTTGTTGAGGAACCAAATCCAGAGGTCATTAAAAGGGCTAGAAATGCTCATAAGGTTCTTTATGATGGCAATGAAATCCTTAAACCTAGACAGCAACCTAGTTGCGTTGAGTGCACTGAGGAAGATAAGAAATCGATGAAGTCACTAGGAAAAGATGAACAAGAAATTAGATGATCCTAAATGTAGAGAGAAGAAAATAAAGATCACACCCCATGATTACAAGAAGGAAAACTGGATTTCCTTGAACATGTTTAAACCTCAGACATTGTTGGCTCCCTAACAAGTTTTTCGAAAATGGATTTAGATAAGCTTAAAGAAAATATTGTTGAAACAAACCCTCCTCTTTGGAAAATGCCTAGAGCGACTGTGTATCCTCCTAATACACCAATGCATCTTGTTCCTAGAACAATTGCCACTAAAAGCAAGACCTTAATTAGCCAATATGTTATACGTCAACTATTTGTTGATTTTGAGAAAACTTGCAAGAAAAGGATCACACCCACTGGTATTACGGAAGGAGAAAGGGGTTTTGAGCAAATGAAAGAATGTTATTTAACTGAGGTCATGCCTTTCTTTAAACTTCTAAAAGATCACTTTGAGAGTCTTAAAAAGGGGATAGAAACTGATATTAAGGGAATGGAAAAGGAATTTGATGCAATGATAGTTGAAGTTAGTGACTATGAGCGAGCACTAAAATATAATGAGATTGAGAGGAAGAACTTGCATAAACTAAATGAGAACCTCGATTTCAATGTATTACTCAGATGTGTTTTTCAATGCTACAAATTGTTCCATTAATGCTTCCAAATTTCATGAATTATCGGTTGCACCGAAAGTCTCCCATGATCGTGTCATTGAGCTTGAAAAACTAATTCTGAACTAAACGAGAAAATTGAACCGGATGATCACGACAATTTGGTTAAACATTTTTCTAAACTGAAGTTGAGCATTTTAATTTACAACTAAAATATCAACATCTTAAAGAAAATGTCAAAACTTCAAATATCAAGACATCCTCGGATGCTCCGAGTTTGATGCGCTTTTCAAATTAACAAACGTGATGAACAGATTCAAGCTCATTGCAACACGATCATAAAGTTGAAAGCCCAAATCTCTCAATTAAAGGGTCAAACGAACAATATGACAGGCTCCCAAATGCCTCCTCCTTTAGATTCTCCGAATTCTCAAACTTTTCATCTTCAAAACTTAGTTGATGCCTTACAAAAGGAAAACAAGAGTTTTCTAGAAGAAAATGAAAAGTTAAACGACATTTTAAAGAGTTATATGATTCAATAAAAGTCACCCGTGACCAAAACAACTAAAAAATAACGTCTTTACAAAAGGAAATTGAGAATCTGAGAAGTCGTGGAAATGGGAACTGCCACTTGTTTTCAATAAGAATGTTGTCTCAAAGTCACCCTTAGACTGCAAATACACTATGACAGTTAAATATATTCCTCCTCATCTTAGGAATAATGAACATGCTTTTCATGAATACTGTGCTCACCTTAAGGATAGTCTAGAATGTCTCCGTGAGATTGTCAAAGAGGATTTCATTAACAAACCTCTTGATAGTGAAATTAGGTTTGCTTGCCTCCAGGCCAAACGATCTCAAGAGTTGCTAGAATGTGTAATTGCAACATGTCCCAAATCCTTAACCTTAGGTGCAAAGGCAAAGCTGTGATGCCTTGTTCTATGCCTAGTTCCAAGCAGGAAATCCGCTCTATGCCCAGTCTTAAGAAAGGAAACACTAATGTGCCTTCAAGTAGTTCAGATTCCGGATATGTTAGTGCTAAGAAAGTGAACTTTAGTGTGCCTGCAAAAAGCTCAAATCACAGCCTTAAGAAAGTATACACTAATGTGCCTTCTAGTACTTCAGATCCTTGCACATCAAGTTCAGGAATGCAAAAATTAGATCAAACAACTAATGTTACCATTCCCTCTACAGAGTAATCTTTGACTTTAAAGCGAAGCGTGTCAAAGTCTCAAGACAATACAAGGAATGATAGGACCTTGCAAGCTAATAATGTGCATTGGAAGAGAGTAGAAGACCAATCTAGGAACTTTAAGCTTGAGTTAAATAAAACGAATCGTGTTGATTCTAGTATTAGCCTTAGGCGCATCAGAATTAATTCAATTCGATACTATTTGCAAACCTTGTAATGATGTCTGCTTGAATTCCGTTGCTAATCATGAATGTGGTGTGAATGATTTGTCTAATGCTGTCAAATGCCCAGCTAAAATTGTTAATGCTAATAATCGTGCAAATAAGGCAAAAAGGCAAAACGAAAGATTGTTAGAAAACAGTGGAAACCCACAAGAAGAACTTTTATAAAGATAGGTTATTATTGGATACCTTTTGGCCATAAGAATAATCAGCTTTGCTCTCAAATCGCTAAGATTATGCCCACTAGAAAATGGATGCCTCTTGGTAGAACTATTCCCTTAAGAAGTGAACATACTTTGAATAGGTCAAATACGTACACCAAAGATTGCATCTATTCCCAATGATTCCATTGCTTCTACTGATATGGATGTTTCGCTTCATGTGGGTGTTCCAATTATTCAAGTTATTAACCAAGTGGAACCCATTCTTGCATGGGGATCCCAATTATCCGCTTATCCATTCTTGTCTGTTCAACCGCAGATCGTTCAAATCGCTTCGGGTACCGGACTCAGTCGTTCCAAGCATATGACCGAGACCGTCTGCTCATGAACTTCGTGAGCAAATTCATCTGACGCTTAGATTTGGTAATGATCATTTCGTGCAATTAATGGGTTATGGTGATTATGTTGTTGGTGATAGTGTTATCTCTAGAGTATACTATGTTTAAGGTCTTGGTCATAACTGCTTCTCTCGTTGGTCAATTCTGTGACTCGATCTAGAAGTAGCCTTGAGAAAACATACTTGTTTTGTTAGAGAACTTGATGGTAAGGAACTTTTAAGAGGAACTCGTGGTTCAAATCTTTACACCATCTCTATAGAAGATATGATGAAGTCTTCTCCAATTTGCTTGTTGTCAAAGGCTTCAAAGTCATGGTTATGGCATCGACGCCTCAATCACTTGAACTGCACCATCAATGATCTCCGTAAAGGACTTAGTTGTAGGTTTACCTCGACTAAAGTATGAAAAGGATCATCTTTGTTCAGGATGTCAATTGGGAAAAAGCAAGAAGTATGCCCATAAATCCAAACCTACTAACTCTCACGAAAGTTCTTCATACAATTCATATGGATTTATGTGGACCAATGAGAGTGCCGAATATCTTTGGGAAGAAATATGTGTTAGTTATAGTTGATGATTACTCTAGATTCACCTCGGTCAAGTTCTTAAGGACAAAGGATGAAACTCCTGATATCATCATCAAACTCATCAAACAACCGCAGTTCGACTTAACAAAACCGTCAGAATTATCCGGACAGACAATGGAACTAAGTTTGTTAACAAACAACTTAGTGAATTTTATGAAAGCATTGGAATCAGCCATCAAAGAAGTGTTCCACTAACTCCTCAACGATGAACGGTGTAGTTGAAAGGCGAAATCGAACTCTTGTAGAAGCCACTAGAACAATGATGATTTACTCAAAAGTTCCAATGTTTCTCTCAAGCTATTGCCATCGCATGCTACACACAAAATCGTTCCTCGATTCACCGCTCATGGAAAGACACCATATGAACTTGTCCACAACAGAAAACCTAATATCTCTTTCCTTCGTGTGTTTGGAGCTTTGTGCTATCCAACTAATGAGGGTCAAGACTTAGGTAAACTTAGAGCTAAAGGCGGGACATTGAGTATTTGTAGGGTATGCACCAAACAAAAGGGATACCGAATCTACAACAAAAGAACCCGAAACATCATGGAAACAATTCACGCTACGCTTGATGAGCCGACGGTCAAACGGCTCCCTCGAACAATTCAGCCTGACCGACTTCAAATTAGTCCAATTGGTTCATCCCTTGTTCCAAACTCTTCTCAAGAAACTCCATATGTACCTCCATCTCAAGATGATTTAAAGGAAATTGTTTGATCCTATGTTTGATGAACTTTATGATCCGAATACTAATGAGGTGTTGATCCCTACAACAGAGGTCGCTCATATTCCAGGAATGAAGTCAATCCTCGGCCTCAATATCTTTAAGTCAAGAAGCTCCGATCCTTCGCCTCATCAACAAATCATCATTCTTCAAATGTACATCATGGAACTGATTCGCATCATGATGAAGTTAATCCCTTTGCTAATCCCGAAGATGCTCCATTTGAAAACATATTTGCTCCTCGAATCTTCTTCGTAACCATCTCTTCGTGAGACATCGACTCGCTACTTCAGTCCCTCAACAACTACCACATGAACACCTCAGAAAATGGACTCACGATCATCCATTAGAAAATATCATTGGAAATCCTCTCGCCCAAGATCCACACGAAACAACTTGCAACCGATGCCTTATGGTGCTTCTTCAACTCCGTACTCTAAGATCGAACCAAAAGATGTTAAAACCGCCATGAATGAAGATAGCCGGTTCAATGCTATGCAAGATGAAATTCATGAGTTCGATCGACTAGATGTATGGGAATTAGTACCGCCCAGATTGTGCTATGATTATTGCTCTAAAATGGATCTTCAAAGTGAAACTTGATGAGCATGGTGATGTGTTGAAGAACAAGGCTCGATTAGTTGCTAAAGGATACCGTCAAGAGGAGGGTATAGACTTTGAAGAATCTTTTGCTCTTGTGGCTCGAATCGAGGCAATTAGAATCTTTTTGGCTAATGCCGCAAGTAAGAACATGGTAGTCTATCAAATGGACGTGAAGACGGCATTCCCGAACGGAGATCTTAAAGAAGTCGCTCACGCCACCAACCCAAGGATTTGTAAATCAAGAGCATCCTACTCACGTTTATCGTTTGAAAAAGGCCCTTTATGGTTTAAAGCAAGCTCCAAGGGCATGGTATGTGATTTCATGAAATTGAAGGCTTAAGGGTTATGTGTGTGGATAAAACCTCAATATCGATATCAAAAATAATCACGAAGATAGATTTAAATTCCCTTAGGAAAAAGAATAATAAATCAAATCCCGTGTGTGATTGTGTATACGGATTAGACAACCCAATCGCTTTCCCAAGGAATTGCCAACGCCGTTTTGGTTTGGATTTTAATGCTCGATGTTTTGATTTGTTTGATTTTGATTATTAAACTACTGAATAGGAAGGTAATTAAGGGAATCTATTTTACTGAAATCCTAATGCATTATAACTAAAACGTAATTAATAAACGTGCATTTAAAATGCAACTACGTCTAAATTATACCCTAAAAATGCCTAATTCTACTTTTACTCTAGAAATGATAGTTAAAAACTAATTTAGAATTAAAACAATTTTTTTGGATTTTTCTGAATTTTATTTAAATTAAAACTACTTTTAACTAATTAAACTAAATTAAATTACTAAAAATTATGAGATTTAAGGAGAAAAATATGAAATTACTTTCTAAAAATCTAAAATATCATAAAAGACTTTTCAAAACTATTTTTGTATTTTTCGTATTAATTTCCTATTTTCTACTAATTTAAAACTAATTTAATCTAATTTAAATTGTGAAAAATACAAAATAAAAGGGGGAAAATATGGAAAATCTTTTTATGCTTTTATATTTATCTTAAACTATTAAAATTGAAAAATTATTTCTTGAACTATTTGCAATAAAACCTATTTAAAAGTGATCAAAAACTAATTTAAATATAGAAAAATAGCAAACAAAGGACAAAAAATGATGAAATTTTCAGGAAAATTCTAAATAGTTATTATGGTTCTATGAAAAATGAGAAATGTAGTGCTTATGTGACGAATCAAGAGTCAGTAGTGTAATTGGATACCAAATAAGCACTTATAATTAAGCAAACAAAGGACAATAAACCACCAAACTTCTGAAAACCCTAAATGATACTCAAATAAGCTAATGTAAGCTAAATCTAACTACTTTAAGCTCGATAAGCTTGACAACTTAATGGGTTAACCGATTTAAGACAAAGAATGTAAAGGAATGCATCTTTGACTTTAAGCTTATACACTAGCTTATCCGTAAAGATTAAGCTAAAACAGATAGTGAGTCTTAAAGACCACCGGTGGACTACATTTACTGAGCCAAAAAATCGAACCCTACAAACCCTTATTGAACCCTGCAGGCATATCAAGTTCTCAAGAAAAACCGAAGTTTTGACACATTTTGACTTTTGGAATCAGCTTTGAAAGTTTGACTTAAGTGGATTTTAGAAGCAAATGTAGGACTAAACTTGATGTAATATGATGTAATACTACTTTATCGTGCAAGCATATCAAGTTTTATACTTATTTGAGTGATTTTGAGTGATGATCTTAACAAAGGAACAAAGAACCAACTTATTTTGACTTTCAATGTTATTTGATGCAATAATATGACTAAAATGGATAGACTAATGATACTAGAGACTAAAGCAACAACAAGCTTTTACCAAAACAGTCTTAAACTCAGTTTGATTTAACAATCCAAACACCCCTTTAACAAGTGTTATGCAAGCAAATCAAGCTTAAACACAAAAGTAGCTTATGCAAAGCTTCAAAACAGATTTATTATACTAGATTAGTGCTAATGAAACAAAGAGATAACAAGACTTAATCGATTTAAGATAAATGCTACCACTAATGCTGTTTATAAGCAAATATAAGATGAAAACTAGCACTTACAAGAGATCCGTAGCCACAATGGCTTGCAAACCAAAACAAGAACCACTAATCCTAACCTACTCAACCCATATCCATCATCTATTCAACCCATAACCATCTCTGAACCATAATCACCAAAATGTTTTGACTTTTGTTGACTTTAGTACTTTGTGAATGTAAGTGAATGAGTAGTGCAAGATAAGCTCACACAAAAAGCTATAAAAGCTAAGATGAGCCTACTTCATAGTTTATAAAGAGCTTATTGATTACTTTAGAGATAGTTTGCAAGATGAAATTTAAAGACTTGGAAATTTTATTGAAACTGAAAATGGATTACAAGAAAATGAAAATACAATAAAAGCTTACTAAAAACATTTTAAAACTAACAAGAAATAACAATAAGCCTAATTTAAACTAAACCATTCTCTCAGAGCCAAAGGGGTCCTTTTATAGCAGTGGAGAGGCCTTGGGATGCCCTTGAGAAGATCCTAGAAGCAAATATGAGCCATTCATTCCTCCATTGTTTCTTTGTCCAATTAGAGCCTTAGCAAGAGACTCAGTCCAATAGAGCTGATTGGCCACTGGCACTCAATATCCATTTGTCACCTGATAAGGTTTCTTGATTCTAGTGACGAGTTTTGTGTTTGGGAGGGGAATTGGAGGTGTTTGGGTGGTGAATTAGTGGGAGGAAGGAGGTGGGTACTGTTTGGGGCGCGGGGTTTATATTTTATTATAACTCAAATTTGTTGACTGGGTTAAAAAGCTTTGACTTGGGTAAGTTTTCGGGTAAAAGGGATAATACGGGTTGGGGTTTTAGCCGGGTAGTGATATTGGTTTGATTGGGCCAGGATAATAGGTTTTGGGCCGAGAGTTTTAGTGGATTGGATACTTGGATTGGATTATGTAATGGTTTAGTAGAATATGTGATCCAAGTAGTAACCATAGGGACTAAAATTGTAATTTCGGATTTCCAAGGGATCAATCATGTACTTCTGAAATTCTCTTCCAAGGACCACTCTTGACAATCTTCAATAATCTAGGGACTGATTTGCAAATTTCTGAATCTTCAAGGGCCACTTTTGACAAATACCGAAACTCGAGGGCCATTTCGCCATTTCTTCAAACTTTGATCAAATCTTCACAAATCATCCTCTCGAGATTGAAATCTTCAAAATGCATAATTCACCTTCCGCCAGCTTAAGCTCTCTTGATCTCTGCTCGGATTTACTGCCCGATTTGAGTCTTTTTGCTATGATGTTTTCACATATCCATATGCCTCACAAGCACAAACTCAAGAAAACCACAAATATTAGCAATAAACGGCTTTTTTCTTGGTTATTTTGGGTCTATTTTGATAAAGAAAAGGTATGTGTTTTAGCACATACCAAGATGATACGCTGTCAAAGTTTCTTCTATCAACCGGATTTAGCAAAGGAGCGATTGATCCAACATTGGTCACCTGAAGTCGCAAACATTTAACTCATGTTCAAATTTATGTTGATGATATTATTTTTGCCTCGCCTGACCCAATGGAATGTGATCGTTTTTCTAATGAAATGAGTTCAAAATTTCAAATGTTAATGATGGGACAAATGTCATTTTTCTTGGGATTACAAATTTCACAAAGTCCCTGAGGCATTTTCATAAATCAATCTAAATATGCAACTGAGATCTTAAAGAAATTTGTATTTGATTCAAGTGATCCTCATTGACACCCCATGATTGATCGAACCAAACTAGATGAGGACCACTCAGGGATCATGATTGACCAAACAAAATATCGTTGTATGATTGGATCCCCATGTACCTCACGCCTAGTAGACCGCATATCTTGTTCGCCTGTTTGCATGTGTGTAGATACCGTGCTAAGCCTACTAAAAGCACCTTGAAGCGGTTAAACGGGTCTTTCGGTATCTCCAAGGAACCATCAATATGGGACTTTAGTACCAAGGACACCGGTATGTCACTAACAAAATGCAGATGCCGATCATGCAGATGTCAAGATACTCGGCCGGCACGCCTCGAGGTGCTCGCTTTTTGGGTGATAAGCTTGTAAGCTGGTCTTCAAAGAAGCAAACGAGTACTTCTATTTCCTCTACAGGGCGAATACATAGCCATGTCATCTTGTTGTGCTCAAATCCTTTGGATGAGATCTCAATTAATTGACTATGGCTTTGTATTTAACAAAATCCCTCTCTGATCGCGGATAATAAAAGTGCTATTGTTCTTCATGCATAACGCTCAACACTCAAGAGCTAAGCATATACATATCGTCATCATTTCATCAGGGAACAAGTGGAAAAGGGTGTGGTGGTGGAACTCTATTTTGTGAGGTCTCAATATCGTTAGCGACATCTTCACCAAAGCTCTTCCAAGAGAACGCTTTGAGTTCATACTTCCACGACTAGGCTTGAAAAGCCTTCAACCGTAACACTCAAACGCCTTCGGAGGAAGACGAGGAGTAAAAGTCTATCTTCATCTATCTCTTGTATATATCTATTCGAAAATCAAAATACAAAATTATAAAACCTTCTAAATCCATAAAAATCAAAAATTGAAAAATCTTCAAAAATATTGTCATTTTGTCATGCTTTCTGTTCGATTATATCTACGGTCTTTGTGCTGTCATTCAAAGAATGACACGGGACTTTAGATGTTGTTCAAATGTTTAAAAAAAAATCAAAAATATATTTTGAGAGAAAGAGAAACAATGGTTTATTGTCATTTCAGTGCAAGAACCCACTTTTTCAAGGAAAGAACAGAGCCATACTTTATCATGTTTTCAAAATTCCATGCTCTGATTTTTTAAACATTTATCTCTGAACTAATCGCTTTGAAAATAACTCCTCAGTTCTATTTTTGATAATCATCCTGACTTATTTGTCAAAATATCAATATCTCAATCAACAACCTATGTCATTGATTGAGGGGGAGAATGATTTCAATGATATTAAAAAGTTATTTGGCATTCAATTGTTTTCAAAAGATATTCAGGCATGTTTTATCAATGGAGTTTAAAGTCTTTAAATCCGATCATTATCAGCTAAAACGCCATAATCAAGTCACAATTCTCCTTAAAAGCTTTCAAAATCAATTTAAATCTATAAGAGATCACAAATCTCAAATGATTTGATAATTGTGATCAGGGAGAATGTGTGATTTAAATTGATTTAAACCGATAATTCGTAAATGGTTTTATAAGGATGTACAAGCGCTCCTTCCCACATGTGACAAACGATTTCAAATTTTCCATGCACATGTTGAGGGGAGCATCTATCTTAAACCTATGATTTGAAACGTGATAACTTATCTCAAGGTGCAGGTTCCTCTAGTATGTGCAAAACTCTTTTCAAATCTCGAGGCACATATTGAGGGGGAGCAAAATCATGAAAACCTCATCCTCCCCCAAAATGCTTTATCTACTTGATTCGATTAGGGAAGTGATGTTGATATTTTCTTGAAAATGGTAATCAAAGAAGTTAATTCTTTCTCTTGCCTCCGAGTGGAAAACTATTTCAAATACTTGATTCACATGTTGAGGGGATTTCTTCTTCAAAAATATCAAAACAATTCAGTACAAAATGCTTTGATAAAATATCATAAGTATCTGGATTGATTTTCAAATGGTTTTCAATTGGTTGCTATGGTGTATGAACAATACCAAAAAGACCGACCAACTTTACATTATGTATGGTGATATAAGGATGATAAGGTTAGGTATTTGTTCCCATGATCCGCCAGAACAGGAGGGATCTACCCAAGGACTATCCACTAGTTAGTGTAGAGTTCTTAGGTATGATGATAAAAGGAGAAAAATGAGATATGGGAAGAGTGCGGACTAAGACCGAGCTAGTACTGGAATAAACCCAACAAGGTTTTTGCTATGAAGTCTCGGTAAGCACTGAAGGGGTTGAAGAATTAAAAAGAATTGAACGAGAAAAGGGTGAAAACAAATAGCCCTCCATTTATTCAACCTTAGGGCAGAAACCGGGTTCAATTCATATGCTACAGATGGTAACATCGGTATTGAATACAAGACGTCATGGACCCAAAGGACGACCGCACTTCAACTTTCCAAACCACTCAAGTTCCTCTTAAAAGGACTTGTTTCATTCTCGGGAACCACATTATCTACCAACTTTCTCTTAGAGATTGTTGATATTGAAGGAGGAGACCATCTCCCTAGTCTCCTATATAGGATCCAAATATGCACAAATTGAGTCTAGTGCCACGAGATCATCAATAAATCTCATTAGGACACTTTCAATGAAGACTCTCTGCTTCACACAATGTGGAATGAGAGATTATATCTTGAGTCCTACGATTATCCTTGTGGTATTGCCGTAACATCCGAAAGTGATGTGTTTACATATTCACCTTTGTGAAGATGGAAAGCCTTCGAGCCAACATCTAACAAGCTCCCCGGTAGGTGGCATGTGAGATCTATTATACGATCAACCATGTGACAACCAACGTAAACAATGGGCGATTCAATCTTTTGAATCAATCCTGGGTCAGGTGATGGATTGACGGATACCTTTGAAAAACCGGTCTTTGTGCTTTAAAACTCTTCATTAGCACGAATCGACCAATACTAATTTTTCAAATCAAAAGGTGTTTTATGATTGATAATTGATTTTCATTAAAACCTTCGTTATATTGCAAAACAATTTCTATTGAGCAATACACGATTGTTTTTCAAATCTCTTTTCATCAATCGGACGAATTACCGGGTTCACTCACTCGTTGTCTTCTTTGAGACGCTTCGGTTTGAGAACAAATGCCAGAGTAAATAAACCCTCGCACAAGGAAATTCTTCTCGAATTATACCGAGTGCGACTTGTATCGATCAACGGGGAACCGTGGGCGTGTACCTCAATTCATCAGTGATCAAAGACACTTTCGCGGCGCTTTTATTGCTAACCGCCTTATGCGGTGTACACCCCACGCTTGCGTACCGATCGTAATGAAGCGTCAATCCATAGCCGCATGCTCACCTAACACATTCATCTCAAAAGAAATCATGATTAGTGCATCAATGACTCTGATATTATCACTCCATGCTTCTCGCTACGCCGCCAATATCATGAATCAACTAAAGCTTCCGCTACTCTGATGAGAATATATCATGATCCATAATGTGAGCATGTCGGTCCGAATGTCACAACATCACATAATACCAACACCACAATGGATGTATCAGAGATTTTCTATTTGTTGATGATCTCAAAAGTCGCTCAACATTATTATCACGTGGATCAATAAAAGACCTCCACTTGGATTAACCAAACATACAATGAGTGGAATCAATGACTACGAAGCCGAGCAAAGTTCTACATCAAGAATGCAAGATCAATTGTTAATGTAATATCTGATTGTATTCAATGTCATTTTAGTATTTGTTTGAGGTGACCTTTGGGAGATTGTTAGGAATTAGAAATCTGTGTATTAAAGACGGTCACCTCAAGTATATGTAATCGCTAGAAAGCTCGTAGTCATAGTACTTTTATGTTAAGTAGTATTTAGTTTAGTAACACCGCGGGAGGACTGACGGTCTTTACCCACCGTAGATGCCCCGATCCACGTACTCGCTGTGTGGCGCTTTTATTGTAAGACTATAAATACTCTCTACCTTCCAAGGTAGAGAGTTGAGCTCATAATAAGATTTTTCTTTCTCTCACTAAGTTCCCTAAACCTCTAACTTTCTCGCTCTAGAACTCACCTTTATACTCCACTTTTGTTATGGATGTGTATGAAATCCAATAGGAAATAAGTACTATACCATTTCTTTGAAGACCACCACAAGCTTATCGCCCAAAAACTAAGCACTCCGCACGCATCTATCGATGTGTATCTTGACATCCCGCATGATCAAGATCTGATAGGTCGTTAGTGACATACCGGTGTCCTTCGGTACCAAAGTCCCATATTGATGGTTCCTTGGAGATACCGAAAGACCCGCTTAACTGCTTCAAGGTGCTTTTTGGTAGGCTTAGCTGATATCAGCACACATGCAAACAAATAACATAATGTCCGGTCATCGGTGTGAGGTACATCGTGGATCCAATCATACTACGATATTTCGCTTGTCTACCATGATCCCTCGAGTGGTCCTCATCCGCTTAGTACGCTTCTATCATGGGAGTGTCAACAGGTCACAAGAATCAAATCCAAATTTCTTTAAAATCTCATTTGCATATTTAGATTGATTTATAAAGATGCCTCCTGGACTTTGTGAAATTTGTAATCCCAAGAAAAATGACCGGTCCCATCATTGACATTTGAAATTTGGAACCTATTTCATTTGAAAACGTCACATTTAGGTCACGAGGCAAAATAATATCATCAACATAGATTTGAAGCGAATTAAATGTTTGCTCGTGACTCGAGCATCATACCATGCCCTTATGGTGCTTCATCAACATAGATTTGAACGTGAATTAAATGATCGAACCAAAATAATATAATCTCCTTTGGTGAATCCAGTAGATAGAAGAAACTTTGATAGCATATCATACCATGCCCTTGGGGCTTGCTTCAAACCGTAAAGAGACTTTTTCAAACGATAGACGTAGTAAGGATGCCTCGATTCACAAAGCCTTCAGTTGGTCCGACGACTTCTTTAAGATCTCCGTTAAGAAAAGCAGTCTTTACATCCATCTGAAAGACTACCATGTTCTTACTATTAGCAAGAAAATTCCTGATTGCCTCGATACGAGCAACGGAGCAAATGATTCCTTCAAAGTCAATACCCTCCTTTGACGGTATCCTTTGCAACCAATCGAGCCTTGTTCTTTAAACATCACCATGCTCATCAAGTTTTACTTTGAAGATCCATTTTAGAGCAATGATCATAGCAACGCTAGGAGCGTGTACTAGTTCCCATACATCAAGTCGATCAAACTCATGAATTTCTTCTTGCATGGCACTGAACCAACTGCCTTCATTCATAGCCGTTTTAATGCCTTTTGGTTCGATCTTAGAGAGTACGGAGTTGAAGAAACACCACAAGGCATTGGTTGCAAGTTGTCGACGCTGGATACCGAACGAGAAGGGTTTCCAATGATGTTGTCCAATGGGTGATCATGTGTCCATTTTCTAAGGTGTTCATGTGGTTGTTATTAAGGAACAAAAGTAGCAGTAGTGATTTCTCCGGCGATGAAGATGGTTCGATGATGATTCGTGAGCAAATATGTTTTCAAAGGGTTCATCTTCTCGAGGAGCAAAAGGATTTTCATCATCGTGAATCGCAAACATTTCCATTGTGTACACTTGATGATTGAGGCATTGATGATGATACCGAAAGTGATCGCAGAGCGCTTCTTGACTTAATGACATAGAAACCGGGTTAACTTCATTCAGTGATGTGTATAGGAGCACTGATGGATTTAGATCATTAGCACGGCTCATAGTGTTCAAACATCAAACACGCCTTCAAATCATCTTCGTATGGGGTACATATGGAGTTGCCGAAGAGTTTGGTACAAGATAATGGGACTATCTAGAAATGCGTGTCCGTAACGATTGTGAGCCATTTGACCGTCACCATCAAACGTAACGTGAATTGTTTCCATGATATTTCGGTTCTCTTGTTGTAGATTCGTATCCTTTTGCTTTGGTGCATATCCTACAAATACTCTAATGTCCGCTTTAGCTTTAATTTGCCTAAATCTTGACCCTCATTAGTTGGGTAACATAACGCACCAAACACACGAAGGTATGATAGATCAGGTTTTCGATTGTGGACAAATTCATATGGAGTTTTTCCATGAGTAGTGTGAATTAGGGATCGATTTTGAGTGTAGCATGCAAAGGGCAATGGCTTCGACCCATAGAAATGTTGGAACCTTTGAGTAAATAAGCATTGTTCTTGCGGCTTCCACAAGAGTTCGATTTCGTCTTTCAACTACACCGCTCTGTTGAGGAGTTCGTGGAACACTTCTTTGATGACTGATTCTAATACTTTCATAAAATTCACCGAAGTTCTATTAACAAACTCGCCCATTGCTTTGACAATTCCGACACTTGTTAAGTTAACCTCGCTACTGTTTAATAATTTTAATGATGACATTTGAGTTTCATCCTTTGTCCTCAAGAACTTAACCTAAGTGAATCGGGAGTAGTCATCAACCACAACTAACACATATTTCTTGCCATTAATAGTTTGCATCTCATGGTCCACATAAATCCATGTGAATGGTATATAGAACTTCCATAATGTAATTTGTGGGTTTGGGTTTGTGGGCATATTTCTTGCTTTTTCCCAATTGGCATGCTAAACAAAGATGATCCTTTTCATACTTTAAGTAAGCCTCTTACAAGGTCCTTTCTCGAAATATTGTTAATGGTGTCGGTTCAAGTGATTGAGACGACGATGCCATAACCATGACTTTGTTTTCGAAGCCTTGACAACAAGCAGATTGGAGAAGACTTCATCATAATTCGATAGAGATGGTGTATAGATTTGAACCACAAGTTCCTCTTAACAATTCCACACCATCAAGTTCTCTAACGAAACAAGTATGTTTTCTAAAAGCCACTTCTAGATCGGAATCACAGAATTGACCAACAGAGAACAAGTTATGACCAAGACCTTCAACATAATATAACCCGGAGATTACACTTCACCAACAACATTCTCCATAACCCATAATTGCAACCAAATGATCATTCCCGATCAGCCTAAATCCCATGAATTTACTCACGGTTCATGAGCCGTGACCGTATCCAAATATATGCTTGGAAATACCGAGTCCGTACCACGTAACGATTTGAACGATCTACGCGTTGAACACGCATACAAGAATGGATAACTCGATAATTGGGATCCCCATGCAAGAATGGGTTCCATTTGGTTAGTAACATGATTACCCACATCGTAAGTAGAAACAATGGAATCATCAGGATAGATGCAAGTGCTAGTGTTCAGATTAGACCTATTCAAAGTATGTTCACTTCTTAAGGGAATAGTTCTACCAAGAGGCATCCATTTCTAATGGGCATTGATCTAGATAATTTAGTGCACATCTCATTAAGATTGAATTTACGGCCATTAGGTATCCACTGATAACCTATGTTACTAAATTTCCTTCCTGTCGGTTTCCAATGTTTTCTAACCTTCTTCCGCCATTGCTTTCTAGCCTTCTTAGCTTGATTTTTTCCATTAAATATCTTAATAGGACATTTGACAAAGATTAATCAAATCATTCACACCACATTCAAGATTAGTAATGAAACCACGAATCATCATTACATGTTTTGCCAAAGGTAGGCGTAATTCGTGATAATTACAAGACGCTTAGAGCTAACACTAGAATCAACACGATTCGTTTTATTCAAATTCTCCCTAAGGTGATCTTCTATTCTATTCTATCACATTCTTAGCACGCAAGGTCCTATCATTCTTTGTGTTGCCTTGAGGCTTGACCCGCTTGCTTTGGTGTCACTTCTTACTCTTGTAGAGGGAATTGGAACATTAGTTGGTTATGCTACTTTTTGCATTCCTCGAACTAGAAGTGCAGGGATCTGAACTACTTGAAGGCACATTGAAATTCACTTTCTTAATGTCGGGCATCGAATGGTTTGTATACTTAGCACTAGGCATGGAACAAGGCATCACACTTTATCTCTTCGACCTAAGGATTTAGTACATGTTGCTATTAAACATTCTAACATCTCTTGAGATCGCTTAGCCCTGAATGCAAGCAAACCTAATTTCACTATCAAGTGGCTTATTTATGAAGTCATCTTCTACAATCTCACGAAGACATTCAAGACTATCTTTAAGACGAGCAAGATAATTATGAAATACAAGTTCGTTATTCCTAAGATGAGGAGGAATATACTTAATACGTACACAAGATATTTGCAATACCTGCAGATGACTTTGATGCAACATTCTCATTAAAGACAAGTGGCATTTTCCCTTTTCCCCGACTCTTCTTGATTATCAATTTCCTTTTGTAAAGACGCTATTTTTTCGTTGTTCTTGTCACAGTGACTTTCATTGAATCATATAACTCTTTAAAGTGTTGTTTAACTTTTTCATTTTCTTCTAGAAAACTCTCATTTTCCTTTTGTAAAACATTAACCAAGTTTTGAAGATGAAAAGTCCGAGAACTCGAGAATCTAAAGGAGGAGGCATTTGGGAGCCTGTCACATTGTTCTTTTCATCCTTTAATTGTGAAATTTGGGTTCTCAATCTTCTGATCGTGTTACAATGAGCTCGAATCAATCACGCTTGTTAATTTCAAAACCGCATCAAATTCGTGAGCATTCAAGGATGTCTTGATATTTGAGGTTTTAACATTTTCTTTAGATGTTGATATTTTAATTGCAAAGCAAGATGCTCAACTTCCAATTTATAAAACTGCTTTCACCAAATGATCATGACTTTATCATGCAGTTTAGAGTTAGTTTTCTGCACTTATCATGGGAGACTTTCAGAGCAATGCATTCATGAAATTGAGATGCATTAATTCACCAGGCAAGTGTAAAACACATCTTGAGTAATACATTTAGAAATCGATTCAGTTCTTCCTCTCAATCTCATTATATTTTAATTCTCGCACATAGTCATTGACCTCAACTATCATTGCATCAAATTCCTTTTCCATTTCTTTAATATCCGAATCCACTCAAATTGACCTTTTAATTATTTAAAGAAAGGCATGACTTCAGTTAAATAGCACTCTTAGTTTGCTCAAAACGCCTTTCCCTTCATTATCCTTAGGGTGTGATCCTTTTCTTACATGTTTTCTCAAAATCAACAAATAATTGATAAATCACATAAATTAAGGTCTTGCTCTTAGTGGGAATAGATCTAGGAACTAAATGCATTGGTGTATTCAGAGGATACACAGTAGGGCTGCATTTTCCTAAAGTGGACTGTTTCGCAACAAGTACATTTTGCTTATCCATGTCCTTTTTCCAAAAAAACTTGTTCTGGGGTTAATAGAGTTTGAGCCTTAAACTTGTTCGGGAGATCCAATTCCTTAGTGTAATCAGGGGGTTTGATTTTTATGTTATTCTCTTTACACGCAGGATTGTTAAGCTTCATATCCATTTTCTCCCTAGATGCATCATCTAATTTTCTATCCTCTTCCATGCTTCCAATACATGATGGTGTTTGCTCGCTTAAGAATCTCATTACCATAGATTACCTTCCTCGAGCTTCTCTTGCTTTCTTACCAAACTCGGATTGGGATCCTAATGGGAATACTATGCTTATCGCTTAAAACTCTATGCCTAGTGACCATGAGCAGCTTTGAATGGTATTTCCTTGTACGTACAACTTATTTTCAAGCTTTTTTTTCAAATTTTTTAGATTAGAAAAGTCATTCAAAAGTTTTGATTCCTTAGCTTTAAATTCTTGTTTAAGCACTTTAACATTTTCTTGAAGCTCTTGCTTTTGCTTTTGGACATTTTTCTTGTAAGGAGTTTAACTCTTGTTTTAACACTTCTTCTCTAAATTACTTTTTCTAATAATTGTATGCATTTGGTCATCCATTTCCTGCTCACGGGTAGTTAACTCAAATTTAGCACGTTGTTCAAAAATAGCAACTTGTTCTTTATAAACATTCGCCGAGGTGACAGAATCATCCGCACATGCGTGAATTCATCAAGAACATAGTCATCATTGAATGCAGAAGATACATCACTTGGTACAATGTCACTTTCACTTTGTGTCATATTATTATCATATGGGACAATATTACTATCTCGATCCATAAGTTTCAAGAGATTGTACTTCATTATGTATTTTTGCTCATCAACCCCATCGATAGTTTTAATACCTCCGATTGATTCTTTGGATGGACCAACCTTGTGGTGAAGAGATCTTTGAGAGACCATGGGTGAGATGCTAGCCATGAAGATTGTGCGTTGGTTCATCATTGACATCCGAGTCATGTATCACAATCAGCTACTTGAAATGCATTTGGATGATTGCCCCATGCCCCGTCGTTCATCCACATCAAGATCATATGTCTTAGCATTCCTTCAAAGAAGAAACAACAACTCTTCATCCAAAGTTGCTCCATTATCCCCGAACAAGCCATTCTCTCAGACTTCGGACATTTTGGAGATCCTTGCAATATGTCCCTCACCACCACAATTGTAGCATTTGATTGGCTTTGCTTGTCCTTGATTTGGATTCCTTCCACGATTCTGATTTGCCACATATCCTCTTCCAACTCCACCTCTTCCCTGTTCATACTGCCTTTCTTGAACTGGTTGCACCTTAACCTTCCCATCTCTCGATGTAGCTTGATTGTGTGAATTGGATGTCGTTCGAGAGTTCATGTTTTGACTAACCATGAGAGATAGTAGATTGATGAAGTTTTCCATGAGTGTGTTTGAGTCGGGAGGCTTATATGCTAGATCGGATGAGCTTGTAATTACCATTACCCATGGGTATGACTTGAGAAGCTTTGGTGGTAATTCCAACATTTGTGTAAAAGGCTGTTGAATCATTTGAAGAACTTGTTTCTCCTTGGTTTTTTGTTGAATCTTTTCAAAGAATCATTTTTTCAAAGGCATATATAGTTTGTATTCTTCAATCCTTTGGTTATTCACAATGGTGACAAATTTGTGCCATTCGATTCATGTTGTCACAAACTTTGAGTTCGCTTGAATGTTTGGCATGGTCATTTTGATATTCCTCATATCATTCACAAGCTTGTGGATTCTCACGTAATATTCTAGACACTCATCGGTTTCATCTTGAAGTGCTCAAATTCATCATAGGTTGTGATTCGGCTGTCATCCGGTTTCATCCGGTCTCATCTAGTTAATTCGAACCGAAAGAAGCATCTTGACATTATCCCAAACGCCTTGGCTTCGTTGTTGTGATTGTAGATATATTTTGGAAGACCAGTATAATGTTTGAAGCCCCGAGCCCATCTATCCTTTTTCTCCCTTATCACAGCTCATCATACCTTTGGTGTCAATCCCAAGATCATTCCATCTGGCAAATTATGTCTCTTGTAGTCTCACCGATAAGGTCCTTCATCAATTGACTTGAGAATGTTGACTCCATTTTCCTTTCCAAGACAGTACAATCTGATTCGTAGAGCCCAAGAGTCGTGAAGTTCTTCAAGCATGGGTGGATCGAAAGTATCGAACCACCGCTTGAACATCCTCAAGAAGTGGAAATGATTGTAGGTACGTTGGTAACACGCTTAAAGATTTCACGGATTTTATAACTATGATTAAACCGAGAAATAGATTCTTTCACGGTATTTTACTAAATCAAGAGAAAACCGTATTAGAAACAAAGTTCCAAATAAGCTAAGAACTTGAACCAAGTTGCTAAGCACCAAGTCGCCACGTAGCAACTCGCTAAACCTCAAGTTCCTATGAATCAAGTCGCTCAAGTCACCGACCGTTAAAGCACAAATCGCTAAACAGCTGTCGCTAAAGAGCAACTCGCTAAGTATCCAAAAGTCAGAACAATAAGTACAAGTCGCTAGAATAAATGAAAGCAAGTCGCTAACCCCACCAAGTCGCTAGTCGTAGTGGAGAATCCACTAACTTGTATTGTTTGTCGGCTTATCTCAATAGACAAGTCGCTCAAGCTCGACTAACACTACAACTCGCTAGAAATTCTTGGCAAGTCGCTACGAAGAAATTCTGCGACGACTCAAGTCGCTACCTTGAAAAACTTCAAAACCACACTTTTCATCCAAAACAAGCTCGATTCAAGCTTCCCAAATCAAAACCCAAGCACTTACAATGATTCTAAACACAAAAAGTACACTCAAAATTCAAACTTTAACACAAGAAATGATCCAAATGATGCAAATACCACTAAAATTTTTTCAAACCCAAAAACCATATAAAACCACTAGAAATCCAAGGATAAGTAAGAGATGATGGTTTCACCAATTGTTACACATTGGATTTCAAACACATCATACCATGATCAAACTAGGCATTATAACTAAAGGTTTTAGAGAAGAGTTAGAGGGTTTGGGAACTTAGTGAGAGAAAGTGAAAATCTTATTATGAGCCCAACCTCTACCTTGGGAGGTAGAGGGTATTTATAGTCTTACACAACTCGCCACCTTTGGTTGGATCGGGCATACAGACTGGTAGTCCACAAAGATACAAAACTAAATACTACTTAACTTTAAATAACTACGACTACGAGCTTTCTAACGATTACATATACTTGAGGTGACCGACACTTTAATAACTGGATTTACTAAATCCTAACATTAGTTATGCAATTTAACAATTAAGTTCATGTTTTGTGCAAGAATATACATAATCCCCATGTATTGGTTTTGTGCATAAATTAAAACCCTGGACTCAGAATTAAGAGAAGTAATGTAGTTAGGATACTTACAATGATGTTTTCAGAGTGATTAGAGGAAGAAACCTTACTAATGAGTATGTTTGTGGTTTGGTAAAGTGGGTTGTGAGAAGAAGGTGTTTTGTATTTATAAATTTTGCTAACTGTTATAATGGATGTGGACCCATTGGACCCAAAATGCTTTGGTGCCGTGGTGCAATCGTAGCAGAATTTTGCTAATTTGTTTTGTTTTTATTCTAAGGTTTAGGCTATGTTTTAACTACATGTTTGGTTCCATTAATCCTAACACAAGTCTAAGAAGATTAAATGGTTCTCGTTTAAGAGGTTTAGTTAGGATGTCGGCAATGTTATCTTTGGAGGATACTTTTTCAATTGAAATGTTTTATTTTTGAACATTGTCACGAAGGAAGTGATGGCGAATTTCAATATGTTTCGTTCGAGCATGTTGGACGTGATTTTTGCTGAGATCAATGGCTCTTTTTTTGTCGCAAAGTATAGAGATATCGTTGAGATCAATTCCGTAATTGATGCAGGTTTTACTGATCAGGTTTTAATATTTATAAAGTCTCGTTATACCTATGGTCTACCCTAATGCACTAACGGGCAGTGTACCCGGTCGTGTGTAGTGTAGTATTCGGTAAAACCAAGGTCTTCCCAAGAGCTATGTGGATCGGAAATTAACTTAAGTCTATGTCACGATTTTATTTGATTTTAAGATTGAAATGATAACTTAACTAATAAAACAACTAACCACAACCGCTTATTGGGCTTGGGCACCTGTTTGGGCTCTTGGAGGAGGGAGGTCTTGAGTTCAAATCCTGCAAGGAATGAGGGATTTTCCTTAAAGGTAGTAATGAAGGGGTTTGGGCCCGTAACCCCTGTGTTCAATCTTGGAAAGCAAGGGTTTATATTAATTGTCGCGGCTGGTAGGGGTTTTCCCCATCGGGTATTTGAAATAGGCATTTCCGCTGAGGGAGCTTCTCACTAACTGCCAGGCAACGTTAGACCTCCCGCTGTCGAACCGCGACACGAAGCACATAATAAAAAAATCACCTTTCAAAAAAAAAAAAAAACAAAGTAAAGGCAAAGGATGTGATCAATAGAGGAGAGTGGTGCTAACCTAGATAACCCTCCTAGCTAGTAATGTCTACGTCTACTTACTTCCAATTACTTCGTGGGGTCAAAAGAGGACAACACCGTCCCTAACCTATCGGCAAAGATGCCACCACAGAGAAGTCGGTGTCCCTTCATAAGTCCCTTCTTGGTCCCCAAGCCAAGTCATTAAGTACCGCTACATGCTAGACTTATAATAGTGAGTGCCCGTCCATTAGGAACTTAGACACTCACCCCTAATTCTTAAGTTCATCCAAACGGTAGGTGATCGTCAACAAATGTAAGTAGAAAGGGTCGTCAGTTGGTCATATCTTACCCTTCCTTCCCGCTTCAACTAGGGTTAGTTGGTCATATCTCCTAGGCAATTAGCCTCTACCGCCATTCAAAACTACCGAACCAAGGGTGGCTACCAATAAACTATATATACACTTAGAAATAATATGCGAAGTAAAGTAACGCAAACAAAACAATTAAGGAATTAATAGCCAAAGACGGTGCTTAGCCAAACATATAATAAATCATACCAACAAAATGAATAAATCATAAATTGAATTGAACATAATGTTTGATACAAATTACTTGATGTAGATCTAATAATAATGATGATTAAGTGCTTCCTTCTGACCGCGGAAAATGCCCTAGAGTGCCCTAATCGACCCCTAGTGAGAGGGTGAGATACTAAAAAATGCAGATGGTCGTAGGCCACGTGTTACTTACCGTAACTATATATCGTAACTAATGACGGCCAGAAATCGGATCTCGAAAAATTATGTCGTAACTAAATTATTTAGTTACGTCGTAACTAAGTTACGTCGTAACTTAAACAATGTAATTACGCCATAAATTGCAACTTCGTACTATTCATGTTACCTTAATATCATGAAACTTAATTAGCCTATGGTACGCTTTTGGCCCCTGATCGTTCTTGTTATTTATACTTTCGGTCCTTGTGATAAATGACTTAATATTATTTTGACCGCCTTTGGACTTCAAAACACGGCGCAATTAAATTGCCAAATTACTTCATAATTCTTCAACCATATATTCATATCCGGCCACACTGGCAAACTAAAGTGCAACATTACCAAGTAACCTCCAAAAAATAATTACGACGTAACCATAAGAATTGGTTACTCGGTATCCTTCAAAGCTCATATTTTTACTGTAACCTTATTAGCTAGTTACCGGGTAAATCTTCATATAAAATCAAAGGCCTAAGAATTCATCTATAGAACATATATTTGGCCTTTTCACACCTTTTCTCCCGCCTCAACGAAATGTAAAATGTAAATATGAAGTCATATTAATACAAATGAGGCCATAAACACGAGAATTTGATATATAAAATATCATGCTAATTTTATGTTATCAGTAATCCACGAGAGGTTGCTTCATTCAAAGATCTTGTTGACATGCTTTTCCAGCTGAGACGTACTCGGCTTCGGTAGTTGAGATAGCGAGAGACGTTTGTTTCTTTGCGAACCATCAGGTGAGACAATGTCTAACAAAAGTACAAATACCACTTGTACTCTTTCTATAGACATAGTCACCGGCATGGTCCGAATCGGCATACACTATGGTTTCTACACCCGTTCCTTTGGGATACCATAATCCTAGACATGTCGTGCCCTTAATGTATCTAAATATTCGTTTCAAGGCTTCTAAGTGTGATACTTTAGGATCTTCTTGAAAGCGAGCACATAGACAAACACTAAACATAATGTCGGGTCTACTAGACCTGAGATAAAGTAGGCTACCGATCATTTCTCTATATTTAGTGTTATCTACGGATTCACCTTCCTCATCCTTGGTGAATTTTGTTTCCGCGGACATGGGATTTTTAGTTGGTTTTGAGTCTTCAAGACCAAATTTCTTAAGCATATCTTTTATGTATTTAGATTGGTTAAAGAATATGCCATCTTCTAGTTGTTTAATTTGAAGTCCTAAAAAGAATTTTAACTCACCCATCATACTCATCTCAAACTTGTCGTGCATGATTTAATAAAAAAGTAATCACATAGCTCTTGACAAGTTGATCCAAATATGATGTCATCAACGTATATTTGAACTATGATAATGTGTGATTCTCTTTTCCTAGTAAAGAGAGTATTATCTACTAATCCCATGGTGTATTTGTGTTCAACTAAAAAAGTCTTAAGCCGATCGTACCAAGCTTTTGGTGCTTGCTTAAGTCCGTATAGTGCTTTCTTAAGTTTGAAAACATGATGTGGTTTTTCAAAGTCGGTGAATCCAGGAGATTGAGCAACATATACCTCTTCGTTAATGAACCCATTTAGGAATGCACTTTTAACATCCATTTGAAATAATTGAAGTCATGAGCACACGCATATGCAAGTAAGATTCTAATAGACTCAAGCCTAGCTACCGGTGCATAAGTTTCACGTGTAATCAATCCCTTCTTGTTAATTATAACCTTGTGCGACAAGCTTAGCTTTGTTTCTAGACACCACACCGTTTTCGTCCATTTTATTTCAAAAAAACCCATTTTGTTCCAATTATAGTTTGATTTTTAGGTTTTGGAACTAATTTCCAAACATCATTTCTAACAAATTGGTTTAGATCCTCTTGCATAGCAATTACCCAAGATTCATTGCTTCATTTATGTTTTTCGGTTCAATGGACGATACAAAGCAAAAGTAGTTACTTTGATTTTAGGCTTATGATCTTAATGTTCTTTGATTTAATTGTCCTATGACTTTTTCTAAAGGATGACTTTTGGATTCTTTGATGTTTATAATTTCTTTATTTAATATTCCTTGTCATTTTCATTTATTTCTTGACTTTCAACAAGTTGACTCTCAACTAAATCATCATCTACCAAAGGTGATGTCTTAGAGGGAGGTGGACTTTCGTCGAATGTTATGTTCAACGATTCCTAGACTCTCATTTGTTCTTTGTTTAAAACTATGTATGCTTTGCTAGTTTGTGAGTAACCAAGAAACACACCTTCATAAGACTTTGGGTCAAATTTGGTGAGATAGTCTTTGGTATTAAGAATGAAATATTTACATCCAAACACTCTAAAATATCCTAAAGTTGGCTTTTTGCCTTTATATAATTCATATGGTGTTTTGTTCAAGAAAGGACGTATTAAAACTCTATTTAAAATGTATGTGGAAGTATCAACGGCGTTATACCAAAACTTTTGAGGTATGTTTTGTTCATTTAGCATTGTTCTACTCATTTCTTGAATAGTTCTATTTTTACGTTCTATAACTCCATTAGATTGGAGTGTTCGAGGAGACGAGAAGTTATGTGTTATACCATTTATATCACAAAAGTTTCCAAATTGTGTTTAATTGTCGAACTCGCGACCATGTTCCGTTCGGATCGACACAATGTTAACACCTAGTTGATTTTGAATTTTCTTACTAAGTATTTCAAATTTATCAAAGGCTTCATTTTTAGTTTTCAAAAACATTGTCCAAGTGAACCTTGAGTAATCATCTACTATGACTAAAGTGCAGGTTCCCTCCGAACTTCTTATAGCGGATGGACCAAACAAGTCCATATGCAAAAGCTCTAGACACTTAGAAACCATGTTTTTAGCCTTATGGCTACTATGAATTTGTTTACCAATTTTGCAACCGTCGCAAAAGTGTTGGTCATATTTTAATTTTGGCAGGTTTCTAACTAGCTCTTTTAAGGATAGATTTTGGATGAGTCTCATATTAGCGTGACCTAATCGTCTATGCCAAAGAGTAGATTTATCATCTAAGGTTGTTAGGCAAAGTTTGTCTTTAGATGTTCTATCTATTTTTATGACATATATGTTATTTTTCCTAACTCCTTTAGCTATGGTGATACCATCTTTTAGTATTTTACTACAATTTTCCTCAAATAGTACTTTATACATTTGATCACATAGTTGGATAATACTAAGTAGATTAAATCCTAACCTATTAACATGAGCAACATTTTCAATAGTTAGGGAGTTATGAGCGATCGTACCTTTGCCAATGATTTTGCTTTTGAGATTGCTACCAAAAGTGACATTACCTCCGCCATACTCTTGGTATGTTGAGAAGAGGCTTTGTTACCGTCATGTGTCTTGAGCATCCACTATCTTTTATCCATTCATCAGGTTCTAATCCAACTTTCAAGCATACCTATGACACAAATAACTCAAGCATTTGGTCCCCAATATCTCATGGGTCCGTTTGGGTTAAACATACCATTTACTTGGTTCATGTATGGAAATGATGGTTAAGGGTTCCATGGCATGTAATTTGGAGTTTGATATGGTCTAGGTTAGTTTTGATTCCAACCGGTATGTTGATAGTTGGGTTGTATGTTGTAGTTGCTTTTGGGAAAGGGGCGTTTGGCAATAGGTGTTTTAGGCCGTTGTTGAGTTGTTTTAGATCTAAATTCATTTCTAGCAAGTCTTACTCCTAATGTAACAGCAGGTTTAAGTTTAACAACATCCTTGGTTTTCTTTGTTACCTTGACAAATTCACTACGGTCCGTTTTGCAAGCATGTTGTCCTACTACAGACACCACAGACCCAATTCTATCAACGGACGGAACCAAATTTTTTGGTCCGTCTGGTTTGTGTTGTACTGCAGCAGATGTGACAGTTTGTTTGTCTTTTTCGGCCGTTTTGGTTTAACTATTTGGAATTAGTACTTCATTAAAACCTAATCCACTTGTGTTTCCGGTACTTTTGAATTTAATATTTCATCGGCAAGACAAGAAATGTTTTTAATCTTTTAAATTTAGAGTTATGTTCAATGAGAACTTCTTGTGTGAGTTTTAGCTTTTCTATTTCAAGACTAAGCTCTTGATATGATGTGCAACCATCGTCATTTGCTTTGACCTTTTCTAATCGTTTTGCATTTTCTTTTAACTCATAAATTTTCAAAATATTCCTTTTATTCTTTAAAACTTCTTTTAGTTTTGATTTTTAAGCTAAGCTCACACAATTGATTATATTGTTTTTGCAAAGTGTCATCATCAATAGAAGAGTAAGATGAGTCGGAATGTATCTCGTTTGATTCATGTGCCATTAGAGCGATCTCACCTTTGCTTGATTCTTCATCATCTTCACTATCACTCCAAGGACCACTTACAAAAGCTCGTTGGGTTTTGCTTTTAGGTGGCTTGGGGCAATCTCCTATTAGATGACTATTATCACCGCATCTAAAGCACTTCCTTTCACCTTTTCCCTTTTTGTCATCTCGATCTTTTCGGAATGGCTTCTTTTCATCTCGGGGTTTGTTAGGTTCCCAAATATGCAACACAAGTAACAATAGAAAGAGTAGAGAGGAGAAGAGATCGGATGAACAATAAATCAAACACACACACACGTTAGACTTGGCCGGTTATGCGTAGGAGTATATGTGAAAGAAATAAATTGAACAACCAACCCTCAAGTGAGGGTTATTACATGGTATTTATAGGAGGGAAGCTAGGGCAACACTCCTAGTTCCCATCCTTTTCCTTATTGGACTAGGCCTAGGCTTATGGGCCTTCTACATAAGCCTAAGGCTAATTACTAACATAAAGGCCATATTAAGCTAACTATTACATATGAGTCACTAACACTTGATTTAGGTTTAGGAGTGATTCCAACAATCTCCCCCTAAGTGTTGGTGATGAATGAATATAAACGGTGAAGGCGTTGATGTAATAGTAGCTTTGACGTCTTCTGACATTCTTCTTTCTTGTGAGAAGAATTGCCTTGATTTGAACAATCTCTCCAGTGTAGAGAGATTGTTTTCTTTAAACAGTTCTGCTTTGACGTCATAATTATCTTTGTTCTTTGATCATTGTTATTTTGTGATAAAAGTGATAGTATGTTGTTGTTGTCTGCATCAAGTCTACCTCAGGTCTACTTCGCTGCTTCAGTGTCTCCACGTCTTTCTTCAACATGCTCACACACTCTTTAACGTTGGATTTCAGTATTGATGAACTTCTTTAAGTCTTTAGCTTTGTAGATTCTTTAGTTTGACGAAGAATCATTCTGACTTTTGTGTTGCTTTTAGTTAGAACTTCCATTAGTGATGATGTTGGCATGAGCATGTGAGGAATCTGCATGATCGTTCCGCTCTAGAGCGTCCATAAGAGGAAAACATGAAAACAAGTTAGTAATAAGGGATACCGGCACTTACAAGTTTGAACTTCGAGAGTGTTAACAGCATAGTGTGAAAACACAACTCTAATTTTTACAAAGGCCATTCCTGAGTCCCACAAGTGAGATAACACGATGTACCGAAGTACACCTACGATTCAGATGAGTCGCCGAGGTACACCAAAGCATCACCTCACGATCGTAGACCGCTTGAGACCACTAAAGTAATCCGAGTTAACTAGTGACCACGTCGAGGCTTTGATGTTGACCCGGGAGTTTCCATTCAATCAGAGGATCACAATTGTGAACCTCTCATAAATGTTCTCAGACAGTTGCTAAGATCTGTGAAGGACTCGATAACGCACTAATCGATGTTCTTATTGTTGAACACCAAATGATGAAATGTCAAGTGTACCTAAGAGATCTTTTGATGAATCTCGTGGCTCTAGACTCAATAGTATGTTTTGGTTTTCCTCGGCCGAGACTAGGAGAGGTCTCCTTCTTCAATACCAGACATCTCTAAGAGAAAGCCGATAGTTTACGTAGGGTTCCCTGTGAGAATGAAACAAGCTTCTGTTGAGAGAAACTTGAGTGGTTTAGAAGGTTTAGTGCATCGTCACCGGGTCCATGACGACTTTTCTTAATACACGGTGTCATCAAGTGACAACCAAAGCATATGAATTGAACCCGATTGTGCGCCCTAAGTTGAATAATTTGGAGGGCTATTTCTTTTCACCCTTTTCTTTACATTTCTTTTAATTCTTCAACTCCTTCTTTCTCCGATTCTCATTTTCTCCTTTTATGATCAAACCTAAGGACTTCTAAATTCTAACTATTTGTGGTATCCTTGGGTAGATCCCTCCGGATCTGGCGGATCATAGGACGGTTATTCCTAACCTTAATCACCTTATAACTCCATTGCCATAAAACCATTTTCAAGAAAATCTCTCGTAGTGTTTGTGAATGAAAACATTTTGTACCACTGTGAGAGTTTTATCTTTTAGCATAAATACCTCACGTGCTTAAGTGTTAAGACGAAATACGGTGAGAGAAGAGGCGACTTTTGAATTGATTGACTCAAGATAGACGCCCCCCATGAGACACTAAGTACGTTGAATAGTTAAAGAGTTACATTGTCAGCTTTTAGGTGACAACTAGCTCTAATAACTATCTTGAAGGTGTGGACAAACCATGAAAGGTTGTCAAACCCGTCAAAGATCATGTCTACAAGAGTTTTCGAATGGTACATTCTACTCGGACAAGTCCTTTGCGAGACACGTTACATCACTAGCGAACTAGCTTGAAATTATTACCCGTCCGGGACAAGTCTTTTCGAGTTACTAACAGTTAAGATCTCGTCAATTCGTTGGTTAAGTCTATAGCACAAAGATTCATTTGCAGTTACACAACATATTTCTTATCACATAGTTTTCCCCCTATGGCATATAAATGTTATTTTTGAAGAAATGTTACATAAATATGTCCATTTTGAGTTTTATGGGAAGATCATGAACAATTTGTGAACAAAGTTTCAAATACTCCCCCTCAACAAGTGATATAAGCGGTTGAGGTTTTGAAAATCATAAGGGGAAGTACTTGTTCTTTTGAGCAAAACCTTGAAAAGTTAAAGGTTTGATAGGTTTTACTCAAAAGAAGGCTCCTTTTATAGGATTGTGGCCTTGGCGTACCACGGGGTCCTTTATTTACAAGTGCGGGTTGTACAGCATTATGTGTGCACAAGCCATTGACATAAATAATCACACATCCAAAATATTATGAAATAGAAGCAGTTCAAGGGGTACGAGAGTCCATCAATGTTTCGGGGCTGCGAAATGGCGTTGATAGCGTGAGAGCAATCACGGGATGACCGCCTACAAAGCTTTCGGTGTTCTGCCGTCCCTTCGATACAACCTTTCATCAATCATGGTAATGATTCTTTTCACATCCCTTCTTTCCTTAGAATTCCATCGCTTTTAGACCCAATTCCTTCATGAATATCCTTCAACCTATAAGCTAATCCGTCCCTAACCTTCTTCAATGTGTGATCCCCAAACTTGTGAAGATCTCTACCGCCATCAGCGATTTAGTAGTGTTTCACTAAGGTAAACCACTCCGAATGGTTTGATGAGTGTGTATTGTGAAAAGCTGGTTGATGTCGGGAAGATCTAGGCGAGGTGGAGTGAAGTTGACGGGTCGATATGATTCAACTGCAAGGTTGGAGATCTTCTACGTTCTCTGATGACTATTCGATGCGATGAAGATCGAGCAAGGACTTGATGAATTCGTTGTACTTAGTTGAAAATTGTCTCATGCGACCACATTACTGGCAAGGTACATGTCTTCAATGGATTGATAGACAAATTCTCAAAGTCTCTTCGGAGAATGCATAATCCCTTTCGTCTTGCCTTTTGACCACAATATTCTTGAGAAAGTGTAGTCCCATTTAGACGAAAGATCAACATGTTTGATGGCAACGATACTCTTAGTATTGAACACTTCATGTTGAGACTTCGAACACGGCACTACGTAGTAGATTCTTGGCCAATGGTGAATCCCATACATTGCATCACGGTCATACTCTTCCACATTGTTGGAGAACATGTGGTTAGCTCTTTCCTCGATGGCTATACAGTTAGAGTATATGGCTGCCGGGAATGGAAGTGTCAGTGATGTAGCGTATTTCCTTGAACCATCGCCACCGTGAAGAAGAAATTCCAAGTCTTTGTTGAAGAAATATCATAATGGAATCCTAGGTGATCGCTTGGCCAATTGTGGCAGAGGGTTTGGACTAGTCGGTGTAATATGGAGGATTGTCCCGTTTGGTGAAGTCGATGTTTGCTTCTAGGTTGAGCCAATCCATGTTGTTAGACATGGCTCGTGCTATATTATCAAGGTGATACTCAACTTCTATAGCACTTTCTGAGCTGTCTTTTAGCAGTTGAAATGCTTCATTCTTGATTCGCTTCAACTCGGATTTCGTCATCTTTTTCACACGGAAATTTTCTTGCAGTAGTTTAGCATGCTCCAATGTACTACATTCTGTAACCTCTTGACCTTCAGATGGGTAGGGAGTGGAATCAACAAGCTTCGAGAACCATTCAAATTCATTATCATCCTCGTCCAGCCATGATAAGACGTCGGTCATAGGTGCCTTTTCTTCTTTTCTTTGGCCTGGTTGAAGATTTTGGTTTCTTAGCTGTGTCAGGAGAGATGGGTTGTTGTTGTGGCTCAGGGATTTCCTCATCGTCACCACCCGTATACTCAAAGTGATCACCGGTTTTCTGAGTCTGGGGTGGTGTCTTAAAATCCTGAGGTTTTTCAGTTGAAGAGCGAGGAGGGATCTTGTTGGTGGAGGTCCTTTGGGGTGGAGGTGCATTGAATCTGAATGGAGGATGATTCACCGACTTTTCGGGCGTTTGGGCTCGTTATCCTTATCCTGATCTTTGTCTTCGTCGTCTCTTGAACGTTTAGGCCTTCAGACTTCTTCTCGTATCATGCGACCTGAGTTGGTATTCCAGCAATGCTTCAAACAATTTAGCTTCGCGGGAGGCAAACGTTGCAGAGCGTTCGACATTTGAGCTACTAGCCGGTTCACCAATTCATCATCTGAGAAGATTGTGAGTTCAGCTGGATTGATGCTCAAATTCATTGGAGTTGATTTCATGGCTTGCTTGGCGAGATGTAAGAGATTCGGATAAAGTTGTCCGGTATACATCTCCTTTGTCAGTTTAGGAACGACCTCCATAAGGAACTTGTGAGATTATCCTTTGATCATCGTCCATTTTCCTTGAAGATCATCTTTCATGAGCTTACGGACATACTTTTTTCATCTTGTCTTGCTCATCATGAAGATCGTGTCGATTGACAAGAAAATCTTAACTTCTTCTTAGTAATATTTTTCTCTCTGACGTTTGACACTTTAACGATTCGTGACTTTGCATGAGACATCCAAGATGCAATTGGCTTCTTCACTGATTTGGATGATGATTTGGTTGGTCTTTTTGATGGTGGTGGTGAAGAATGAGAAGAAGAATCTGATGATGAAGAGACATGAGGAGACTCGGGGTCCTTAGGAGGTTCAGGGTTTCTCCTTTGGCGTGTTGGACTATCTAGAAGAAGCTTATCATAATCAGCGTCATCATCTTTTCCAGACTTAGTAGTATCATCAGTCTTTGTATCATCACGAAGTCTTTTCGGTCTTTCCTTTTCGGTTCTTCAAAGTCATACTCAAGAGTGTCCTCTACATGTGTTTTTTGTTGTACCAAAGTGGTGGCACCAGATCCCTTATCGGGTTGATTAACGCATCAAGATTTGGTGTAGGTTGAACTCCACCACGACCTCCGGGCCACCCATTTGATCTTTAGCAAATTCTTTTGCAACGTGTTGGAGTCTAAGAAATTTGAACTTCTTCCGTATGAGTATCGGTTGCTCTTCATCGAGCTTTCTTCATAAGGCAGTCTTTGGAGTCTTCCCTTTTCCTTGTCAGGTGGAGGACTAGGAGGTTTAGATACCGTTGTAGTGTCATCTTTAGCAGTTCGAGTAGAAAATCTCTTCATCGATCACGGTACCCTCCGAGTCTTCGTCTGTTAGCTTTCTTTGCGGTTCAGGTTTGGAATGGGAATAGGAACAGCTTCCTTGGTGGGAACTGTCCTCTCAGGATTCCTCCGGGGAACTTCCTCGACTCTCGGTGCTTGCAGCACTTCGCACTTCCTCTTACGGTTTTCTTGAAGGCGTACGAAGATTTTTCATCAAGAAATCCAACTTTGTTCTCTTCCACAGCAACCAAATATCTTTTATAAGAGTAGAGCTTTTTGAGTTCATCTGAGAGAAGATGATCCGGCAACACAGCACCTTGTTTCTTAGTCTTTGACTCCTTAAATCGACATTTAGGGTGGGTTCAGGACAACATGTCATGATTGTCAGGGTCATTGATTCTCTTGGGGACATCTGGATTATACCCAAGTGCTCTTTGGATCAACAGTTTAGTGTATCTGATGTAAGGAATCTTTGAGCCAAGCTTTTGGAGGAATGTCATCATGTCATCCCAAATCAGCTTCAACTTGATGTGCTTCATGTTGATTAGAGCCCAAAAGATTTGCAGTTCCACGAGCTTGGGATGCTCGCGTGTCACGACCAGAAATGGATTTTGTGATGATGATATAAAGGGTTCTCCAAGGCTGAGGTATGTTCTTGAGATCCATAAGAATGCTTGATGATTACTCACGAAGCTTCGTCGTACCCAATATCAATCAAAATTGCAGAAGTCTCTTCAGTAGGTGCAGCGAGAGAATCGATTGGTATGATGTCGGGAATGAGGAGAACACCCTTAAGTCTACAGAGTGATGGTGAGTTGCTTGTGATTGAGCGTCATTGTCACAACATTTTGACCTTTGACCATCTGCATTGTATTCGAAATTGCTGTATGTAGATCTCGAACGATTGGCGAGTTGGTGAGCATGTTCGATAGGGATGATTCTTGAATATCCACTGCAATGAGACAAGAAGATTCCGAGCGGTGAGAGTTTCAAAGTCAACTCGAGATTGTTCTTTCCAATCTTCATTGGATAGCCATGGGGAAATATCGGCAATGGTGAGAACATTTGGTGCATCCAACATTTGAGCTTCCATGTCGATGCTGAAACACATTTAGCCAAAAGAACCAACATATCGAAAGACATAATGTTAGTCAATAGAAGGTTTTATTGTCTACTTATTGAATGAAATATGTCAATGATTGTTACGAGTCCAAAGTCACTTGTTTGTTTAATAGTCCAATGATGTATAGAGAAGTTTCGTGAGTTAGTTAACTTTAAGTTTTAAAGTTTATGTTATCACTTATTTTCACAACATATTAAACGTTTAAGTTTATTAGTGACATTTATTGGTTTCGTGGCGTTATGATTTATTTATTTACAAGTTTGCACGCGTAACAATTCATAATGAAGGTTTGATCAAGGCTTAGGCATAGAAATGGTAGCTTATGCGTAAACAAGAGTTATACGCGTAGACACAAGCTTATGCGTAGGATCCTTACTTCAGCGTAAGAAATATTAGCGTAGGAAAAGGGGACCTTATGCGTAGAGCTTACGCGTAGCGCATATAACACCTTACGTAAAGGCTTACTCGTAAGAGTAGACCTTATGCGTAGTCATCGCTTTTACGCATATCCTTCACAGGATACGCGTAGTCCCTTTGTAGAACCTTACGCGTAACGCTACGCGTAAGATTTCTCTTACGCATAACCTTCTACGCGTAAGGTGATCCTTATGCGTAGATAGCTAATGACCTTGATTCTGATTATACGTGTAGCAACCTGAAATAAATTCATCATAACAACAATATTAACACATACATCCATTCTAAAACAGATCATGGCATGAAAACACATAAAGCAGTTTACGCGTAAGATTACATACGCGTAGTCTAAAACCCTAGTTTCAAAATTACGCATAAGAAATCTAACCATGGAAATAGCACAAACTTTTTCTCGGTAAGTCTAAGATGTTGTATGTGAGTGTAATGACCAAGTTTTAACATCAAATTGCATGAATCAAAAGTACCCAAGTCTCAAGAACGTTAAACCCTAATCTCTAATTCTCAATCAATTAGTGTTTCTGGGTTGTTTCCAAGCTTAGATATCTTCAATTCACTCTAATAACAACATCACACAACAATCTTTTTTGACCAAAACATTCACATTTTAAAATACCCAAACACTCAAAACCTAATTTTCAAAAACAATCAATTCGTGTTTCTGGGTGGATTTTGAGGATAAACATAGTATCATTGATATAAAAAGCGTTTTGACATTTATCTTAACCTCAAACACATAAACATGATCATGTGTTCTTACGCGTATGCATATAACACAAAATCAACCATATCTAAATTTAACCGTTGGATTTGTTTGAAAATCAAAACCAATGTTTAAAACCGTGTTACAAACACAAAATCACTTACAGATTGATGATCAAAACACGGTTTGTTGAACGATTTATATAAGTATTGGAGTTGGGTTATGGTAATAAATGTGATGGATAAGTTAGGTGAGGGGAGTTTTTATTAAAAAGTTTGAACTTTTGGCAGTTTTAGTCCCTCCACCTTTTCCATTTTCATCCAAAGCCTTTAACTTTCATTTTGGTTACCAACAAAGATTTTAAGACAGAAACTTGACGACACTCCCCTCGACTTAGAAATAATAAAGGTTATAAATTTTAGTCGAGGAGTGTCAGTGAACCAGAAATGTAACCACCATTTTAAAAACAACGGGATTAGGTAACATGCAAGTACATGTTATTTTGAAAGATTAAGAATTTATTTTCTCCCCCTCAACACTTGATCGGAAAAATACTGAATTTTGAAATATTTGAGTGTTGACGGAAGAGATGTACTTGCCATGTTAAAAGAAATATAGATAGAAGAATATTTTTGTTGTTTTATTTGATTTTATATTTTGTTTTTGAAAAATATTTACAAAAGAGGTTTTGGTGTTTGACTGGTTTTTAAGAATGTTTTAAGAGTTCATCCAATTCCTCTTGAGTCAAACACCGCATACCAATTCGGTGGACCAACTCATTAAACCTAGGGAGGCTAAGGCTTTGGTGAGAGATCGCCAATGGTATTCTGTACCCACGAAATATAATTCAACAGTACCATGTTCCACGTGGTCCTTGATGAAGTGATATCGAAGATCGATGTGCTTTGACTTTGAGTGTTGAACGAGTTGCGAGATTGCAATAGCACTCCGATTGTCACATACATCGGGATTGTCAAAAACGTAACCATAGTCTTTGAGTTGTGTTCTCATCCAATGACTTGAGCACAACACGCCGACATGGCTACATATTCTGCTTCGGTTGATGGCAGCGATGTACAATCCTGCTTCTTCGATTGCCAAGACACCAGTTTATTACCAAGAAATTGTAGTGCTCACGAAGTACTTTGAGAGTCTAAGCATCCTGCGTGATCAGCGTCTGAAAAGCTATTAGTTCAAAACCGAATCCTTGGATACCGATCCCCAAATTAATGGTTCCCTTGATGTATCGGAGGATTCTTTTAGCCTCTGAGAGATGGGTTTCAGTTGGTGCTGACTGATAACGGGAGCAAAGATAACGGCAAAGACAATATCGGTCTGCGGCTGTTAGATACATGAGAGACCCAATAATACTACGGTATTTGGTAGGGTCAACCAATTTCCATGCAAATCAGCGTCCAGCTTCTTGGTATGTGCCATTGGTGTGGCATAAGTATCACAGTATTCATTCGAATTTGTTGAAATTTCAAGGGCATATTTGGACTGACTCAAGAAAATACCAAGGGGTGATTGATGAACTTGCAGTCCTAGAAAGAACGTAAGTTCACCCATCATGGACATTTCAAAATGTTTCTTCATTAGTTTTGCAAAAGCGATTGAGTACCTTTTATGAGTTGACCCAAATATGATGTCATCCACATAAATTTGAACAATTAAAATATGTTCCCCATATGTATGAAAAGAGTTGGGTCGACCGAACCTTTGGTAAAATTATTGGCAATGAGGAAAGATGATAGCTTATCATACCATGCCGGAGGAGCTTGTTTGAGACCATACAGAGCTTTGTTCAGTTTGTAAACATGGTTGGGCGGGATCAACGAATCCTTCTGGCTGGCTGACATAAACCGTTTCTTTCAGTTGTCCATTCAGAAAAGCAGTTTTGACATCCATTTGAAAGACCGTTATGTTCATATGAGCTGCGAGCCAGATATCGAACAGCCTCAAGACGAGCAACCGGAGCAAATGATTCTTCAAAGTCAATACCCTCTTCTTGACGATAACCCTTAGCCACCAGCGTGACTTGTTTTGATGACATTCCCTTCAACATCCAATTTGTTCTTCCAAATCCATTTTAGACCAATGACGTAGACCCCCGATGGTCTTTCAACCAGTTCCCATACTTCAAGACGTTTGAATTGGTTGAGTTCTTCTTGCATGGATTCAATCCAGTTATCTTTTGTCATTGCATTCTTAATGTTTTTGGGTTGATTTCAGACGGTGAGTGCATAAATGCAATGTTCACCGTCTGTGTGAAGACGTTGTCTCGTAACGGCTGGTTGATTCGAGTTGCCAATAATATTTTCGAGGGATGGTCTTTTGTCCATCTATGTGTAGAGGGTTGATGTTGGTATACATTGTGCAGATTTTGAGGATTCAAATGGCTTGTTGAAGATTCAGCGACATCAGGTCAGCAGTTCATTAGCAAACGGGTTAAAGAACGCATTTGGATCAAAATCTGCAGGTGGGGGTACTTCATTCAGAATAGCATCAGCCGGTTCATCATTGTTGGAAGCGGTTTGTTCAACTGTTGTGTAGAGTCAACGGTGGTGCATCTTCAACATAGTTGTTGTAGCAGGTGTATCGGGTATTAGAGTATTATCGGGTTGAGCGCGACAGCGGATACACTGGAGCACGTTCATCAATATCGTCACCGAACAGAGGAGCAAATAGTCTTTCCATTTGTTGACGAGTAAGCTGAGGGCTTGTATCGGTGATGATGGGGTTTGGGGAAGTTTAAGCGGTTGTGACCGGGTTCCAAGCTGTTATACTCAGAAGCCATTTCAGTGAGTTCATCAAAATTAGCATGAATCGTTTCCATAACCTGCTTTGTCCGACGATTCCAGATCCGGTAACCTTTAGAATTCTCACAATATCCAAAGTCATCACGATCATTATTTGGATAGCAAAGAGATCCAAAGACATGAAAGTGTTTGAGATTCGGTTTACGATTGTGGAGAATCTCAAATGGTGTTTTGTTGTGGCATTTTGTAATCATTGAGTTGAGTGTAGCATGCAGTTGAGACGACTTCAGCCCACAAGTAATCTGGAAGTTTAGCATTGATTAACATCGTTCGCAGGCTTCCACTAACGTACGGTTTCGTCTTTCAACAACTCCGTTTTGTTCTGGTGTGCGGGCAATAGATGTTTGATGCTCAATTCCCAATTTCTCATAATATTCCTGAAGAGTTTGATTCACAAATTCAGTTCCTTTGTGCGTTCGAATTTGTTACGGTGTTCGGAGGAATTTGAATTTTCGTGAGAAAGGTGATGATCATCTGTGGAGCTTGATCTTTACTTCGAAGAAAATAAACCCAAGTCCATCTTGAGTAGTCATCAACAATTACCAAGATGTAGCGTTTGCCATTTATCGGCTGCACGCGCATCGGGCCACACAAATCCATGTGAAGAAGATGAAGCACATCTTTGAGAGCTATGTTCCACCTTTGAAGGAAAATGAGCACGAGTGCTTTTCCCTTGTTCACAAGCTGAGCATAGGTGATCTTTAGAATACCGAATGTGGAGACCTTCAACAAGTTTGTGTCGAGCAATGTTGGTGATGGTTTGAAAATTTAGATGTGAAAGACGAGCGGTGCCATAGAATTTTGTAGATGTAGCCTTTGAGAGTAAACAAATGGGAGATGAAGCGATCATGTCTTGCATTGAGATAGTGTAGAGACGGATGGCGTTGGCAGGACATAAGATCATTTCCTTGAAGATCACGAATGAAACAAGTTTTCTCCTTGAAAGCTACTTCCAAGTCTCCATCACAAAATTGACCAACTGAGAATAGATTGTGACGAGGCCTTCCACATAATAAACCCTGCTAATTTCGATGTTGCCATTAATGTAATCTCAGCCCATGATAGCTCGAAGTGATCATTCCGAATCGGCAGTGCCAATGAACTTTGAAACAAAGTTTGATAACAGTTTAGGTTGCTGTCATGTCCGGAACATCCGCTATCAACAATCCAGAGGATGATCGTATCACCACATTAACCCAGACGACACGGATGGAATAGAAGTAGATGTGGAACCCGAAGTGTTAGAGGGTTCCTCAGCAATTATAGTTGAAATACACACATCAATGATTTTAGGCATCCATTTAAATCCTAGTGTATTATGTAACCATTTCTGCCATCTCCAACTAGTCTTAGCTTTAGTCTTAGTGAATGTGCTAGGTGGTTGTACATTCCTAGGAGGTGGCGGAGCTACAGGGACACAATGCGTTTTCTAGAATCTAAAGAGGCGGTTTACCAAGCACGGACTTAGAAGCATTAGTGGGCCTAGAGGTATTCCGATTTAGGATTCCGTAAGCGAGATGATAGCTTTAGCAACACATTTGTCATGACAATCAGAATTCATACTTTTACGACAAATAACACAAGGTGCATCAAACTGAATATCAAAAGTACTTAAAGGTTTAGCATTTGTTACATCACTATTCCTATTACATTTTCCAGACGCATTATTTATAGTGGAAGCAACATGAGTCTTATTCATAGTCCTAGGGTGTTCTTCTACTTCAGCATTCTTTATTGTTCTTTTCTTAGGTCGCAACTTCCTATTCTTCCTAGTATTGCTCCTAGGCTGTGAAGTGCGGACGTTTGGAAAAGGCAACTATTCTGTTTCGTAGAAGGAAGCACGTTAGCAACTTGTGATTTGGCAGTAGGGATTCTAGGTTCACGATTACTAAGTGTTCTGGTGCTATTCTCTTAATCACAGTAGGCGGAAGTTGTTCATACTTTCCTAACATTTCCCTTAACTTAGTGATAGTGTGTACCAAATCTTGATTTTGAGCGAAGATTTCCGACAAAATTCATGACTTCTTTAGTGTGTGCAAGATAATGATCAAGTTCGTTTGATGCTTCATCACGAGTCTGTTTGAGTAAATCAAATATGACACCATATTCCTTTTAACTTTTGCAAGTTCTTGTTCATATTTTGAGATTTGACACTTAAAAGACACGTTTTGATCATCCAGTCGCTCAATTTTAGGATCGAAGATTTTGCCGCAACTGGACAATTTTGTGTTGAAAAACAAGTTGTTGATCGTGAATATCTTTTTGACACCAATTAAGACGACGTATTGCATTTGAAAGTTCGTTTGACAATGATTTATTTTCAACTTTAAGACTCGATCTAATGCATCATATCATATTCACAACATTATCACGAGATCATATCAGCGAGATATCAGATGCATATGGCAAAGAATGTAATAACACAACATTATGGATATCAGCACAGATAACATCTTCCAAGAGTCGATCAACATCTTTTCTCAACAGTTTCTTTTTACGTTTAGAATTTGAAATCGATGTTTGTTTTCAACGTTTTCATGAGACCAAGTTCCTTGTGAAAATCTTTTTCCCAATATAGTGCACAATTTTTCAAATTTTTTACATGGGGTAAAATTTTGAACTTTTATTTGAGAGAATGAAATTCAACTTTCGATTCCAAAATTTTGAGGTCAGATAAGAAAGTGTCAAAGTATTTGATAACACAACTTTCGCATTAGTTTTACTTCACTAAGTGAAGGTAAAGGACCATTAATTTGTGCACCTTTTGGTTGAGGACTGACTTCAGCAACTGGTGTGATAACCAAAGGTGTGTTTGAAGTATCTTGTTGTGTGACAAAAGTTACGGCTTTTGAATAGTTAAATGGTTTATTATAAATGACATTTTCCATTTTGACCGACTCGTCATCGGCATCTAATTCCTCCATCCGATTATATTCAACAACAGTCATAATTGAATCATCAATTCTATGTTACGCACTAAACTTCAGGATTTGGTTTGAAATGCTTGTGAACTTAGGTTTATAATCAGCAAGATTCGGTCCATATCCATTTGGATTTGGTTTGAAAGAAAACTTTTGAATCGTTGTGATTGATTCACCATGTTTATAAACAACCATTTTAAACTCTTTGATTTTGTTTTGTAAGTCGACAATTTCCTCAAGATAGTCATCTATTCGTTTCGTTGAATGCTTTTTGTACTCAGAGAACTGTTTTTGACAAGTTAACAACTCAGCCTTGGCTTTTGGAGTTTCCAAAGTAAGAGCGTTAAGTTGTTGTTTATGTTCATGTTTCATTTGTTCTATTTGATACAACAAAGCATTCTTGAGAAGCTAGATCACAAATCACTCGTTCCAAATATTTTTCATTTTGGTGTGATTTGGCCAAAGCGGCTTCAAAACCTTTTTCACGGTTTTCTTGAGTTTTGAAAAAGTTGAGTTGTCGAATTCAGCATTCATTATCCCAGTTAACATGCATTTTTCTCTTTTAATTTCGTGCAAATTTCCAAACGAGAATGTTGGTCTTTAATTAAGGTCAAGAGCTCAGTTTCTCTGTCGGACAAAAGCTCATTTTGTTCAACGTGAGTCTCAACATGATCATTATTTAGATCCTCAAATATAACCACGAGTCAACTTGATTATCAATATTAACCATAAGGTCATTTTGATCATCAAATATAACTACGGGATCTATTTGATAATCATCGGAATGAGATGTGGAGGATTCATGTTGAACACTCGATCCTTGTGGATGAAAGTGGCGAGATATCGAATTGATGATGGTTTGTTGGTACACGAGACAAGCCGTCAGTGTCATACAATGGGCCTGTATCACTCATGTGTAGTGCTTGCATTTGTGCCATCAACATCACTGCTGCATTAGCCTGCAAGTCCTCCGTATCATCATCAGAATCGCATCGCCATAAAGCTCTTTCCTTGTTGGTGAGTTCCACCACTTCATCCTTAAGAGCCAAGAGCAAAGCCTCTTTGAAATAAGCACTGCCTCTTGTCCTCGGTTTAGGACATGCATTAGCCATATGACCCTTCTCATTACAGTTATAGCATCGAAGACCATTAACCCCATTATGAGCATTTCCTTGTTCAACCACTTGAGCCCTTTGCTGCTGCGGAGCACCCATGTTATTCCTTCCCATAGCATTGAACCCTTGACCACCTCCCATCGGACGACCATAACCACGATTTTGAACTTCAATTCGTCCATTGTTCACAACAGCCTGATTCCTTGTATTAGATGAAGAACGAATGCGATTGTTGGATTTGTTTGTATAACGGCCAAATGCTTTAGCAATCATAACAAAGCCTTGTTGCAATTCATCGAAGGCATGGAGTCCTCATCACTTCACTGTAAAGAGCTTGAGCAGTGTTGTTGTTATATGGAACCAATTAATTTTGTTGAGGTTGTTGTGTGTGGATCGAGAAGGTTTGATGGTTGCAGATTGTTTGAGGCCGGGTTGAAGAGCTTGTTGAGGAGGAATATTTGTTTGAGCCCACAAAGCAAGTTGTTGATTATCTGGAAGTGATGGTGAAACATTTTGACCATGGAGAATCCTTTCCTTATCAACTTCTTTTTGATGAGGCTTCAGATAGTCGTACAACAATCCGAGTAGGTAGCATGATGCGATAACATACTTCTCCCATTTCGGACCAAGACTACTTAGGAACTTTGTGTTGACAGCAATTCGTGGCATGATGAGATTGTGTTTGTCCAAATCATTAATGATGTCTGAAAAGCGATGATGATAAGATTCTAATGACTCTCCCGGTTCAATCATGAAGTGTTCATAAGCCAAGTAGATTTTGGATTCCATGTCTTTCTGATTGAGTGTTGTGCCTTGTATAAGAAGATGAATCTGTTCCCACATTGCTTTTGCAGTCTTTTGAGCATCAACACTGCGAAGGATTGGATTGGGTAATCCTAAAGGATGTATTGCATTGCAAGTTCGTCGGCTTCAAAGTGTAGAAGTTGATCACCCGTGAGTTCCAAGATTGCAATGTTGGTGACATCATCTCTTGGTGGAACAGTTAGGATCTCCGGGTGTAACGACAGTAGGCATCTGAAATGGACCTTCCATAATGACCTTCTTTAAAACTTTCCATGTGGCTTCTTTAGATCACAAAACCTAAAGAACCGAATCACCCATTGATCATAATTTACGGGAGTGAGCATTGGAGGTCTATCAAGTGAGCCAGCTTCATGAATTGATTGTTGGCTACTCAAGGCTTCACACATCTTGCCAAACCATGCCGGTTCCTTCATAGTATTTCTGGATGGATGTTGATTGTAGAAGTTTGTGTAAGGTTGTACTTGAAGACTAGGTGGTGGTTGTACCATTTGAGGTTGTGGAATTGCTGCAAGTAGTGGAGTATGTTGTTGATTAAATTGTTGTTGATAAATTGCTTGTTGTTGGTTCCATTGTTGATGTTGTGGACTTAGTTGTTGTTGTTGTTGTTGTTGATTATAAGTGTAAGGAAAATAGTTATAGTATGGTGGTTGTGACATGTTGAAAACTTGTGTTGGTAAAATGGATCTTTGTAGTCGAATGAACCTTTGTTGATGAAGTATCCTTAGGCGTAGAAATCACAATAGCCAAGTAGCACTTATGCGTAAAAAACACCAAAGTTACGTAGCACAAGAGTTACGCGTAGGTTTAGCTTACGCGTAAGAAAGGAACAAACACTAAAGTTAAGCGTAAATCAAGAAGTTAGGTAGAAAACTTAGGCGTAGGATTACCTTATGCGTAAGACTAAGCTTAGGTGTAAGATAAATCTTATGCGTAGGATTTTCTACGCGTAAGCTTTATGCTTATTCGTAATTTTAGGGTTTTGCCCAAATGATCTTTTACACTATCACAGTGCATAAGATATCCAAAGTCGGCGATGTTCAGGCTTATCCAAGCAAGAACCACGAGTAAACCCGAAACGAAGATCAAACCAAGGATAAAGTTACGCGTAAAACTAGGGTTTTGATACGCGTAGCTTTACTAAATAAAGTGATTTTGCCCAAAGATGTTTCTAAACCAGATTTTTGTGATGAGATAGCTTCAATATCACCAAAATAACACAAAAGTATGAAACTTGATGAACCAAAGCGTCTAACAGGTTACGTGGGGCGAAACCCTGAACAAAACTAGCTTAAAACGTGATCCACGCGTAAAGTTTGAAACTTTTGCCAAAAACAGTTATTTTAACACCTTAAAACATTGAAAGTACAAGAATCTTGGATTAAAAAGTGTAAAAAAGCGTGTTTTAAGCGACCAAAGTATCAATACGGCGTATGTTCTCGCGTAGGACCAAAACCCACTTCAAGAAACAATCCGTTCACCCAACTAGTTGGCGATTGATACCATTGTTAGGTTCCCAAATATGCAACACAAGTAACAATAGAAAGAGTAGAGAGGAGAAGAGATCGGATGAACAATAAATCAAACACACACACACGTTAGACTTGGCCGGTTATGCGTAGGAGTATATGTGAAAGAAATAAATTGAACAACCAACCCTCAAGTGAGGGTTATTACATGGTATTTATAGGAGGGAAGCTAGGGCAACACTCCTAGTTCCCATCCTTTTCCTTATTGGACTAGGCCTAGGCTTATGGGCCTTCTACATAAGCCTAAGGCTAATTACTAACATAAAGGCCATATTAAGCTAACTATTACATATGAGTCACTAACACTTTATTTAGGTTTAGGAGTGATTCCAACAGGGTTGCCTTATGAACTTTCCTCTTCTTCTAAAAAACTTTTTGAAATCTCTAACGGCCATAGCATACTCCTCATCTTCACTATCCGAGCAAGACTCTTCATCATCACTAGATTAGTTCTTTGCCTTTGGAGCAACGGTTTGACTTTCTCTTTTTTCCTTTGTTGATCTCCGAATCTTTCTCCATCACCATTTAGGTGTACTTTGAGATTTCAATTAGCTCGTCAAGTGACATTATTGAGAGATCTTTTGATTCCTCAATAGCCATTACTTTTGCTCTCCACTTCGGATGGAGTGCTCTAAGAAATTTCGACAAAGTTTTAGATACAGAAAAAGTTTCATCAAGTGCTTTAAGTAACAATAGTATTTAAAGTGAGCAAATCCACAATCAATGGTTTTAAACCTTCATGGATAAAAAATTGTTCATATTGTTGAACAAGAAGATCAATTTTGTTATCCTTGACTTGTGAATTTCCTTGATGTGTAAAAATCAAAGATTCCTAAATCTCTTTTGCGGTTTCACACATAAAAATTCTCTCATATTTTTTATAGGCAAAACATTATAAAGCGTCATTTTAGCTTCATTATTTTTAGCTATTAATTTTCTTTGATCATCACTTGAAATATCTTTTGTTGTAGGATTAAAAGCACCTTAAATGATAACAAACCCGAATCTATAACGTTTGAATTTACAAATGTTTCAAATGGTTTTAATAGATAAATCATTGGTTTCAAAAGAGTGGTGGCCTTTGCATGATTGCCTTCTTTAAAAGTTTTCGGAATCCATGGATCGTTTCAAGTTTATATAATACAATATATTTTAGAAATTCTTGAAACAACGAGGCTCTGGTACCAATTGTGGAAAACTAGAATCTTTGTTTAAAATCTTTGTTTTGAAACTTATTGTAAGATCAATTGATATTGATCAAAGATATGTTAGTGAAGAATAAAAAATATGCAAGCAATATGTAATGAGTAAATAAGAAGAAACAACAATCAAACAACGATAAGTTATTTATAGTGGTTTGGTCTAAAAGGACTCTTTTTCCTTGCCCTACTCCCTTTCCGAGTCTTAACTCGAGAGTTGTCTTCACTAGTCAACAAGATCCTTTAACTTGACGGAGAAACCTTTACATTAAACTTCACAATATTTCCAACACAAAGCTAGATGTTGAGTTCTTTTACAAGGTGCAACCAACTTCCACACACTATGTATTTTAAGGATTAAAATACTAACAACTCATACTCAGAGGTTTAAGATGGTTTGGTACAACAATGATGTATGAACAAGACTAGATCATACACCAACAAAACAAACAAGCCTTCCAACTATTTGTTGAAGCTTGATTATGCCTTGATCTTCTTTTCTACAAAAGATGATCACTATAATGATATGAATGGAGCTAGAAATAGAGAAGGAATGTATGTGATTATGCTAAGGGATGAGAAAACAACGGGTTTAGCTTGCTATTTATAGCCAAAGTATTCTGCTTGTCACTACGGACCCGCGAACTAAAAGGGGTCCATGCTTGGTATTTTAGTTTAGCCGGTCTACAGCAAGATTACAGATCTTTCAGTCAACCAAATCAACCAGATCATGTAGATATGTAGAATCCAAATCTAAACAAAATATCTTATGAAATCCTCTAGAGATTTCGATGATGCAAGCCATGATGTATATATTTGTTTTTATTTTTAGAAATAATATGTTTAAATGTAAATACATATGTAATGTTTATGTTTAAAAACTAAAACCTACTTGTTCTAAAATATTTGACACACATTATGGTTTAGAAGGATATCAAAGTTAATTGATACATGACTAATCAAAATGTAAATGCTTGAGTGATGAAGGCTTTATTTAAGGAAAGCTTGTTTTAATATCTATTAATCTTGACAAGCTTTATATTTTACAAAAATTAAATTTACTTTTGTCATTAACAAAACTTAGGTAAAGATCATGAAATATAAATAACGTTTAATGACGATATTTGTATTAACACAACCATCCATCCATCCAAGTGTAAAAGAAGAACACGCGTTATCATCAAGATACGAAGTAGTTAGTGCATTCATAACGTTTGTTATATTCTTGTACATCGAGTTCATAACCTCCAAACTTATTTAGTTGTTAGACCGGGTTAGTATTTTTGTTCTAAAAATACGTGAGTGATCAAGTTAGTATTTCAGTCCTAAAAATACGCATGTGTGAGAGAGATTGGTTCTAGCTTGATTAGAACTCGACATTTAGTTTAGGTCGGAAATTGGTGTAAGCGACGTTGTATGGTTTTCTCCATCTGAAGGGAGCTTGTAGACATAGTGAAGTGAACTCTCGGTTTAGTTTTCGGCGATTGGGTAGGGTGAGGACCTTCATTAACGAACCACCAATAATCTTTTTTTGGGGTTGGGGGGTTTTGGTTTACGACTAGATATTACGGTGACTAATTCTGATGACTACCCTTTTGGATAGCCCGAAGTCGGTGCAAGTGAACTTCCTTGGCAACAAGGGGATTAATTTTCTCCCCGTTTCGTGTTGTTGTTTGATCTTTCTAACTCTCTGCTATTGTCTTGCACTTTACCTTTCGTAGTTATTACTATTCATTGTCTTATGTTTATACTGTGTTCATATTGTGATTTCTTGATCTCACATAAACTTAGATCTAAAATTTGAAAGTATAAATTTGAAACGTTAAAAATAGTAAAACTATTCAACCCCCCCCCCCTCCCTTATAGTTTTTCACAATTGGCACAGAGCGACGTTGGCCAAGATTTTTAAAATAAACTGTATTTTAAAACTTGAATCGATCTATGGATTCTGACAAATACCTAAAAGGGCAATGTATGCAAAGACCACCACTTTTCGAAAGCGATGGTTTTATTTATTAGAAAAATAGATTCGAGACATATGTGAAATCAAAAGATCTAGATCTTTGGCATGTTATTAATGAGGGTGATTTTAATCCTATTAAAAAGAATTCAAAAACTAAAAAGGATGAAATTGTTCCTTATGAAAAACCAAGTGACGTACTTACAAGGAAACTTGCTAAACATGATGAGGCTAAAATGGTAATTTATAATGCTTTGCCGAAAAGAGAATACGAAAAGGATTTTATGTGCAACACGGAAAAAGAAATTTGGAAAACTTTACTAATTACTCATCAAGGTAATAGATTCAAGTCAAAGATAACAAGATTGATCTTCTTGTATAATAATATGAACAATTTTCTATTCTCGAAGTTGAGTCTATAGATAATTCCTTTGCTCGATTTAACAACATTATCACTAGTCTAAAAGCTCTTGATGAAGGTTACTCTAGCAAGAATTATGTTAGGAAGTTTCTTAGGGCTCTTCACCCAAAATGGAGAGCAAAGGTCACTGCTATCGAAAAGTCAAAAAACTTGACATCAATATCACTTTGACTAACGTATCGGTAAATTGAAAGTTCATGAAGTGATAATGAACAAAGACTTTGAAATATTTAAAGGTAAAAGAGAGACGATGAGATATCTTGCTTTGAAAGCTAAGAAAGAGTCTAGTGATGACGAAGATTCGACATCCGTAAGCGAAGAAGAAGAATATGCTATGGCAGTAAGGGATTTTTAAAAAAGTTCTTCAAAAGAAGAGGTAGATACGTAAGATTACCAAGAGATGAAAAGAAGTAATTCCAAAAGAATGGGGATGAAAAGAAAGGGAGAGGTGCAACGAGGTGCTTTAGATGCGGATATCCGAAACATCTAATCGAAGAATGTCCGAAACCACCGAGAAACAAGAACCAAGGGCTTTCATTGGAGGTTCTTGGAGTGATAGCGGTGAGGAAGATGAAGAAAATGCCAACGATGAAATGTGTCTTATGGCTCAAGCATTTAATGAGATACTTTCCTGACTCTTCTTACTATAGTGATAATGCTTCTTCAATAGATGATGATAACTTACATAGTGAATTTAATAAGTTTTGCAAAGTTAGTTTAGAGGTCATAATGAAAAACAAGATGTTAAAAGTTATGAACTAGGTTAGAAAAGGAAATACTCGAGTTAAAAGAAAAGGTTTAGAAACTTGAGAAAAACAAAGAGTGACGTCGGATGTACGTCATGTTAGGATCGTAAAGTAGAAAACAAGAAACTCAAAGAGGAAGCATCTAGGCTTACTAAATTTGAAAGCAGTACTCGTTCACTTAAAGAAATGTTAAGTATTAAAAAACCCTCCTTTGATAAAACGGGGCTAGGTTTAAATTTGGTTGAAGCAACTAGTGAGACAAAACAAGTAAAATTCGTACAACCATAGGAAACTGCTGGAAAAGATGACGGCTCCCAGAATTGTTCAAACGGCTCCATTAAATATAAGGGAACCGTGGGAACGTCACTTGCTGAAAACAGATCGATTTTGAATTTGAAGTTTAATTTGAGTCCTAAAGCATAACACGTACTTGTCAATAATGTCAAGGTACCCATTGCTAGTAAAAACGAGTTTAAACGTTTTTATAAACCATCTTTAAAACCCGAAGTTGGATTAGTGAAACTCGAACTTAGATAAAAAAAAACTCCTCCACCTAGGAAAATAAATACTTCTCAACCTCGGGGTAAAATGCCGCTGCCTAGAAATAATTTTAGAAGACAAAGTTACCCAAATAACTATCCCGTAACTTGAATAACTTCCAACAACAAAGCTAAGTGCCTCGGGGAATTTGTCCACCATTTCAACATCCAAATAAAATGCAACAAATGCATGGGATGTTTAATGCTAACAATTTTTGGAACCATGATATATTGGGGACCGAAGGTTTAAGTTTTCATGTAATTTATCTAGATGTGCTTGGGAATTCATTTGGAGCCCAATCAATGGATAAAAGATAGTGGATGCACAAAGAATATAACGGGCAACAAAAGTCTTTTCTCCTGATACAAAGCATACATGGAGGTAAAGTCATTTTTTGTAGTAAACTACGAGGAATTATCATTGGCAAAGGTGCGGTTTCATATCCCTTACTATTACTAATGTTGAGCATGTAGATAACTTAGGGGTATTTACTTTTCTCTTAGTGGAGAGAAAAGTAGGCCCAAAACCTTTAATGGCTCTTAATTGGGAGAGGCATTAAAGCTTGCCTCTCTCCAATAAGAGGCTAATATAGACCTTCATATATAACCACTTAATTTAGTAAACACCCGTTAGGCTTTAATTTACTTAGTGTTAGTCAAATATGTGATAATAAGTGTAAGGTAATATTTTTCGAGCACGATAGTGAGATCACTAAGGATGAAAAAACATAGGTGGAGAAATTAGGAAGAACAATGTGTACGTGATGAAAATAGGAAATAAGTCACAAGACAAACTTTGCCTAACAACCATGGACGAATACTATACATTATGGCATATGAGAGTAGGTCACGCAAATATGCGTTTGATTCAATCTTTGGCATCTAAAGAATTCGTTAGAAATTTACATAAGCTTAAGTTTGATAAACACTTTTGTGACACTTGTAAAATTGGAAAACAAGCCCATGCTAGTCATAAAGCTAAGAACACGGTCTCAACAACTAGGTTTCTAGAACTCTTACACATGGATCTATTCGGTTCATCCGCCCTATGGAGTTACAGAGAAAATCTTTACACTTTAGTAATAGTAGACGACTATTCTAGGTACACTTGGATAAGTTTTCTTAAGACTAAAACTGAAGCATTCAAACAATTCGAAATTTTCAGTAAGAAAGTACAAAATCAACTAGGTTGTCTTATTGTTTCTATTAGGACGGATCATGATCGGATATTTGATAATGAAGTGCAATTCGGAATTATTTGTGACGCTAATGGGATTACTTGCAATTTCTCTGATCCGCGCACTCCAGAGTCAAATGGGGTAGTTGAAAGGAAAAGTCGCACCCTACAAAAGATGAGTCGAACCCTAAGAATCACCCCATTAGACAATGTTTTTAGAAATCTAAATCCAAGTACTCTTATACCACAAGCCCAGGACAAAAGTAATTTCTTTTATTTTATATCAACCATAGAACCTAAGAATGTCGGTGAAGCTTTAAAGGAAGAAAGTTGGGTAGTTGTCATGCAAGAGCAATTAAATCAATTAACTGCAAATGATGTTTGGGAGTTAGTATCACAACCTAAGTATATGACAATTATAGAAACCAAATGGGTGTTTAGAAATAAACTTGATGAGAATGACAATTAGGCTAGAGTCTTTTTGGTTTGAGGCATAAAAGTTTGAAATTTCGACAACCCTAAAGAACTGAACTAGGGGTGTTCACGGATTGGGTAATATCCACATGGCAAAGAAACCAAAAACCGAACGAACCAGAAATAAGCGAACAATTTGTGACGAACCGTTGTTCAAAACCGAACCGAACCGAACTAAATATTTGGTTATGGTTTGGATATGGTTTGGCAATGAAAACTTTCGAACACCAGAATTCATATAAAATATATATATTTTCTATATCATATATGAAAAAAAATCACTAAAACTCTTTTTCAGTATAAATATAACATGATTTAAGCTTGGAAAAAATTGTGCTAAAATATATAATTAAATAAAAATAATTAAAATTATGTAATTGGGTTATCGGTTCGGTTTTCGGTTATAGGGGTCCGGTTTTATTTGGTTCGTTGAATCAATTTAATTCGGTTCGGTTCGGTTTCGGTTATACCCAGAAAAATTAACGAACTAACCGAACCGAATAAACCGAATAACCCGATAACCGAACCGATGAACACCCCTAAACTGAACCGATGAACACCCTAGGCTTGGGTCTTGGACTCTTGGTATTGATCCTATGCTTGTCTAACAAGCCCTTATCCAGTTAGGTGCTATGTAGTTGGACTAACATAAATGATTCAACTGGCCAAACGTATATTCACCAAAGTTTAAATGCTTAATATTAGGCCATTAAACCCGAAACTCGATAAAGCCCCGCTGCTGGAGATGCTCGAAAGTACAATTTCCTTTGCTCTTTTTTGAAGATAAGATGGCCTTTCTACCCAAATGGCTATTTTGCATACTGTTATTATGACACAGTGAAAATTCAGTTTAAGATGTTTGTTATGGTACACAACATTGTCACAAGAGATGATTGTGGATCGGCAGAGTCCATGACAATTTCTAAAAGAAAGTTGCACAATCTTTAGCGAATTCATTATAGACATCCCGTATACTGCTTTAGCACTAGAGTGAGATACATGGTCACACTTTGAAACCAAAAAATGAAATTATTATCGAGAAAAAGTGAAAAACAATAACTATGAACTTGGGAAAAACTCCGTAGGGTATAACGTGTTAATAGTGTATAAATGTACGATGAAGTAACATAATGAGCTTTTTAAAAATTTGCTTCGGATTGTGCTCAGATTGGGTCAAAATCCACACGGGTCGCCTAAATATTTCAAGTTACATGTATTTGGTAATCCAAGTAGTTAAGAAAATAATATCAAGAAATGTGTGATAGATCTTTTACTAAACAAGTTCTTTTCATGCATAACAGAATCATTCTTTTGGGCGCCAAATAGGGATCATAGTACTTATTACAGTTTCCCATATTTAGTAATCCTTGCCAACTTTTACTCACCAACACAATTTTCACTTTCATCAAAACAAAATTACATTTCTTTGTTGTCTAATCCTGACAATAACAATAATAAAGAAACAATAACAATCAAAATCCTTAATTTTTATAAATCATAATAATGAGGAAAACTGATTAGACTAGATTAGTTTTTTCACTTTTTCAAAAGCGAAAAATCTCAAAATCCAAAAGAGAAAAAAATAAACTAAACAAAGAATGGCAAAAGCACATCCAGACGAAAAATTGCATGAAAAAATCGAGACAACGAAGAGGGATGAGAAGAGGGAGATTACAAGTCCTACGTCGTTTAAATTTAATGCACAAGCACCTGAATTTGTGCCTAGTTCACGTACCCAGTCTCCTGTTTCGGGTTACTTTTACCCGTATTTTAATTATTTAGGAATGGGTGGGAATGATGGAAGTGGATCGGCTGATTGGATTTACGCCGGTGCTAGTGATCAAGATCAGCAAATGCATCATTTTACAAACCAGAATATCTTGGTTACAAACTATTCGAAGAATGTGATTGTTCTAACGGAAGATCTTCAACAAAAGATCATCAAACAGGTCCCTTTTGCTTGTTTTTGTTTGTGTGAGTTTGATCTATCTAATATCATGATAGTTTTTGTTCATAGTCGATGTCATATGTTGACCTCACTTGAAAAACTTTAATCAAAACAGGTGGAATATCAATTCAGCGGCTTGAGCCTGCTTGCAAATGAGTCATTGGTGAAACACATTAGCAAAGATCCAGAAGGCTATGGTGAGATCATACTTTTAGATCTTTAAATTTTAAAAAGATCGATACTTTTTGTTGCAAGATGATTAGATATGTTATAAACAAATGTTTTGTTATAGTTCCGATATCTGCAATTGCATCTATGAAGAAAATCAAATCTTGCATCAATAATAACCTTTTGCTTGCTCAGGCTCTTCGTTCCTCTTCAAAGTTGGTTCGTTTTCTTGACCAGCCAGTTTCAAGAAATGGTTTTTATGGTTCCAAGGTTTATTTGTATTTCAATTACTGGTAGGTTGTAAGTAGCGATGGGAAAAAGGTTAGGCGTAAACATCCCTTCACAGAGAAAGATAAAGAAGAATTACAGGTATGTTAGATTGTATTCTCGGATTTTTTGTTAATAATAAAAAGCATAATTTCAATTTGATTCGGTTCATTTTGTGTAAAGTCTCGCACTGTTGTTGGTGAAAATCTCCCTGAGGATCATTCTCATCAAAATCTTGAGAAAATATTCAGTGTTGTTGGAAGGTAAAGTTCCAAAGTTTCCGATATTTTTGGCACTATGAATTTATCTGAGCAATAGTTGATTCTGAGAAACTGTTAACTAGTGTCAAAGCCATTCGTATATGCCATCCTCCAGAACCCAATTCATCGCATTCCAAAGGGGATTATGTTTTTAGTAATAAGGTATGAAATCAACGTTTTTCTCTTTGGTATTTATAAGATTATGCTCTTTGATGTTATGTAGTTATGTTCCCAATTTGCTTTTGTTTTGAAGCTTCATGCTCTTGTGGAGTATGAAACTCCTGATATAGCAGAAAAGGCGGTATGTTTTATTATTGATCTCTAAGATCTACTGAGTAAATTTTTTGGTTTTGTTCCGTCCACCTCCTGAAAGATTTGATAACATCACTCAAAAATATACTTTCAGGTTGACAAACTTAACGATGAACGGAACTGGAGAAAAGGGTTTCGTGTTAGGTTGATGATACGACGTTCAGTATGTGCCTATTTTTATTTTATTTTTTTGCCTTATTGGAAGATTATCATAATCGGCTCTTATAAATTGATTATGAAACTTATATAATTCAAACATCCAGCCAAAGTCTGCTCTAAAGACCAGGAAGTCGGATTTTGATGGGCTTCTTGATGACGACGATGATGCATACTTGTCCGAAGAGTCTTCTCAACCTAATAGTGCAACTTCAGAACAAGCTGTTGACAGTAATAATGTGAGTGAAATATCCCAGATCTCATATGCTAACCTTTTTCTTTTCCTCTGAAATTTCTACCAAATGACATACCTAAATTTGAGATTCAATTACAGAATTCGCTCCTGTTCTTTTTTTTTGGGTAGATTGAGGAGAATTCAAAAAAAGGATGGGCACGAGGGCGCGGAAAATCAAAGTCACGCACCCCAATTCACATCAGTCGTGGAATTCTTCAACTGTCTCCGCAAACGAGCAGCTCAGTCCATTTGGAAGCATCGCCAACCAAACAGAGCCCTAAAGGGCCAAGAATGCCAGATGGAACAAGGGGTTTTACGATGGGAAGAGGGAAGCCCATTCTAACGGGCATACCGTAAGGTTCAACTCAATTTTGTCAGTTTTAGTTTTTATTATACACTAGAAGCTAGTTCCTCAAACAACAATCCAGGAGTCTTTACTTACATTTGTTTTTGTAATAATAATGCCAACATTGATGCTTAAAATTAAATTCCACGAATAAAATTTTGTTGAGAATTTGCAATCTTGTAACTAAGTTTAACCATTCACTAAATATGCTGCTGCAAATACACACACATACCCAAAAGACACATATATAAACACCATCTGCTAAAGAAACAAAATCTTGATGATGTTGTATGCTGCCCTACACTACTCTACACATGTAACAGAAATGTGGCTTACACTAGAAATTCTACATCTCAGAAGACTTCCCGGTTTGACAGAATTCCGCCTTCAAAACATTGAGTTTAGTCCTCTATAGTTGAAGTGCACGACAATAGAATATGATTTTGAGGATTAGATGATCTGTATTAAACAAATATTCAAGATTCAATCAACTGAAGGACCTATAACTAAGAAGGAAAAAAAAGATGCAGGAAAACAGAGCCAAGATAAACGTAAGAGTTAATTATAAAGTGTACAACAAATACACAAATTTTAGACGTTTGAACTCAACTTAGAACTTTTCCTTTCTGTCTTATGATATTTTCCCTGTTTCTTAAACAAGAAAAACTACATGTTCCTAATCGGTTTGGTTACTGTAGACCTGGATAATACTTCGGTCACCAAAGGCATGACAATATTGTACATATAAGATTCTTAAGTTATCATCAAGTATGGATACAAAGTACAAACAACTTTCAAGTGCAAGCCTGAACAGTCATTATATCCTGACGTGAGTTTAATATCTTATGTCCTTTTTTATACCCGTATACACGTTTTTGTACCAAAGATCCTCTTCAATACTCAAACCTAGTATTACCTTGAGAAAATAAGCTAACAATTAAATCTTAAATAAATAACAATAAGGTTTAAAGTGATTAGGCGTGTGTGTTTACCCTAGAGTGTTTACTATTGTAAAATGAGTGATGCTATAGTAAATGGGTGATACTATTGTAAATGGGTTATGGGAATGTCAACCTTCAAAGGGCGAAAGGCATGAAAATGTAACTAATCATTTTTTGCTTTGTCGTGTAACCATTTTTTCTTATTGTATAAATCATACTTTTGAATTTCGTCTAACGTGTGTATTTTGTGACCATTTTACCCTTCCGTTTATCAACACTTCTATTAACGGGGAGGGGTAAAATGGTCACAAGATACACACAATAGACAGAATTTAGAAGTATGATGTATACATTAGAAAAAAAAATAAAGATGACTACACACCAAAGCAAAAAGTTACAAGTTAGTTACATTTTCTTGCCTTTTGCCCACCTTCAAATTATTACCCAGAAACCACACTAATAAACTAAATATTAAACTTAAGAACACAGCATCAAATGGGAAATAATCTGAAGTGTTTACCACATAAAAATTACGCTTTGAGTGCTTTTAAACCATTGAAAAAGTTTTACCTGTTCACATATTTGACCCTCCAAGATCAGTCTGCTCATCCTTCCTAGGCATCCTGTACCATTGAAACAGAAACCAAAGAGTCCTAAACAACCCTCCATTTGCAAAGTGTGGAATGAAAATACGCCCCCAATATGGATAGTAAGGGCCCGGCAATTTGATCAATGTGAAAAAGAGCATATTTGCATACAAATGCCATGGAACCTTAGCATCCTGAGACATGAGTCAAAAAGTAAAACGCAGATTAAAACCACATTGAGGAAAATTAAAATTATTGTTATATATTAAAGTAGTATAATAATCTTTGAATCCACCTTGAGATATGGAGATAATTTTAACGCTCTATTTCTCAATACCCCGGCTACAGCAACACCAATAAGTATTGGAAGAGGGATTAAAACTAACTTTTTTTCATGAGCACAATATGACATCTCGCTAACAGAAGTAATCGCCATTACAGGTACATACAAGTACTGGGTGACTACCAATACAATGTCGATAATGAGTTGTGTAAAATTCTCCACGGTTGTGGTCCATGGGAAACTCTTAACCTCTTGGGGAGAACTGTCCCACAATTTTCTTGCCTTGTCTATTACTAGGTCAATATTTGACTTTCCATGTTCTTCTGGCTGTGATGCATTCATATTCATTGCAGAAAATATTTTTGAACAAGTGTTTCCATACAATAAACTGTTCTGTTTAGAACTTGACATATTAGATTGACGTGACCAACCCTGTGCCAAATATAAAGATTTGTTAGTCAAACAAACATGTGCAAGTAATTTAGATACTATTCAGTAAAGCTATATATATTGAAAGGCTCATATATATCTAGTCTACGGTGAGAATCAGTTAAACAATGTCAATGATACAATACAAATCTTTGTGTGGCTGATTAGCACAACTTGAAGGAAGTGATGAGAACAAACATAAACATTGACCTAGCTTACAGTTAAGCCAGAAGACTAATTCATTATGCAATAGATGTGAATTTGATAGATTTCCCAGTTTTACAGTAACTTGTGGAATACAATAAACTTGGACCAGATACTTACCGCATACCACAAGCAAATCTTTTTGAGCTGAACGAAATGTGATATTTACAATTTACATACAAATACTTGCGACTGTGACAAACATTATATCACAAAGAAGTTTACGAAAATTGGGTCGACCAAAATAGGAACTGACCAGAATATAGACAGCATTTCAAAAGCTAGCTGATAGAAGTATAGGGGTAGGTAACTGAAAAGACAAGACCAAAAATTGTGAATGGTCAGCCCATTTTGTTCAATAGATATAAGTTAAATCCGTGTTGGTGAGTTGACAAGTAGCAGGCATGTCAAACTCTCTAATATTTTCTGTTGAAGGTTTTAATTTGACTTGTGGGTAATGTTTTGAATTTTGACTTGATGGCAGAGAGAATTTGCTTGCACCCGCCAAGTCATTATCTTTTCTTTGAGATTGAACTGAAGGACTGGTCTCATTGAAACCGTCAGTACAGTTCCACATATTTGTAACTATACTAAGTTGAATCATGGTCCATGATTTCACGAAACTTAGGTTCCCACTACGAAATTACGGCTTGAAACAAGGATTCGTCTATTCTATTCATCACTTCGATTTTAAATGCTAATCAAGGTTAGCGCAAGTCTCGAAGGTAATATCCATCGATTATTCTTTTTGCTTTTAAGATGCTAGCAAAGACTTTAGCTTAGTGAGATGATGCTTCTTGTTGTGTCGATCATGTATGTACATTTTCTTTTAGCTACAAATAATATATCACAAGATGAAGTATGAACACAAGAAATACCCCTCATAAAACCCCCCAAAACTCCTAGCTTGGCACCTTAAAGCCCAAACAAAAGATTCAAGTTACCCAAAGACATGGACAAATACATTCACCTATATATAAACTACGTAAAATTGAAGGCAACACATAAAAAGATAAAGCATGATTTCAACTCGTCAACTCAAAATCAGACCCGCAATCCTTGAAATGATTGACCCATGATTCAACTCGGTCGAGGTACAAGTTAACTCAATTCGGTCAAAGTAGACCCGTAACTCGCTAGACAACACACACGTCACGTCCCTATTTTTGAGCAAGGATACCGAGTTGTCCCGTTTTATGAGTGATATAACTCAACTCATCCAAACTCGTAACTCATACAAGTTTAACAACTAAGAGCATCAAAAGTATACATTTTATGTAAGATTTATAAAACTATGTTATCTCTTACCTATCTTTACATCATGCTTCTTATGAGTCGGGTCACGAATAAATCAAAACCTGTAAACCAAAGAACTATATATCACCTCCTACAAATTTCAACCATAAACCAATAAATCTTTCTTAATCCATGTCATTTTAAACTCCAAATTTTGTGTAGCTATTTGTGGGTCTTGCAATTAAGGTTATAATAACTAAATAAAAATGCACAACAAGAACTTAAATAAAAAGAACCAGGATAACTATTGAGATAAATTGGTACCTTAAACGACATCTTAGAAGAGGAATTAAGGTTGAGAGCCATACGAGATGAATGTTGGAGACAGGTTGATTGATTTAAGGGTAGAAGAGACGCCATTTCTGCAAGGGTTTTGTTCTTGTTCAAGGATAGATAAATATGTTCTACTGTTTTATTTCTGTGTTATTTGCAGTTTACTCCTCAATGGTTTTATAGAAGAACATTTCATGTTCATAGTTTAATAAGGGTGTCTTTGGTTTATTAATCACAAGGTGTTGGTATATAGTGGAATGATAATGGAGAGTAGAAAGAAACTATATATAATATATGAGAAAACCTTCACATTTGGGTATCTTCATGGTTGTGTTTGTGTTCGTTTACTTTTCAAAAAGATAATAAATAATGCTCCGTTTGTCACAAATTTTCCATTAACAAAAAACACGACGTATTAGTATTAGTATTTTATTTATTTATTTTTTTTCAAAATACCAGTTTTACTTTTAACTGATTAATTTTTTATTTATTAATTTGTAATATTAGTATTTGTTTATTTGGGTAACTATAGTTTTCGACGCTTTTGGCTGACTAATTCACGAGATTTAAATTCACCGCCACATATATTCAAACCAAGTAACCCTCCTTTTTCAGAAGGTTAGTGTAGCCATTTCAGGATTGTTTGCATCTAAAGAAAAATTAAACTTGAGATCTTACACATTTTTGTATAATAGTCACAAAAGTTTTGTTTTTTTCACTAGATCACCCTTAAGTGGTTAAATATTAGTGTTTGTTTATTTATAGGCATAAGGTATTTTTTTATACACAACCTTTAAAAGCTTATGGGTGTTTAAACTTTTAAATTAAGCTTTGTTTCGACGTAAAAGATTAGAGTGTTTAGAAGTCACAAGCTCTTAAAAAAGAATCTCATAAAGAGGAGAATTTTAAAGAAGCTCTAACTACCTTCAAGAAGCTCTTTAATATTGGTATATTTAAATGTTGTCGTTAAACATCTTTTTACACGCATAGGCTCTAATGTAGTTACCAAACATTTCTAAATAAAAGTTTCCGGTAGATAGTATTCAACATCAAACAATACACAACTGAAAAAACTAAACACTACCCTAAATCTTTGTTTCCATCTTTTAGAACTTTTGTTACACCGTAGTGGAGTCATAAAATTTACAAAGGCTCCAAGAGGCAATAATATATAAACACACGTATTAACCAAACGAGCTTTTGTTATTTTATGGACTATATTTAATATACGTATGATCGGATTCGAACACGAAACTATGAGATTGCACACATTGCGTATGAGATTTAATGTTTATTAATAAATATTAATGTTATGTTTTAATTATTATTTCACAATAAACGTTTAACGGTTGTTAGTACTTAACGGTAAAAGGTCTAACGGTCGTTTAAAAAAGATTGAAGAACTAGAAGTGAAAACAAGCTAAGAGAAGTTTCTAGACCCCTCTTGGGCTTGTATTCGGCCGACTAGGGATCTCCATAGGAGTATCCTACTCAAACTTGGACACCAAGTTTACCACCTATAAATACATCTCCTTGTATCATTAGTTGGTTAATCCTTTAGCTCCATAGCAAGTCAAACTTCTCTTCTCCTCTTCCTCTTTGTCCTTGGCCAATCGTATACCCTAAATCCTAAGGCATTCGATTTGCTTTGCTCAAACAAAAGTGTTTGGTTTGTTATTGTGATCAAGTAACTGGCATTCTCATTGAATCGCTACGAATACGTGTGTACAAGACCTAGTAAAAATCCCAATTGGATTTTTGAAGTAAACCTTAATGGACCTAGGAGTTGGTCGATTTTACTAAACCCTAAATTTAGGGTTTGTGTTTCTTGATTCGTTTAATTTTCTTGGATTGCTTGCAAGGTACATTTACTATTTAGTTTTGGTTAATTAACTACGAGTATTGATTCAAGTCTTCAGTTGCATGCTCTATGTGATTTATGTTAAATATATGATTTTCATGATTATTTAATTCCAACAACGTTAACAATGTTTCTTTGGTAACTTCACTACATTGATAAGTATATGCCTATAATTGTGGCAACTCGTCCCATACAACCATATTGTTCGATGATTGTTTGTCCCATGATTTTATACCCACAAATATGGAGTTGGACAATTGCATTAGAGTGTTACATATTTCAAGTTTGGATCAAGAACAAAGTGACGCAAGATCTTCCCAAGGAGAGTAAAAATCTTTATTTGCCGCTTACGAAAAAGAAGCCTTCCGGTTTTTACTCGACTTGATCATCTTTGTATAGATCTTACTCAACTTTATGTCTTCATTGTGGAAATGATATAGAAACCGTGGAACATCACTTTTTAGGTTGCTCTTGTGTGGTAAATGCATGGGGCAAAATGTTTAACTGGTGGAATATGAGAAGTTCCAATAATGAATCGACACAAAATATTATTGACGATCACAAAAAGATAAATCACAAAAATCGGGACTTATTACCATGATGTTGATGAGTGAAGCCAAATAGAATGTTTGTGTTGTCTCTATGCACTAAGCTCGGGCCTTAATGAAATGATGTGTTATTAAATTATTGGTCCACAACCTTTTTTTGTGTATTAGACACGATTGGCATGCCCTAGCAAAGCCCAAATAGTTATTTGTAGAAATAAAATATATGGGTCTATATTGAATAAAATAAAAAATGAAGGATTTGATCCGTATGACATAAAAGGAAAAGGCTCCAATTTGGGGTTTTCAGTATTCGGGTATCCAAAAATTTGATTTGGATTTTGTTAGTGCAAATATTACGATATTTAATCTATATAGTCTCGTTTGTTTTGATTGATGACAAACATATAACTTGTAATATATAACATAAAATATACAAGTTACTTGTAATTACATTTGTCTCAACATACATTCAACACCTCTCATGCTCAAGTCCTCTAGATGTTACAAACTGAGGTTAGCACATGTTTGTTATGTTAAGCATTATGATCAAACCCATTAACAAATCATTTAGAATGTTTAAAATACGTTTAGAGTCACTAAGTATTTTAATAGGTTAACCATTCTATTTTGAACCTCATTTTACATTTTGCATTCACAAGTATTTTATACAAATACATCTTTTGTAAAATGTCTAACAAATATATACTTTAATTTGTACAAGTAAACTAACTATAATATTCATGTACTGAGTTTACTTTCTTGACAAAATATATTTTATTTTGACAAGCACTCAACTAGATATTTTATTTTACAAAAGGTTACTTACATTTTATTTACCTTTTTAATAAGTATATACATTTGTTTAAATGTTTATTTATAAAAAGGAAAACACTTTTATTACTTGCATAGTGTCATCTAAATCTTTAAATGATTTTGGAAGATATTCTAAGATATCAAATCTAATAAATTATTATATTTTTGATTACCCCTTTTGGTTATAAATAATATCCCCATGTTTTTCTATATCTTCATCCCTTCCAACATACATTCTCTAATATTCTTCATCACTTAGATCTATAGATAAACATATAGTAGCATACATCAATCACCCTCACCATCATGAGACATGACATCATAATGCTTCTTTCATCTTTTGTAAGCATATTTACATTTTGATCAACCAAGGAAAGCTTTGAGATCTAGCCATCCTCATTCACCAAAGCATATCAACATATGAAGATTCAAGATCTCTTGAGATCCTCATTGATTGAAAGACTTCATTTAAGAAGATCATTTAGATTAGTCATTCATATCCATTAGACATTTATTTCATGGATCATCATTGTAAACATTATTGCATCATCACAACACTTTCACCAAACTAGATTAGATGGGTTATGTTTTTGAACCATAAAACACAAGGTTTGTTATGCCATGGGAAAACAACGGGAGTGGTTTGTACCGAAAAGAACTCGACATCTAGCTTAGTGTGGAAATATTGTATAGGCGACGCGTTAGGTTGGTTCTAACCTCTAACTAGAACCCGGTATTTAGCTGTACGCAAAAAGTGTAGCGGCGATTGTAAGGTTTTTCTCCGAGAAGGGAGCTTGTTGATTTAGTGAAGTAACTCTCGAGTTTTGTAATTGGGAGTGGAGTAGTAGGAGATCGTGACCAACCACTATAAATCCTCGTGTTCGGTTTGCACTTTCCTTTCTTTATCTCTTTACTTTTATAATTGCTTATGATGTGGTTTGATGTTTATCCTTGTGTGACAACTTGGTTTACTATACTTTATATTAGTCACAAACAATAATTGGTACTTTCATATTATAACAAGATTTATAAGCGATTTGATACAAAAGATCCAAGCGTTTTAAGCGGTAGAACGTTATTCACCCCTACCGCTGATTTATTCATAATTGGGATATAGGATTTATCACTTCCGGAACTCAAATATTAGTGTTACAAAAACTCTATATTTTTGGATATCGTATTTTCAAATATCCAGATATATAGAACCGTTATCCGAAATTTCAGATATCTGACCAAATGGAATAAATTTAAAATTTTCTCATATAACAAGATATGATATAGATAAAAGCTATAAAAAAATATAAGCAAGTCATGTTTCATATCAAAAGGCTTAGTGCTCCTCTTACAACCTTTGAAAAAACCGCAAGGAATACAATATAAATATGATAACATAGAGTTTTTCTTCAATTTCTCTTATACGTGTCTTCTGCTTCTTGAAGATCTCCGATTTCTTGTGTTGAAAAAATCAGTAAACCAACTTCGGTCTTCGGGTTGCCAACATGAGATGCATCAAAATATATGTTATGACGACTTAGCAAATGAATCCAATCCCAGTTCCAATTGCAAACATCTCAATTGTCGTTCCAAAATCGCTCTTCTTCTCATCGCTATCATCTTCAGCTGGTGGGGGACTAAGTATTTCACAAGGCTTCAGCAAGGGGAACCCACGTAGTCCCAAATTTCTTTGAAAAGTGTTCTTTCCGAATTTAGTCAAGACACTTTCTCTTTTAATACATCCCTTAAGATGGTTCTAGGATAAGTTTAGCTCTGCAAGATGCTTGAGTTTTCAAAACTTGGAGGGATCTCTCTAGTTATTTGATTTCTAGATAAATCTAGTAATTCAATCTGTGAGAGATCTCCAAGACAACTTGGAAGTCGGCCACTCAAGTTGTTATGGCTGATATCCAAAGCTTGAAAGTGGAGTAAGTTGCATATGAAGATCTCCGAATCTTGTTGGGCCCCATACAGAGATAATTTAGTTGACCAGCCAAGGGATGGTAAATAGGTGATCAAGGTTATTAGATATATCCAATAACAATAGCTTTTTCAGTGCCCGTATAGACAAAGTGAACATAGTCATTTTACACGATGCCATTGATATATTAGCAAGAGGAACATAAGGGTTCACACGTCCAGTATAATCATTGGGTACTATCAGGCCACTGTTTGAGAAATTAAAAGTACCAAGGTATGGTAGACTTGATAAAAGAGCATACAAATTAAAGTTACCTTTGAGTTTATTAATTGATAGGTAAAGTAAAACTATACCTTTTACATAAGTAAATGAGTCTTGATTTGCATAACCATTGAGCTCATTTTCAAACAGTTTCAACTCCTTTAGAGACCTACATAGCACACGGGGTGGTAACCCTCGAGTGAACATGTTGAAATGAGGATTAACTTTTTTTAATGATGGTAGTGAAAACAATCCAAAAGGGATTGTTCCATTCAAGTTGTTATAAGCTACATCAATATGTTTAAGGTGGTGGAGCTTTATCCAACCAAACCACACTTTAAAAGACTCAAGTATGTCAAAAACTTTAGATTTTCGATTGATTTGGGTCTCTCTCCTAAAAGGAAATTGAAACCGAGATTCAGCGACTTAAGACGGATGGTGGTGTTAATTTTTTGCCACAAGCCACTAAGGTGGTTTCCATACATTTCCAAATGCTCCAAGTGTTGTAGATTCAAGTTGTTGTATGGCCACTTCCCATTTAAGCCAGTGAATTTAAGATTAAGGAATTTTAATGAAGAAGATACATTAGATATGTGCGTTTAAACCAAGAGAGATTATGCTTTTCTAGAGAAAGTTATCTTAAAATGGGACTTTGTAACAGATTTTGAAGTCTAGAAGAGTCCATTCAAAATTTATTTCTTGACAGATCTAGCGAAATCAATTTTTAAAAAATGGAAGATGACCTCTAAACTCACAAAAAGACATATTCAGATGATTGATAGACTTAGCAAAACTGGCTAACTCTAACGAAAGTTTGGAACCCTTAAACTTGTTGTATGCAAGATTGAGTATTTGAAGACGAGGTAGGTTAAAGAGTGATGAGTAAGTGAAAATTATACCTTGTAATGCACCACAAGCAAGATTTAAACTGATGACATCTCCAGTTAAAGGATTGCAAGTAATGCCCTCTCACTTACACCAATCAGTGCTAGTTATGTTCCTGTTAGACTTATAACTGAAGTATGAAGTATAAAGAACCACGGATTCCAAAGCAGAAGTACATATACAACTCTCTTGTTACAAGATCAGAAAATATGGGTTTAGTTGATAGCAATTCTTGTTTGAATGGGATCAAAGAATTGCTTTGTTCGGGTAAACAATTTGAGGTACGGTTAGAGTAAGTTGAAAAGGAATAGCATGATAGTACATTTTGAGGTATGGTTTGGTGTAGGTTCAAAGTGTGAGTTTGAGCTCGAGCTTGAATTTTAACTTGATCCTAGTTTGAAATCAACCAGAGTTTGTAAAAAATCATCCAAGAATTTCATATATCCAAAATTTTGGATAACGGTTCTATATATCCGGATATCCAAAAATACAATATCCAAAAATATCAAACTTTTGTAAAACTAATATTAGACATCCGAAAGTGACAAATCGTATATCCCAATTTTTTTATAAATCCATATCGAATTTCAGATACCCGAATATTGATAGTTTTGTGTAAATAGTATTGTTGGTGCGGGTATCCAGTGGTTTCGAACTGGGCCAACCGGAACCGAGCGGAACTTCTAAAGAGCTAGAAACGAAAATAAGGAAAGGTGGAAACGAAAAGTTCTTCGGCCGGTTATTTTTGGTAATTCCCGACGAGTACCAAAGTGTTTGAAAAATTCATCATTTTTGTTATCGATCATTAATAACACACATGATATAACAATACAAACACACACAAAATGTCTCCAACAATGAAAATCGTTCCAATAATTCCAATTGTGGAAAATAAGATAAACAAAAACACAAAATGTCAAATTATAACTTGATAATTGTTCAAAAGTATCAAGAACACGCATTTGTGTTTCAAACTTCCGAAAACGCTTAATGCTTCATCACTTGTTTCCTTTATAGCTTCATATCGCTCCTTCCATCTCTTTAACAACCTCGTCATCTTTTAAAAGATCTTCAATTTCATCCACATCTATTGTAACATGGTATTCAATCAATTTGATCACAATAATGTTGATGAATAATGTTGATGATGATATTTGAATTTTTGAATGTTATTAGTGATGAGTGCGTATTCACTCATCATTTTGGTCAACTGAGTGCGAAAACATTTAAAACACCAAATGCATCAAAATATCAAAATATCTCAAAATTGTGTTTTTATATGTTTTGCAAAATTATCAAAATCGGATGAAAACGAACAAAGTTTGCATAATGGCGATGATCGTCCCCGACTTTCAAAAATTGAGTAAATAGTCCACGACACGTATTTTAAAGAAAAGTCACCAAAGGTCCTTTTGAAATCATAAGTTGTCATAATTAGTCCTTTGATGAAAAATGTCAAAAGTTTGAGAAATTACGTTTTGATCCCCGGATTTTAAAATTGTCAAGTTTAGTCCTTGGAATTTCTGCCAATTGGCAAAAATGGTCCTCAACTTATTTGAGATTCACAAGTTTGACCTTGGATCACTTTTTCTGTTACTTGATTGGTCCCCAATTTTCGTTTTGGCGATTTGGTCCCTATGTTTGCCTTGGATTGAAACTTATCCTAGTCAAGTAATATCTCAACCCAATAACAATCCATTGGCCCAATATCCAAGCTTTTACCCGATCCATACCCACCCAAACCTGTTACCCATGATTATTAATAAACAAACACACCCTCTGTCTTCTCCTTCCCCATTTCCCACCAAACAAACCCTAGATACCCTAATCCCCTTTTCCTCAACCCCAAAACACTCAACCTCATCTCTACCTTTTACCCAGAATCACTCAACCCCAGGTCACTCAACCCTAATCCCAATCTATTACCCAGTCAATCCCAACTCCCAAACCCACTACTCCTCTTCCCCATTGCCACTGTGGCAATCCAAGAATAAAAGTCCCCAACGGATGCCTCGGATTGTTTCTAATGTACACCTACCAAATGGATGGCTTGGATTGAAGTCAAGCACGAGAGAGGAATTTATCGGTTCATCTCACAAAGAAAGCACAAACACAAGAAAGAGAGAAGACATTTGTAGGCTTTTGTATAAATAAGGTTTAGGGACAAATGAAATTTTGTCTAAATTTTGGATGTTCTAAAGGTTACTTTTATTGTCATTGTAATTTTTGTTATCGCAATTTCTAATTTCAATTTAATCTAAGTTTCAGTTTACTTCCAATCTTTGGTTCAAGTTCATGAAATTCCAAACTTCTTATTGATTTTGATTATCTATTTGTCTCAAGAAGTTTTAGATGATATAAGTCTCTCAAGCTCTGTTGATCTTTTGTTAAACTCAAAAGCAAGTTTTTACAGCTTTCAAGCAATTTTCACCAAGTTTTACTGTTTGGGAGCGTTTGGAACACTTATCTGTGGTCAAAGGAGATTTACCAGCTTTGACTTTTGAAGTCAAAGTGCTCTTAATAGTTTAAAGTTAATTTTGGGTCATTTTATTGATACAAGAAGCTTTCAAAAGGTTTGGTTCCAAAATTGCAACCTGCTACCTTATCCACCCCAAGTCAGTTTTTTTTAGCTAGAATGTAGGTAGGATTTAGTTAGTTTTATAGCTTGAATTTAGTTTTAAAAGTAGCTTATAGTGTGAATATAATCTGCCCTAGCTTATTTTTAATTTTACAATTCAATTGTAGCTTAATCTCACTCACTTTGTGCCTATTTTTGTCACACATGACCAACACAACCTTGATAACTTATTTATAAGCTGTCCAGGGGTCCAGTGCCACCCTTTAGCTTTTATAGAAACCCATCAGTGGTATTTCCATCAACTTTAGTTTACTTGATCATTTAGGAGTAATTTAAGTGCTAGTTTTTAAGCCAAAAGTCCCCCTAGTGGGCTATTTTCAAACACGCAAATTTCTCGGCCTTCGTTAAACTTGTTAAAAGCTCTCCCATGGGACACCATCGGGGCAAATGATAGTTAGGGTGGTGGACTTCATGTGCCCATAAGCTCGGGGGCTTATGTTCTCTAGCTCACTCAAAATAAGCAAAGACACCCTTTGGGCCTGTTTCGACCCACGTTAAAGATTCGAGACATTTTGTTGTGCTTATTTTTATTGAACTTTGCTTATTCAGAATCCTTGGTTTCCAATTAGTGAATTAGTTAGGTTAAGTTAACCTTAGCTATTTTAGTGCTTATTAGGACTTTTAGATTAGCTTATTCCTCATTTTAGAAGTTTAGGACTCTTTAGTATAGCTTATATGCCAACTTTTGCTGCCTTTTACTTTTGCCTTTGTAGCTTATTACTTCATAGGTCTTTTATGATTCCACTTGGTTTATTTTGATATTTACATAGCTTATTCAAGATGTGCCTCTTGCTTTAACTGTTTTCTAGCTCGACCGTAAATTGCAAGTAGTGAAAAGTTGTTTGGATTTTGTATTATCTCATTTCAAGTGGCAATAAGGCGTGCAAACAACTTGTTTGTTGGGTTGTGTAAGAAAAGTTTGCTAAATCTCCAATTTGATTGCAACTTTATGTTAAGCAAGGTTGATAAGAGTGTGTTAGGTTGTGGATTCGGCCCAAATCAGGTGAACCTGATGTTTATTGGGTGTATGTTATAAGTAAAGTTTTTTTTCAAAGGTTGCTTATTTAGTTCCAGCTTGTTTTTTTAGAAAATCAAAAAAAAAAAAATAATAGTAATAATTGTGGAGAGGCGGGGGTCGAACCTCGAGACCTCCCTTAGATAGGATGATAGAAGGGTACACGGATGCCATGCGCCTGGGACTTCTATTGGTTTTAGTTTGTAACATTTAATACTTAAAGTACTTTCTATCTTGAACTAGTTAGCTTATTTCAATTTTTAGCACTTATTTCATTAAGCACTAGTGCAGTTTTTCATTTTTCATAGATTTAGTGGTATCTCTAGTATTTTCTGTAAAAGTTTCGGAATTTTTTAAAATGTTTTAGTATTTTTAATGATTTAATTAGTGTTATTTGGTTTTTAATTCGAATAAATAATTTACTTGATCGAAAAAATCCCATTTTTCCTAAAATTATTTTTAATCATTTAGAATGTAGGAAAATTGTTTTGCACTCAGGGACTTAAATTGCATATTTTTTCCAGAGGTCCTGGGATTAGCTTCTGGGTTTCACGTTTTTGCATTTTAGCACCTTAGGATGTAGTTTAGCATTGTTTTATTGTTCCTTAGGCTTAGTAGTAGTTTATTTAGTGTTTATATAGTTTTACATGCTTTATTTTCATTCTCGTTCTTTAATTTGTAGATTAGTGCAATCAAAATCCAAACTCGTTTAACCAATTCAAGTCCTATTCACGAAACTCCACCACCGCCAATCTTTACACCTCGTTGGGACATGACCCGGGAAATCACTTCCTAGGTATCACTTTTATCACAAACGAGATTTGGCACGTTAACCCTTTTCCTAAAAGGTTGATTTGTCGAGTTTTACGGTTAATTTGATATATTGATATTGTGTTTGTTTTTCACCACTCACTTTACAACGAATCAATTAGTAATTGTAAAAGTGATAGGTTGGTGCTATTTATAATGGATTAAAGGTAAGGGTTTTAATTTATATTGGATATTTACGTTTTAGATTATTTTGTTACAACTTAGTAAATTATGTATTTTTTTTTCTATTTTCTTAAAAGGATGTATGTACACAAAGTCGCGAACAAACCCTATAAAATTTCATATTGTAAAAGAGTTGGTTCTTTTTGGGAAAGTACTAGAACCGGATGGTTTCGGCCCGAACCATTCGAGAACCAAAAATTTGGAATTTCAAGAACCAAGAACCGTACCATGGTTATAGTATAGGGTTCAGTTCCTAGTCGATACCGATATGGTTCCTTGGTTCTTTTGGTTCCTCGTTTTTTCTGTACAACCCTAGTTGGTGGGGTACGGTCGACCGAAGACATGGATCGTGCGATCAACGATCTCACATCAAATTCATATATGTCCAACGTTCTTTTGAAAGATAAGATCCGATCGTGAGGTAGGGGTAGTTATCGGTGTGGTTGCTATCGCTGGTCGGGTCGGGTTTGTTTCAGGGTTTAAAGGGTGTTTCAAATGACCAACCCCAACCCTATAAGAAATCTGGGTTATCGCTCGGGTCATAACGGGTCGGGTTGAACGTTGGTTGTCGGGTTGTTATCGGTTGTGCGCGGTTAAGCGTCTTCTTGATTCACAAACACAATCTTGGATTGGTGAAAATAATATCACAAGATTTAAAACTAATCAATCTTTCTTTTTCCTTATAATAAGCTCACATTAGTCAGTTGGTCACTTTTATACAAGTTTAGGTAAGTAGTGCGTAAAAATTTATATCATTTACAGTGTACACAAAACTTTTATACAAATTTATATCATTTACATTGTGTAAAGAGCGATATCTAAAAGTAGGAGCCAGGATTATGTACATGAGCAGTAGGCTTAGAGAAACAAAATAAAACAAAATATATGACATTAAATTGTAGTAGGCTATTGAACGAACATTAACAAAACATATGACAAAACAAAACAAAACATTAACATATTGCCATTAAATTGGAATAGAATGTAGTAGGCTTAGAAACAAAATATTGCCATTAAATTGCAGTAGGATACTAGGATGTTAAGTGTTATTGGGTATAAAATAAAATAAAAACAAGGAAGGTTACATGAGTCTAAGAATGGGTTAAACCGAACCGATAAAGTATGAAAAATATAACTCTAACCCCTATAGGGTTATCGGGTTGGTGGTTGACTTATAAACCCGATAAGCCGAAGCTTTAGTTCGAATGAACCCGACCCTATAAGGCTTTATCGGGTTCGGATCGGGTTCGGGTCGGTTCTGGTCAACCCATTTGACACCCCTAATCGTAGGTGGTGGTAATCACTCCAATCGTGAGGGTAACAGTCATGGTAATCCTATATTTCGTTCTAATAAAGAGGGTTTCTTTGAAAATCATGAGCGTGACCAATCTCCTAAACAAGTTCGGAGACAAGAGGAATTTGGGTCTTCTAATGAGGAAGGAGATGGAGACTATGGGGTTTTGGCTGAAGGTCCAAGATGAGGAAATTGTGGTCCTAGGGGTTTTGAATAAGATGAATGAGGGTCGACATGGTTATGGGATCGACAAAGGTGTTGTGTTAAGGCTGAGATTCCTAATTTTCTAAGGAATCTTGATCTTGAAGCTGTGTTAGATTGGTTGATAGTTTTATAACTCACACTTTAGAAGGCAAGAAAGTCAAGATCAAGTTAAGTGGAGGAGATGGAGCTTGGTGGCAGAACGAGCAAGACGACGTAAGAGACATGACAAGTATTCAATCAACGCATGGCCAAGGATGAAGAGAATGATCAAATGTAAGTTTATACCCCCAGATGTTGAACAAATTTTATATCAACAATATCATACTTGTGTTCAAAGGGAAAGAAACGTGCTAGAGTACACGAGTGAGTTCTTGAGGTTACAAGCTAGGTGTAACTTGAAGGAATTTGAAGAACGAACTGCTACTAGGTATATCAGTGGGTTGAATCTATCAATTCAAGAGGAGTTAAGTTTGTTGTCAATTTGGACTGTTGATCAAGCTCAAACTTTAGCTATGAATGTAGAGATATTAATGTCCAAACAAGTTTTGAATGTTGGAGTAACATTGGAAGAGAATTCTTATTTGAATTCTACTCAGGTAAACCAATCTAATTAAACTCAATTAACTATTGGAGCTAATGTATGTTTGACTTCTCCAGTTTTGGCTACTGGAAGTCGTGTGAAAAGGCAGGCTATTACTAAAGGAGACGAATTCTAATCCGTATAGTATACATGTACCTCCTAAGTGTTTTAGGTGTAATTTACCGGGTCATTGGTCGAATGAGTATCCTAACAGTAATTTGAATGCCTATGTTGGGGAAAATCATGAAGGTGACCAGATTGATTTTTGGTGAAGATACATATTGATGAATTTGCTCAAGTTGGGGGAGAAGTTGTGAACTTGATAGTGCAGCGTACTTTGTGTGCAACAAAGATTGCAGACTTTTCATAAAGGAACAAGATTTTTAAAACTAAGTGCGTAATTGAAGACAACGTCTGCTCGTTGATCATTGATGAAGGAAGTTGTGAAAACCTAATTTCCAAAGAGCTTGTGAAAGCGTTGAAGTCACTAACCGAACAACATCCTAATCTGTATAAGTTAGGTTGGATAAAGAAAGGTCCCGAAGTGAAGGTAAATGAGGTTTCAAAGTTCTAGTTGCTATTGAAAATTCTTATGTGTTTAAATGGAATGGAAAGAAAATAGCTATTCTTCCCGATAGTATTTTTTTCTTTTAATTATTCACAATTAAAAGCTCTTTTCTTTACTTCTCACAACACACATATAATATGACTCACGTTGAAACCTAAACATTTGAAATGGTTCACCCGCTTGAATTCAATTTGTCGGGACCGTGATGTTACCGGCATTGCTAGCTTTTTTGAAGACCAACCCGGATTGAACCAGGGTTTGCCAACCTAGGAAAGTCCACTATAGAAACCGTTTTACTTTCCATTCATCTTGGTGAATGACAATGCCGGAACTAATGACGGCATGGAGACTACGAGGAAGATATAATAAAATCAAAGAAACTGAATGGAGTATAGATATAAGTTCAAAGTTAATTTTAATAATGAATGACTAAACTATGATTAGTTTGGGCTTTGGATTTTAACTACGGCCCCGACGGGTGATTGGGTGAAAATTGGATAGTGGTCTCACAAAATGAACTTATTTGGTAGAAAAGACAAAGGCACAAAGCCTTTTTACTATTAACATATCAATATCAACTTAGTTTTGCGTCATTTGAGAATGTGAAACATTTTTACCATATATTTAAAGTTCAAATATTTATTTTCTGTCATTCAAAAGAGTGAAATCTTATATGTACATGTAATGTGGTTATAAAGTTTAAAACTCAAACTCTCGTTAGACATATTTGTTGTGTATTTGGTATTAGATTTTTAAAGTTCTACCTAAGTTTGATATAAAATTCTATATGTTTTTTGTAGGTTCCGTAAGCTAGATTACTGTTGATTTTCTTTATACATAGACCGGTTTGATCCGGCGATTCAACTGGTTGAACCGGCAACTCCATCAAATCGATTAAAAAACTAGCTTTTAAAACATTTGTGATATTGTATATTTTTTTTCTAATAAAAAACTAATGTTTATAGTTGGTCTTTCTTTCTGTGCATGTTTGTATTTGGAGTACTCTCATTAACGAGACAAACCATATATCATACAAGATAATACAACAAATAATAATTGGTACCAAAACTTTATTCCCATTACCTTGTACACACTTGTGATTCCTTTGTGTACCAGCTTATTCGATGATTTTTTTGTGAGTTTGTTAGTTGGACACATATACCATGAATAGATAAGGTTTATAAAATATTTTTATTTGCTATTACTGTGTTTAATTTAAATGCAAAAAATATGATTAATATTCTAGTCCATCGTCCTGTGCATCTAATAAACATATAAACCATTTCCTTTTTAAAGACGGGCATAAAGTAACCATGGGTGAATTAATTAAGAGCTTTATGACACAAAGTAAACCACTATATAGCCTCTTGTTTTCTTGTAGGATGTAAAATGTTCAAATCGTGCTAGGTGTGTATATTTAAAGATGATTAAAAAAAGGTTATAAATGATTTTGAAATTATCCAATAAGACTGCATACTTCTGAGTTAAGAAGGCTCGCCGTCCCAAGTAACTCAAACAAAAAAAACCTCGTCCATTTACTAACACAAAATATAAAATATAAAACATTTGGCATAATTCAATCATAGACCATGGTTCAACACCTTAGACTACTCCCCGTGGGAGTCGTGAGAGGGAGTGAGGAACCAAAGTCACACACCACCTTTGCTGGGCTTGCCAAAAGTCACGCGTGAGGGGAAAAAATGAGATGAACGGTGAAGTGCTCACCAATAGGAAAATGTGGAAGTGGGCCTTTTTTAAATATTTTTATTATTAATTATTTGGTTTGTGAATGTGTGTGAGGTATTTAGTAAGGTATGTTTATATAAAAATAATATTTTAATGAAAGGTGATTGAGTGGTGACCATTGGAAGTAAAAAGTGATAGAGAGAGTGAGGCGAGAGAGAAAGCCAAGAATGATAATGGGTGGGGCGGCCATCCCCATCCCCAAACCCGATTAAAAATATCATCTCTAAACCCGCCCCAATCTCCATTGGGTTCTTTATTCACTCTGGGATGAGATGCTCTTTCAAACCCGTCCCGTACCCTGTTGAGGATCTTATCCGGTTGTCTTTTTTGGGGCGATGCTCCAAAAAACTCGTGTCTTTCCCCATTTATTATTGTTTTTATACTATAAACAATATAAATTTATCTAATAACTTGAAAAATGGAGAGGCCATTATTATAAAATTAAGTATTAGCCTTATTAAGCATTTAACAACAATATTAAACATAAAAAATGATAAACTATTCATGTTGCAAATCACATTCTTTAATATATTATGACATGATCACACTTTATAGATATATTTGTATGTATACATATGTTTCGGGGGCGGAGCGGGGATGGCGAGCCCTGTCCCCACTCCAAACCCAATAAAAAATCCTTGTTAATGCCTCGAAACCCGATAAGCATACCCTGCCCCGCCTTAAAAAGTTCGGGTTTTGGGTTTCCCACTCAAGTTTGAGTTTTTTCCATCTCTAGAAAAAGCTGATATGCATATGATGGAACGTAAAGTGATGTGACTATTGTGAGTAGTCTTAAACTACCAACTACAAAACACATGACAACTTTTGTGTAACTACCATCCATTGACACACGCTGTGATATTTTAGACATAAATAAGTAAAGATAAGAGCCAACCATTTTGCCTCAAAATGGAACCTTTGATTAAAAAAATACATAAAAAAGTGACTTTCATATTTGTTCCGGTGCGACTGTGCGACGCCACTAAAAAATTGACATGTGTATCATATTAGAATATTAAAGTATATGTTAGGTAAGTCTTGTGTAAGCTAGTGAAGCAATTAATTTTTTGTATGACTGACGGCTAAAAAGTTGTGCGACTTGTATTTTGTACTTTTGTGAAGAAAAGTCAAGCCAAAAAATTAATTTAATAATCAAAACGACGACTATAAAAATTGTGCAATTGACCGCTCACAATTAATTTCTTGTGTGACCCACCACCGCCATCACCCACCATCCACTATCCACCCGTCACACCTACCACCCACCACTCAGCCAACCACCACCACCACCGCATCCACCCACCCACCACCGACACCAGACCCACCACCACCACACAACACCAGACGACCCATCACCACCACCTACCTCCACCCGACACCATACGACCTACCACTCACCCACCACCACCGCCACCCACCACCATCATCACCATCACCACCACTCGACAACAAGTGGTGGGTGTTTGTATTAATGGTAGTGGGTGGTGGTGGTGGTGGGTCACCGGTAGTGGATGGCAAAAAGTGGTGGTGGGTGGCTTTTGACTGGTATTCATATAATATTCAATAAGAAACACGTAAAAAAAAGAAAAAAAAAGAAAAAGTAAATAAAATATTATAAAAAAAAGACTAAAATACACGGTTGGTCCCTAAACTGTCAATTAATCCGCCGGACAAACACAGGGTTATCATCGCCGGAGGTCCAAAGCATGGGCTTTATATGCCAAACTCGTCCACTTGACCAATAACGCATGATTGTTAACGCCCATATACCTGAAAACCCCGTTATCATATTCTTGCTGGGGTAGAAAAGTCATTTTACTTGATGTACTATAGCGGATGTCTTGTCCAATTTCCCCATTATATTTGAATATACAGCAAATGGCTGCTCATCCCCAAACTTGTTTTGAAGCCTACCAGAAAACCCTAATGCAATGTCAATCATCAAATCAAATAATCTAAGTAAGAAAATAACAAACAACCACCTTGGATTTACTCTATGGCGAGTAAGAGAATATCCTTTCTATGATGATCATGAAATTGAGGAAAAAGTCGCAATCGATATTGTAAGTCTTTTTTGGTTAGAGCCTATTACAATCATATGTTAAAATGATTTGTTTAAGTTATTCCCCTTTAGGTAACTTTAGCTTAACATTGTTTTTACATTTTTTATACGGGTGAAGCGGGATCCTTTAGCATGATGTTCCATTATGAAGGTACATTCAAATACTTTCCATGTAGGATATATCAAGGAGGCAAGAAATGCCTTGTTGATCTTGTGGTAATAAAAGAGGTATCCTGATGAAATGAATGCTCATGACCCAAATCGGTTATGAGATTTGGACAAACCAATTATTTCTACTTTCTTAAGCTCACATTGGATTGACGACGGTTTGTTTCGTGAAGGCGCTAATGTTGAGTTGTTGAAAGATGTTGTCATAGAGCAGTCGAAGTAGATGTCTATGTGGAAATAGGGAAGACAAGATTAGAACTTTCTGAAATTTCCCCACAATCAATTAAGACTGTGTTTTGGGAGATGGATGAAGATAGGAGAAAAGTTGCTCTGGGCTATTCAATCTTGTTGTAGATGATTGGTGTTAGATGATCCAGATAATGAACACCTAGATACTTTTATCCAACTATACACAAGTGCCTACGTAACAATGATATTGGTGAATCTAGAAATTTGCCAAACATTGAGCCAATATTTTCCACCTTAGATTGCTCATTTGCTAGCCAACTCGCCATAATGGTGAGCGTGCTTTAGTACTTATTGATGAGGACAATGCTATGGGACGATAATCTTGAGGTTAATCCGCTTGAGTGACTCGGGGAAGCACTTAGACAAAGTTGGAAGAGCACTAGTTGATGTCAAAGTTTGAGAGTCTGGATAATTTTGAGGTTAACTGCTTCTTCAATTGACTCGTGAAAAGCACTTAGACAAAGCGGGAAGAGCACTAGTTGATGTCAATAACAAGTTTGAGGAGCCCGATGTAGATGTAACTCGTTTCAATTGACGTGATAACATGGAAGAGGATCTGTTGTTGATGTTACCCTGCTACAAGTGAGCGTGACACTAGTGACTTAGGCAATGCAGTTGATGATTCAATTAAACCAAATGAAGAGAACACTTGTCGAGAGAATGATGCACAACTTGCTATGGTCCAAGTAGGTCGAGTAATGATTTAGGTGAAGCGGGAACAACCCGATGTATAAGTGATGACATGCGGTTGGAAAATGATTTACTGTGATGGTTGATGATGTCTTTTGACTATGTTTCTTTCCAACGTGACTTTGCAAATGGAGTCTATAACACATTCTTCTATTCGGGGGAGTTTGCTATTTATTGGGGAAGTCAAAAACCTAGTAAGAGAGCATTCAATAGAAACTAGGAGGGAGTTGTTTTTTAAGTAACGACAAAACAAGAATAAGGGTCAGTGTAAGGGTTGTGTTCCACCTTCGTGCCCAAGTGAAGGTCCTGGACCGATATAGGCCCATCTAGAAGTCCATTAAGCGAAGGTATAAATGCATTGCCTACGGAAAAAAGGACCCTTCGTACCGCCCATGGCTATTGTTTGTCGGGCAGGAATGGTGATGTATCCGGGTCACGTAACATATAATGAGCAACACACTTGTTTGCAATCAAGGGAAGTCGAGCTTGACCTTCGCTATATATCTCACAAAAATTACGGCACAAATTGAAACCAATCCACTTCTTCATCAAGTCTATGCATAATCAACTTACCAACTAATCACGAGCTTCAAAGTGTCCCTGCTAAGGTTTTGGGGCCAAAAACCTAGCAATAATGACCATCGGGGGTCAATCGGTTACAATTTACCATGTTGAGAGATTATGTTCAAGAGCTGCGTAAGACAAACCCTAATACAACAAGGGTGATGAATGTGGAGCGACCTCCGGATGAGGCTCTTCCAAACGGAGCAGGAGTGTATGTTTGTTTAAAATCAAGGAAGGACTTAAAGCGTGGGAGATCGTTGTTGGGGTCGGTGCTTTTTCCAAATGGTCCTTTGAATGGTCAACTGATGACAGCTGTGGGAATTGATAGCAACAATGGTATATACCCTTTAAGAAAGAGGCTGTTAAGTATAATGTTAAGTATAATGTTAGAGGGTATTAAGAAAGAGGCTGTTAACACCAACTGCACAACACATGCTAGAGGGTATTAAGAAAGAGGTTGTTAAGTATAATGTTTTATGAAATGGGGGAACTAAGTTTTGTGTTAGTGGACCATGGGGTGACAATGTGTAGTTAATGTTGTACAAGTCTTGTATTTGCGAGTAAGATGGGAGACAGTTTACCATGTAAACATGATGTTGTTACCAATTGGAATATGGCTTTAAATGGGCAACAAGTAGGAGCTGTAGAAACATGGGCTCATCCTTGTTACTATCTTCTCACTTGGGAGGCAACCTACAAACACCATGTCCAACCTATAACTAGCAACGAACATTGGGAAAAATCAATTGTGCCAACAACAATTGTTCCAATCAAATCCAGAAACAAACCCGCCGCAGCGCAAGAGGTAGAAAAGAGTTAGGATAGCTCCTGAAAGTGAAGAGATTGTGAAGGATGGTAAGTCGCAGGGCTTGGAAGAGTGTTAAGCGTAGTATTTGTGGCATTACCGGACACAACCGGAAAACATGCCTAGGGTATAGTGGAGCTGAAGTAGTCAAAGCGCCAATAAGGGAAATGTCCGCAGGTGCCTACCAAAGCCGCACGAAAAGACACATCCTAAAGGTAACAAAGTAGCGAGATATAAAGAAGGAGGCATTGTGTGTTGTTGAAAGTCAAGTTAGCGTTCAAAGAAGTGGTGTTCAATCTGAAAATCAAGATCCAAAGAATCGAAGATCCCATCATACATGATGCATCCTGTCGCCAATCCCGGAACATCAAGATGAAGCAATTTATCCCAACATGCATGAGCAAGCCAGTGTCAATCCCAAAGAACATGATCAATCCCACCGATTCTCTACCGGTCAAGTGATGTTCAAGTAGTTTCGCTTCAACCCGTTCTGGCTATTTGAAGAATGACTAGTACAGGCTCTGCTGAAATAATGATGGCCTCACCATAGGTCAATTTCCGTTATGCTAATTATCTAGACAATGTTTCATCTAGTTTATTTCCTATTGACAAGTTATGTACTCTAAAAACATATGTGTATGTGTGTCTAACTGTAGTTCTCATGCTTTGAAAAGTATGCAATTTTATGCATTTGGAATTATATCCATTTGCATTAACTATGGAACCATGTCATTATTATATATTTTTATAGATTGACTAAGCTTGATGTGTGAATAATTTGCATCAAAAGTAACCAAAGCTAAACAGAACCTCATAAGAATGTTGACATTTAAAAGTTAACCCTAAACAAATTGCTAACCATCCGTGACACCCATGGCATTGAAAATAAAAACAAACCAAACTGAATACTTCATAACAACGTTACTACAATTCAAGATATTGAACATTAACCATCTCACCTCATTACATAAAAGCTAAAAAGTTATCCCAATGCATAAACAATCAAGAACAACATCCAACTTAGCACCAGTTAAATCTTCCACTTCCCACACATCACCTTCGGCAGCCTACTAATGTTGCCTCAAGCTCATTTCTCCCCTCAAAAGGCCCGGTATGATCATTCTGAACGAAAGCAACGTATTTCAAGATCATACCATCTTATCCATCTACGAGAAGACCCATATTCATGATTATGACAAGTCATTAAACAACCACCATTGTTACAATGTAATTTTGCCGCATAAGAAAACAACACAAATAATATTAAGACGCACTAACTTCAAGGGACAACCAAAGAATCGACTGGGTTGGGAGAGGTCCGTCGCGAATAATAGCTTGCTTACCACACCGCGAATAGCATTCATCTTGAAACGATTATCGTTTTTAGTAAGACCGTTTTTGTATGATAGTTTAGGGATGGATGATAAATGTCGACCAAACCGTGTTACACAGACATATACTAGCTACAAACAATGTACAGCGATTTCTATTTAATGCCAGCTGAGTGACTTTGCCATTTCACCAACCAAGCAGGCGTAACATTTTTATTAAAAGTGATGGTCATTCACATTTAGGAACTTTGTAACGTGTGTTAGATATCGTACTAGAATAGTCAACGGGCTCGTGGATTGGACTAAGCTAAATGGCTAAAAGTTATGTTAAGCTAGCCTTGTATAAGTTGTCATCCAATCCAAGTCCAATCTAAGCCCATCCCAAAGCCCATTAGGGCCTATGTACTTGTACTATAAATACCCCTCAAAGTCTCATTTGAGGGGTGTGCTTGAGTGTGTTTGATCCGTGGCCGAAAGCAAGTAAGCTATTTCATTGCCAAAAGGCAGCTTGTGAATGGCCACCGAAGAAACTTAAAACCGCTTAAAACACAAATGCAATGAAGTCCAGAGAATATAGTGAACCGGTCGTTAAGTCCCAGACTCAATGGTGTGTCAAAACAAACTCAGATGATGAGTGATCACTAAGGATAGGATACCGAAGAGATTTGATGAATATTACCTCAAAAGTTTATAAATTAAAAGCTTAATTTAAATACAAATTAAGAAAATTAAAAAGATAAAATATATTAAACAAGCTTATCACTATTTTTAAAATGATGAACGTTTAAAACTTAAAACTTAAAACTTTACGTTTAAAATAAAATTACGTAAACGCATGTAAAAAGTGAAACTTATACAATATAAATCTAAAAAATAGAAAAATACATTTTTACAATCCTATTGATAAAATAAAATTTATAGAAAAAGAAAATTATTTTTATAACTAATTATCTAATTATTATTAATTAAAAACTAATTTTAACTATTAAATATTAGCCTAAAATACAAGAAATTAGGAAATAAAGCTAGAAAAATAAAATTAAGACTTGGAAAAGTCTAAAATATCAAAATAGAATTTTCAAAACTATTTTTGTATTTTTCTGATTACTTTTCTATTTTTTATGAATTAAAAACTATTAAAAACTAATTAAATTACTAAAAATTACCAAATAAACTATGAAAAATCTGGAAATTACTTTTTACTTTTATATTTATCTAAACCTAAGAACGTATTGCTTATTGAAAAATTATTTTTTTGAACCTTTTCTGAATTTTTTATATTAAATGCTATTTAAAAATGCTTAAAAACTAATTTAAATTAAGAAAAATAGCAAATCAACTTGGAAAAATCTGAAAATTTCAGGAAAACTCTAAAATTATATTAGGAATCTGAGAAAAATGGAAAAACAGGCACTTATGTGGAGAAATTTGAAACTGATATGGAAAGTGCTTATGAATAAGCACTTTGATAAGCTAAAAGCTCACCAAAAGGCACCAAATGTTAACAGGAACTATAATATGCTAAAAGAACTAGAATGGAACAAGTAACAATAAGCTACAACCTCTGATGAGCAAGATTGTTAGATTGGATGTCTAGAACTAATAAGCTAAAACAGATTTTAGGTACCAACTTTAAGCACAAGCACAAGCTTAAAAATAAGCTCAAACTACAACTTGAAACCTAGACTAGACCTGGGTGAGAGTGTCTAAACCAAGAATCAGATCTAGATAAGCCAAGATGAGCCTGCACAAGCTCTACAAAAGCGCATAAAGATAAACCGTGCGCAGCTTAATGCCCCACATAGGGACTTAACACCATAATCACAAGCTCTTTTGACCCTTGTATAAAATTAACAAAATTATGCAAAAATGCTCATAAGAAACTAGACCAGTAGAGATTTTCAAAACCACAAGTTTCATAGAATTTGACTAAAAAATGAGCCCATGAAAAATCTACCTATTTTGGCCAAAACTGAGTTTTTAGCTTTTGACTTTTAAGTAAAACTGAATTGTTGACTTTCTTGAGTTTTGATCTCGGATTTAGGACTGGAAATGAAGTAATATGATGTAATAAAACTAGAACAAGCTAAATCTAGGTATTTGGAACACACAACAAGAATTTGATTTGCAAAATTATCCACAGTTAAACTGCTAGATTACATGAAATGAAATTTTGACTTTTGAGCTTTGAATGCAATAAATAATCGACTCAAATAGGTACAAATAAGCTAAACAAGTATGAACCAATAGACCTTAATCATCGAAAGCAAGCCTTAACAGCTTTGACATCAATTCCAAACACTACTTTAAATGACTGATATGCAATTAAAATGAGCTAAGCACTAGACCAAGTTGTATTAATGATCAAATTAAGTTAAACTAACCTACATACAACTTAAGAAACAGTTTTAACAAATATATAACCACAGATACACAAACAACCATAAAATGCAAATTGACTTGAAATTTTGAAAAGGAAAAACTCACTCGCATGAGTTCGGTGAATCCAAATCTGATGGCCAAAACCAAACCAAGACTAATGTATCAAACCATTTCCAACCCAAAACCAAATCCTGCAACACCATTATCCATTTCTAATTCCAATTTGCTCTCCCAGTTGACTATCTTATTATTGACTATAAGCGAACCAAAATTACTTAAACCTTGATTTAAGCTTGTACAGCTATCATAAGCTTATACAAGCTTGTTGAGATTAAAAGACAAGCCCAGCTTACATAAGATTTTAAGATTAACAATTACAATGATAACACTGAAAATATGGAATTTATCTAAATACTTGGATTGAGAACTCAAAAGCTTAATACAATGATGTTTTAACTTGAATAAGATACAAATAAACTTAAACTACAACATTTGGCTTAACTAGAACATTAATTTAAAAAAAACGACATTTTAGAAAATTTGAAAAAAACTAACTACTATCTTCATGCTTCTATCTCCTTTCTTTTATACTCCAAACTTCTTTCTCTCTCTTTAAAGACATATCGGTATTTTTGACCTTTGGATCACTCGGAGATTTTAGCCATAGATTGGTTTTGGGGAATTGTATATTTGGATGGGAGGTTGAGTGATAAGGTTGAGGATGCATTAAATGAGTCCTTGGAGTATAGTTGAGGTGGAGTGAGAGTAGAGGGATAAGGGTGAAATTGGGGATGGGATTGCAGTAGTAGGCATGGTGGGTGAGGAAGACAGGAAAAAGGGAAAAAGGCGCGAGTGGGGTGATTTATTTGACTTTGGGATTTGACGGATATTGAGTGAGGGGTCAAATTGGAAGGGTCAAAAGGTAGAATGAGGGGTCCAATTGAATTGACTTGGAGTCCAATGGCTTGTAAAGTTTAATATCAAGGACTAGATGTGTAATTTACGAAAACTCAAGGGCCAAAGCGCCAATTAAGCAAGAAGGTTTCAAAGGACCAAAAGTGACAATCTCACAAAGTACAAGGACCAAAATTGCCATTTTCACATTTTCAGGGGATGATTCTGCCAATTTTGAAACTTGAAGGACCATTCTTGTAATTTTCTCAAACTTTTGATATTTTTCACCAAAGGACTAATTTTGACAACTTTTGATTTTTAAAAGGGCCTTTGGTGATTTTTTCTTTTTGAAATTTTGACTCGGGGACTATTTTTGACAATTTTAGAAACGGGGAATTTGAAAGCGCCAATTATGCAAACTTTGCTCATTTTTTCATCGATTTTGAACATTTTGCATCCGAAACATATAAAATGCAATTTTGGAATATTTTCAGTATTTTGATGCATTTCTGAGCATTTTTAGATGTTTTGCAGTTTATATTGTACAAAAATGATGAGTATTTACACACTCATCAGTGTTTTGTGTGTGTTTTCTTTCAAGAATAACAAGTCTCTTTTTTCATCTTATACGCATAACATATCATCAAGTCACCATCTTTCTCATCTTTTCTTTCTTTATTTATACGCATAGCTTTGTGTTTATGTTTTACGTGTAAGCTTGTGTGGTAAAGCTTGGTATAACGTGATAAGGTTGATATATCTAAGGTCCTACAATTGGTATCAATCGCCTAACAATGGTTTAGGAGTGTTTTGGTTGAAGTTTTTTTTGTAGTGTTGCGTGTAGTCTTCGCTCTCAAAGTTGTCACGCATAAAACTTTAATTTTTGCACTAAAATCTTCAAGATTCTTATGTTTTAAGGTTTCTAGAGTGTTAAAGGTTCTAGTTTTTGGAAAAAGTTCGAAGCTTTACGTGTTTTTATTCATTTTTAAACTCGTGTTTTATTTGGTTGTTATTTCTCGCGCTTAGAAAAAAGCACTTTGGGTGAAAAAGGTCAAAACTTTCTTGGTATTTGAGTGTTTTGGAAGCTATTTGTGCAATAGAAATCGTTTAAATCTGGAATTTTTAAGCGTAAGAACGAAAAGTCAAAACCCTCTTTTTACTAGCGTAAGCAAAAGTCAAACCCTAGTTTTTTACGCGCATAAGCATTTGGTTAGAATCTTAGTGCAACACTTGGTGACTCAGTGCTTCCCTCCTTGGATAAGTTTGTGGAACACCGACGTGAAATCTCTAGCTTGGATAAGCTAGAGAGATACGATTCTTCCTTTACGCGTAAGCAAGTTATTACGCATAAGATTTAAATCTTACGCCTAAGACTGTGCTTTACGCATAAGCATTAACTCTTACGAGTAAGATATTTTTTCCGCCTAAGACTAATATACTTCTGCGTAAGGATATTTTACACATAAAATTAATTATTACGCGTAAGGTTGCTATTTTAAGCCTAAGGTTAAAAACTTAAGCCTAGAAACAAAACTTGCTTGCTAAGACATATCTTACGCTGAAACGGGTTTCTGAGTAAGATTTTGAGCAAAACTTCAAACGGCTATAACTTTTGAACCGTGGCTCCGTTTTCAAGCGTTCTACCCATCAAAACGGCCGTGAGAGCGAGGAGAATGACGCGAATGAACTAAGTCAACCTTCAAGTCTAAAAAGCGCTCGAATAGAAGTTATGGGGTTTTGAGCAATTTTCACTTTACAACAACCGAGCTTAATCTTCATAAACACAACTCCTTTATCGTTGAATCGATCCTACATCAACTTTATCATCAAATACCTTCATCAATGGCTACTCATCAAGACATTCATGCAGCGGTGCGAAACCTCATCCTCTTATGTTGGAAAAAGGTGGTTATCTTCAATGGACAAGTCGTATGCTTCGCTACATCAAGACCAAACCTAATGGAAAACTGATGATTCAATCCATTATGAATGGACCCTTCAAGCCTCGACAAGTCCAAGGCCACGGAAATCCTAATGCAACACCTCGATCCCACCTTTTTCGTACTCAAGATGAATCGGAATACGAAGGATAAGAAGCAAGTCGGCAGATGACATGGCAATTCATATTGTCAATGGGTTTACCAAAGAGATCTTTCTTTGCTTGTAGACGGTTGTGAAAGCTGCTTCGATATGTGGGAGCGTGTTAGCGGCTTTTTGGAACGAAATTGGTAACAAGATATGGAGAACAAGCTACTAACTGAATGGGAAAAGTTTACATCTACTCGGGAGAATCCATTGAATCCTACTATGGAAGGTTTTGCACTTTGATGAATGAGTCGAGAAACAAGTTGGCACCAGAACTATCGTGACCAATATCAAGTTCTCAACAATCTTCCGAAGAATGGGGCGATATGTCACGTTGTCAACCAAACAAAGGACTTATCGGTGAACTTTGATCAACTCAGCGATTTTCGAAACAAAACCCAGAAGTGAATGAAGTGGGAAAGAAAGATTGGCTAAGAATCATGATCCATTGGCACTCATTGGGACTCAACTTCAGGTGAATACACAACAACAAGCTTCATCATCTTCCACTAACAACAACTTGCGGCAATACATTCCACAACCACAAGCTGTTTTCCCTCAACAACAATTCTATCCACAAGAACAACAAGTCATTCAACAACAACAGTATCCACAATACCAGGAACGAGGAATCACTGATCTGGCTGAACAAGAGGCTTTGTCAAATGCATTTGCTTTTTGGGTAAAGCATTAGAAGTCGCTATTCCACACCAACTAACAACAACCAAAGTTTCATCAAACACGCCTTGAACCAAATTACAGCGGGTTTGAATATGGGTAATCAAGGACAAATGGTTGGAGTTATTGGGAATCGCAGGATATGCTCTGGATTTCGCATGGGTAATCAGTGGTTCGGGATCGAGTGTCAGTTGGGTCGGAATGTTGGAAATCGATGGGACAGAATGTTGGGAATAAGCGATGGTAATCGAAGAGGAATGTTGTAGCTCGGTCGTTGGGAATTATGGAAATATGAATCAGGTAATCGGTTAAGTGTTATAACTGTCAAGGATGGGTCACATGGCAAGGAATTGTCAACTAAGCGAAAAAGAAGGATCTTGCATATCTTGAAAGCTATCATGTTGGTACAAAAGAACAATCTGGACTTCAATTGAGTCTTTGAGAACATGACTTTATGGCTATTATGGATGATTTGGAAGACCTAGAAATCAATGCTGCATCTTCATGGCAAATCTTGAGGAGACTAAGTACGACAGCGACTCAAACCTCCGTCTATGATGCCACGCAATATCGAGGTACCAATCATTGATCCATGCTATAACAATGTCATATTTGATGTGTTTACTCATGACGAACAGCATTTTGTGACATCAGCACCTACTTATGATACATACACGGACAATCCGAGTTGTAGCAATACTAACTCTGAAACTCCGGATGTGGATCCTAGTGGAGGTTGTGTGGCACAAAATACGGGCTGATGAGGAAACACGTGCTTATTTTGAATCATTAATCAATAATTGTGGCATTGAAATTGAGAAAGTTAAAACGGTCAATGTCATGTGAAGTTAAGGCCTTGAATGCTAAATTGACATTGAGCTTGAGAGTTACAAGGAGAGCATAAAAGCTTTTGAATTTCACAAAAACAAAGAGTCAGAATTAGAAATTGGTTATCGAAATTCCGTTTTGAGAGAAAAACAATTGCAAATCAAGTATGACACACTTGATGTGAATTTGAACTTGAAAATAAAATCTTTAAACAAGGAAATTTCTGATCTAAATGACCAACTTTCTAAACTAAAAGCAACGTTTTCGATCTTGAAAAAGAAGCAGAAGTTGATAAGCGATTTTTAAAACGAGAAGATTCTCTTCTTGATGAAATTCTTGATAAAAATGAAAAGATAACAAATTTGGAAAATTTGCTTGTTACAACGGGTCATTCAGCTAAATCAACCAATATGCTTTCTTAATCAAGTTAATCCGTATTATCATACTACTCAAAAAATGGCTCTTGGTAACACACCTCCTTGTTTCCTCAAGAAAATGGAAAACCTTTGCATGAACCCATTATTGTTCATGATTCTCTTGAAACGTTAGAACAATCTGAGGAGAGCAGATAAAAAATGAAACAAAATCATCCGAAATCAAACCAATTGATTATAACAAATGGAACAAAATTAATGGTATTTCTTTTGTTTCTCAAAAAGAACAATCAAAGTTTTCCATAACACCTAGTGTTTCAAACAATTGTCAACACCGAGTTTCAAACCAATTTCAAAACCGTTGCAACTCCTGTAGTTGTCTCAAAATCTTTTGAAAATGAAAAATGTCTTCAAACAATCCTTTTACACAAGTGATGCTAGAAGTATTTTAGAAGATGTTAAAACTAGAATTGGGAGACTTCAAGAGACTGTCAAATCTAAAACCAATATTACAACTAACATCCGGTTTTCTAGTTTTGATGATGAAAATAAAAAGTTTTTTGAAACTGAAATTGCCCCTCCAATTGAATAACATCAACTCAAGGGTAATTCATTTTGAACAACATTTTTGAAAGAAACAGCTGACTTTGTCAAGGACCATAAATTCCTGGTAAAGCAAGCTAATGAAAGTGTTGAACACATCAAAGTTTTGGAAAATATGAATGATTCTCTCTTGAAGATGTTCGACTACTTGATATTATGTCCATTATTTTACAAACATATTCTGTTGAAGATCATGAAAAACTCGATCTGAGACCTCGAAATTGTTTCAAAATATGAAAAAGCTCTTGAAAAACTTGAAAAGAAAATGTCTCATATTTTAAACAACTTGATCGAAAAACTGAGGTATGCAAGTATGACAAATTGTCAGTATGGCGTGCCTACAATGACATGAAAAAGAAAAATGATCTTTTGAGGGCTCAACTGGAATGTCAAAAAGGAAAGGCAGTGGATACTAAGATTACAAAACCATTGACTGAGGAGAAAGCAAATGTTCCCAAACCGGTTTCAAACCAAAAATGTCTATTTCTATGCCTCCTCCAAAAGTCAATGAGAAAAATAATTTATCAAAAAACCAGTCCCTCCACCTGCCTTGCCTAAACAAAATGTTGAAAAGGAAGCGGTTATCGAGAAACCAAAAGTTTTGCTTTGGCCTTTTTAAGATGAGTACCACTAATACGTGCCTCCACATCTAAAACATATGGAACAAACGACATAAGTTTAGAAAAGCACTCTAAAGAGACTAGAAAAGCTGAAACCACTTCTCTAGATAAAAATGTGAATCCTAATGCGTGTGCCTTACCTTCTGCAGGACTAGAAAGCACCTCTAGGAGCAGCAGACTAAAGCCTAAGAGCAATACAAGGAACAATAGAGTCTCCATGCCTCTAGAGTAGTAGCTTGAATAAAGAGAAGAAAGTAGAAGAACACCCTAGGAATTTACCGCTTTATAATAAGAAAGACATTTCATCTGAATGTAATGAACCTATGAAACTTGCTAAGTCTAACGAATGTGTTGAATCTCTTTGTTTAACTTGCAAGAAATCTTTAATTAATGTTCATGATGATTGTGTTTCTAAGAAGAGATTGTTAACTTTGCCTGCTTAAGGAAGAACGTTCCTAAAGAACTTATGCTAAACGAGTAGGAAGACTAGTTGCAAGACTTAGGTTTTACACACTCTTGATAGGAAGCATAGCGTTTACTTTAGGGATGACATTTGGAAATCTACGGGTAGAACTTTCACACTCCGAATGGTACAATGAGTGACCAACCGAATACCCATTAGAAAACTTCTTTGAGTGTGATCGAGTTTTACCTCTAACCCAAAGGGCCAAAATCAAAACGGTTTCCAAAATCTTCTTCACTTTATTGGAGTTATCAAAATATGTCTTTGGATCCTCGACTTCGGGTTGCTCAAGCACATAACCGTAAATCTGAAGGCTGTGATCAATTTCGTCGGAAATTCATGGGAACCGTGACGTTTGGAAATGATCATGTAGCAGCTATCATGGGTTATGGAGATCTACCTTTTGGAAATTATTTGATCACTTGGGTTTACTATGTCGAAGGATTGTGACACAATTTGTTTTGGTCGGGCGGTTTAGTGATCAGATTTAGAGGTTGCTTTTAGGAAAAATGCTCGCTTCGTTAGAAACTTGGATGGCACTAATCTCTTAGCGGGAATCGTGATACAAACTTGTATGCTATCGACATACATCAAATGGCCTCTTCATCACCAATATGTCTTATGACACGAGCATCGGAACAAAGTCTCGGTTGTAGCGCAGACGATTATCCCATCTCAATTTCGACACCATCAACAAACTTGCCAAAGACAACATCGTCAGCGGACTTCCAAAGTTCAAATACACCAAGGATCACTTATGTCCATCATGCGAACAAGGAAAAGCAAAAGAGCATCATATAAACCCAAATCCGTACCTAGTTCTGAAGCAAAGTTGCATATGTTGCACATGGACTTATGTGGCCCAATGAGAGTTGAAAGCATTAATGGGAAAAAGTATATTCTTGTTATCGTCGATGATTATTAGAGATATACATGGGTCGGGTTCGAGATCAAAATCGAAGCACCAAGCATCATCATCACCTTTAAAAGCGTATTCAAGTACTTCTTCAAACTCGGTAAGGGTTGTAAAACGATGCTTGACGAATTCACTAATCGAGGAGTTAAGATCTTATTTTGAAGATGTTGGAATCACACATCGGACATCGGTTGTTAGAACTCCACAGTAGAATGGGGTAGTTGAAAAAAGAAATAGAACTCTTGTGGAAGCTGCTCGCACAATGCTAATCTATTCTAGTGCTCCGTTATTTCTATGGAGATGTTGTTGCCCTTGCTTGTTTCACTTTCGGAACCGATCCCTAATCCATCCAAGATTCAATAAAACCCCATATGAACTAGTGAACAACGAAAACACGATATCTCTTACTTTCTGCGTGTTTGGCTTTGTGCTATCCGACAAAGCATGAGAGAGAGATCTAGGAAATTTGAAAGCTAAAGGTGATATTGGAATCTTCATTGGATATTGAGATAACTTCGAGGGCATTCAGGGTGTATAACGAAGAACTAGGAGGATCATGGAGCGATGAATGAATTTTGATGAACTTTCACAAATGGCTTCGAGAGACTCGCTCTAGAACCCGCGACTAAACCCATGAACTTCGGACACATCGATTCAGGACTGTACCACAAAGAGCTCCATCAACTTTTGCGACAACCTAATGAACAAGAATGGGAGAAATTCTTTGAGTTAATGTTCGATGAATACTATGGTGGAACCTCGACAAATGCATCAAACCATCATTCCGCTGCACCCGCTCAATATCACCTACCACCACCACGAGAAAATGCATCTACAACGGTCGAAACCAATGCACCAACTCCATTAACATCATCTACATCTACTCCAGCAACTCCAATTCTTAAACGTTTTACCAGCGGTGATGAGCAAATTCAAAACATATCATTTCAAGAAGAACCTACTCAAAACGAGCGATGCAGCGTTAGATGAAGACTTATTTGAAAACCCGTTTGCTACGGAATCAGCTGAATCATCTTCAAACTTACTAGAACCATCTAACTCGCATCGTATAATCACGGTATCCTTCTACTCTGAAGTGGACTAAAGACCATCCGCTTGAACAAGTTATTGGTGAACCTTCAAGGCCAATTCAGGCGAGGCGCCAACTTGCCACGATTGCGACTTATGCATTTACCTTTGCTCAATTAGCAATATAGAGCCAAAGAACATTCACGAGGCAATGGCAGAACCCGCATGGATAGAAGCGATGCGGGAGGAACTTCTCCAATACCGTCTACATGACTCTTGGGAAATGGTTCCAAGACCAATTGACGTTCGCGTCATTGATCTCAAATGGTTATGGAAGAACAAAAAGGATGAAGAGATGGCTGTCATTACTTAACAAAGCTCGTCTTGTGGCCAAAGGATACAGACAAGAGGAAGGGATAGACTTTGAAGAGTCATTCACGCCGTAGGTAGCGGACTAGAAGCGGTCGAGGATATTCTTAGCCTATGCGCTCACAAAAACATACGGTTTATCGGATGGACATTAAGACTGCGTTCTTGAATGGAACTCGAGAAAGAAGTGTGCGTGAGTCAGCCGAGAAGGCTTCATAGACATGGAACATCAGACTCGTCTACAAACTCAAAAAGGCAATCTATGGATTGAAACAAGCTCCGAGAGCGTGGTATGACAAACTGTCCTCTTTCCTTATCCTAAACAATTTCACCAAAGGAACAATCGATCCTACCTTGTTTACACAAAAATGCAAAAACGACATTTTGATTGTTCAGATTTATGTGGGCGACATCATTTTGGGTCCACTAATCCGAATCTTTCAAAACATTTTGAAAATCTCATGAAAAGCAAATTTGAAATGTCCATGATGGGGGAACTAAAATTCTTTCTTGGTTTACAAATACATCAATCCCTCGTGGAATTTTTATAAATCAAGCTAAATATACAACTGAGATTTTGAAAAATCATGGTATGGATAATTGTGATTCGGTCAGAACACCAATGGTAACTTCACCAAAATTGGAGCCGATTTGTTTGGGAAACCTATCGATCCGAAGAAATATCGAAGCATGATTGGTTCTCTCATGTATCTCCTTTGCTAGTCGACGGATATTCATTTTGATGTTTGCTTATTATGCACGGTTTGAGGAAAAGCCTACTGACTGCGCACCTCAAAGAGGTTAAAAGGATCTTCGGTTTTGCACGAAGACATCCATTCACAAGGGTATTTGGTATCCGAAGGAATCCGGATTTGATCTAATTGCCTTTTAGGATCACGGACCAGCGCAGGTGATCAAGTTACGACAAAAAGTACATCGGAGGAGCACAATTTTAGGTAAAAGTTAGTAAGGCGGTCTTCAAAGAAACAAGATTGCCTGCACTTTCAACCGTTGAAGGCGGTATGTGTCTCTATCTGCGTGTTGTGCTCAAGTTCTATGGATGAGAACACAACTCACAGATTATGGCTTTACTTTCGATAAAATACCTATGTATTGTGACTCGAAAGTGCCATAGCCATATCATGCAATCCTGTTCATCACTCAAAGACTAAGCATATCAGAGTATGCTATCACTTCATAAAAGAACATGTGGAAGAAGTGCTCTTGTTGAATTATTTTTCGTGAAGTGATTACCAACTTCGCCGATCTATTTACTAAAGCCCTTCCAAAAGAATGGTTTGACGATTTAGTTCGACGAATTGGAATGCGAGAAACCTAGTGAGGAGTTAGAACGTCTTTCGAATCTTCTTGAAAATGATTTTCCAAAAGCTTCCTTTGCAAATATTTTGAAAAAAACAAAATACAAAATTTGAAAAACCTTCAAAAGCAAAATATAAAAATATAAAACTTTCAAAAATACAAAAATATTATAAAATCAAAAATCGAAAAATATTCTTCTCACGACATGTCTCTCATTATAATCGATATTCATGCGTTTCTAGAAATGTCATTCAACAATGATCTGAGACATATGCAGGATGCTTGGCGAGAGTTCTTTAAATGTTTTCTAAAATATGGTTTCTCAAAAATTTCTTAAAATGGCTTTCATATACTTGATCGAAACCGGACAAAAATGATGACTTTTGATTATTTCAAATCAAACTTCGTGTTTTTAAAGAAAAATCAAAGTGTACAGCTTGATTGCACTACATTTAAAATTGTTAGGAATTAGAAATTTCGGGTATTAAAGAGTCGGTCACCTCAAGTATATGTAATCATTAGAAAGCTCGTAGTCATAGTTATTTTAAGTTAAGTAGTATTTAGTTAAGTAACACCGTGGAGAGACCGGACGGGTCTTTACCTTTGTATGCACGATCCACGCCGTTGTGTGGCGATTTATGTAAGAACTATAAATACTCTCTACCTTTCAAGGTAGAGAGTTGGAGCTCATAATAATATCTTTCACTTTCTCTCACTAAGTTCCCTAAACCTCTAACTTACTCTCTCTAGAATTCCCTTATCATACACTTGTGTTAATGGTTTGATGTGTTTGTGAAATCAATATCCAACAATTGGTATCAAGAGCCATGGTTAGATCATATCTTACACATCTTTGGATTTCTAGTGGTTTTTAGGTGGTTTTGAGTTTGAAAAAGTTTAGTGGTTTGTGCATCATTTGGTTGATTTCTAGTGTTAAAGTTTGGATTTTGATTGTACTTTTGTGTTTAAGATCATCATAAGTGTTTAGGTTTTGATTTGGAAGGCTTGAATCATCGTGGTTGGGTTGTTTTGGATTGAAAAGTGTGTTTTGGAAGTTTTCAAGTTAGCGACTTGGCTCACGGTATAACTTTCTTGCTAGCGACTTGCTTCATAATTTTGTAGCGAGTTCTGAGTTTGGAGCTAGCGACTTAGACCTAGCGATTAACAGTACAAGTAGTGGACTCTCCACTACGGGTAGCGACTTAGTGGTAGCGACTTTGCGTAGCGAGTTGCTCTTTAGCGACTTGAAGTTTTAGCGACTTGAGTAGCGAATTGCTGCCAAAATTGTTAGCGATTTGGTGTTAGCGAGTTGGTACCTAGCGAGTTACTATTTAGCGACTTGACAAATTAGCGACTTAGTTCTTAGCGACTTCTTTGTCAAAATTTTGCTAGCGACTTGGAGCTTAGCGAGTTGTTACTTAGCGACTTGGGTTCTAGCGACTTGGTCTATGACTTGGTTCAAGAATTCTTAGCGACTTGTTGACTTTTCCCGACAAAACTTCAAGCGGCTATAACTTTTGATCCGTAACTCCGTTTTCAGCGTTCTACCCATCAAAACAGAGTGAGAACGAGAGAATGTCACGCCGAATAAACTAAAGTTGATTAGGGTAAACCTTCGAGGGCTAAATCCATTTCTGAGCGAAGTTATTGAGGTTTTATGTTTTAGACCTAAATTTCTCGGGAAAATCGTGCATAAACCAATCCAAATCTCTACCAAACAACATCTCGCTTATCCCACAAACAATCATAAGTCCTAACACACAATTGTCTATCATTGTGTCGATCCATCAATCATCTTAACACATTCCATTGGTCATTGCTTAACGGTTTGGTCTTGATTTAAGTAAAATCCTGTGAAAGATTCTATTTCTCGGTTTAAATCATAGACTTGTAAAATCCTGTGCATTCCACCACATCATGTCTTACTCTCTTGACCCGGTGATTTGAAGTGCTTAAATTGTATGATGTTGTGGACAACAATGATAAAGTATGCTACTACTGAGCGGTTAAAGATGTTTGAATTGAACAATGAGGATGTGAGATCTTCATGTTAAAGTACAATGAGAATGCCACGCAAATGGAATCGACATTGAGCCATATCGGCTACTTCATCTGCACCTCATACAATTTGTTATCCATAGGCTGGGGATCGAACATGTAGTGCTCTTTTTCGCGGGACTTACCTACATTGACAAAGAAGCTTTTTGTTGAACTTAGAACACTTAAAGTGCAACTTACCAATAAAGAGGTTCAAAAGGATGGTTCGGTCGCGACTCTTCAAGTAATCTACAAACAATTTCAGCCATTCATCGAGTGGGGAATATTACGTGATTCACGATCAACACTTGACGGAATTTCCTTCAAAAACATCTTTGGAATGGAAATTGAGGAATTCATTGAACATTTATCCAACTCATGGATAATGTGAAAAAGTACATTGAAGAATCTGCTCAAAAGAATGAATACGTGAATGAGTGTCGGTCTTGGTTGAAGATTGTTGTGATAAGTTGGGTAATGTATATGTTGAAGAATCGGGTGTTCTTGAATGCGAGAATGTCGATGACAACAAAAAATGATGAGTCGGATAATGGAAAAATGGAATCTTCGTGCTCAAATTCACAAGAGAGAGAGGTGCACCGGACACAACCTGTGCAAGTTAATGCAAAGGAACGCTCCATGGAAGCTTCGGATGTATCCAAGATAGAGATGCACCCGTCGCGGCCTGTGCATGTCAATGCTCGGGTAAGTTGCATGGATGTTTCTAGCGTACCTAGTTGTGCATCTTCTACTCAAAATGATGATTATGAAGCTGCATGATATTTGCATTTGTGCTGATGATTCCATTACCATTGAGCTTAACATATATAAGGATCAGGTTGCTATTTATGAACAACGTGCTAAGTTTGAGTTGACCACCGTGTGAGCGGTAGAAATGGATGTCCAAATACGTACAACTATTAGAAAAGTAGGTTTAGAGAAGAAGTATTAAAACAAGAGTTAAACTCCTTACAAGAAAAGCTTTCTAAAACTGCTAAGCAAAAACACGAACTTCAAGAAAATGTTAAAATGCTTAAGCAAGAATTCAAGGCTAAGGAATCAAAACTTTTGAATGATTTTTCCAATCTAAAAACTTTGAAAAACAAGCTTGAAAATAAGTTGTACGTACAAGGGAATACCATTCAGACTTCTCACATGATCACTAAGCATAGAGTCTTAAGCGATAAGCATAGCATTCCCCTTGTTGAGGAACCTAATCCAGAGGTAATTAAAAAGGCTAGAAATGCTCATAAGGTATGATGGTAATGAGATCCTTAAGCCTAGACAGAAACCTAGTTGCTTGAGTGCGAGGAAGATAAGAAATCAGATGAAGTCACTAGGGAGAAAATGAATAGAAGCTAGAAGATCACAGTGTAAAAGAACAAGATAACGATAAAACCCCATGATTACACTAAGGAAAATTGGATATCCTTAAACATGTTTAAGCCTCGGACTCTATTGACCCCTGAACAAGTGTTACGGAAAAGGATATGGACTTGCAAAAAGCTGAAAATCTTGTTGAAAAGAATCCCCCTTGTAGGAAATTCCCTAGCGTATGTGTATCCTCCAAATACACCAATGCATTTAGTTCCTAGAACTATTGCCACTAAGAGCAAGACCTTAATCAGTCAATATGTTATTCTTCAACTATTTACCGATTTTGAGAAATCTTGTAAGAAAAGGATCACACCAGCTTGGGATAGCTGAAGGGAAAGGGGTTTTGAGCAAATGAAAGAATGTTATTTGCGAGGTCATGCCTTTCTTTAAACAACTAAAAGATCATTTTGAGAGTCTTAAAAAGGGGATAAAATCGGATATTAAAGAAATGGAAAAGGAATTTGATGCAATGGTAGTTGAAGTTAGTGATTATTAGCGTGCACTAAAATATAATGAGATTGAGAGGAAGAACTTGCATACCTTAAATGAGACTCTTATTCCTGAATGTGTTGCTCAAGATATCTTTTCACTGCTTCAAATTGCTCTATTAATGCTTCCAAATTTCATGAACTATCGTGGCCTTTGAAAGTCTCCCATGATCGTGTCATTGAGCTTGAAAAAACTAATTCTAAACTAAACGAGAAAATTGAGCTGGATGATCACGACAATTTGGTTAAACATTTTTCTAAACTAGAAGTTGAGCATTTTAATTTACAACTCAAATATCAACATCTCAAAGAAAATGTCAAAACTTCCAATATCAAGACATCTTGGATGCTCGAGTTTGATGCAGTTTTCAAATTAACAAGCGTGATGAAACGATTCAAGCTCATTGCAACACGTTCAGAAAGTTGAAAGCCCAAATCTCTCAATTAAAGGGTCAAACGAACAATATGACAGGGCTCCCAAATGCCTCCTCCTTTAGATTCTGAGAATTCTCAAACGTTTCATCTTCAAAACCTAGTAAATGCTTTACAAAAGGAAAGCGAAAGTTTTCTAGAAGAAAATGAAAAGGTTAAGCGACATTTTAAAGAGTTATATGATTCAATAAACGTCACCCGTGACCAAAACAACGAAAAAATAACGTCTCTACAAAAGGAAATTGAGAATCAGAGAAGTAGGAAATGGGAAACTGCCACTTGTTTTCAATAAGCATGTTGTCTCAAAGTCACCTTTAGATTGCAAATACCTTTGTGATTAAATATATTCCTCCTCATCTTAGGAATAATGAACATGCTTTTCATGACTATTGTGCTCACCTTAAGGATAGTCTAGAATGTCTCAGTGAGATTGTGAAGAGGATTTCATTAACAAACCTCTTGATAGTGAAATTAGGTTTGCTTGCCTCCAGGCCAAGCGATCTCAGAGGCTGCTTGAATGTGTAATTGCAACATGTCCAAAACCCTTAGGTGAAAAGGCAAAGGCTGTGAAGCCTTGTTCTATGCCTAGTGCCAAGCAGGAAATCCGTTCTATGCCTAAAGCCAAGCATGTGACCCTTGATATGTCTTGTTCCATATCTAAATTCAAGCAAGAAACCTGTGATGTGCCTCCTAAATTTCGAGATCCCACACTTCTAGACCGGGAATGCGAGAAAGTAGTGAAGCCATGTAATGTTCCCATCATTACTTCTCTGGATGTTAAGATTGACACTAAAGTTAGCGGGTCAAAACCTAGAAGCTATGCAAAGAAGGATAGGATTTTGCAAACTAAAAGTGTTCATGATAAGGAAGTGAAAGAACACCATAGGGACAAGAAGTTTGATTTGAACAAAAGAATCGTGTTAGTTCTAGTATTAGCTCTAAGCTTACTAAAATTAATTAGAGGCCTTATCTTTGTGCACTGCAAAACATGCAAAAATGTTTAATTTACGGTAATCATGATAAATGTGATGTGTTATTTCTGAGGTCTAAGATTCATAACCCAGTTAAGAAAGTTTGGAAGCGAAGCAGATTAAGCAATCACGGAAACCTCGAGAAGGTTTTACCAATGTAGGATTTTGTGGAAGCCAAGCAGTCGAATATTCACGAATGGCAAACCTTGCCCTTAACTAGATCCACTATGCCTAGAGTAGTGCCTGTTAAGGTTTGGAAATAGCTGGTAGAACAATCCCATTAAGCACAAAATGTCCCTCGACTAAGTCCGATGCTTCTACTAGTTTAGCTCCTAGTGACAATGACATTGCACCTAGGGTTTCTGGTGATTCAAAGATTGTTTGTGCTAACCAAAAGGACCCCATGAGCGCGTGGGGATCCAATGTTTCCAATTCTCTGTCTTAGATCATTTGTCCAGCGGAGTCGTACAAATCGTCCCTTGGTATTTGGATTGGGCTGCTCTAAACATATATTTGGGCTCTAAACAATGGCGTCGTTCACATCAGATTCGAGGGCCTCGTTCTTCATCATTATGGCGTCTGCAGATAACACTTGAGGCCCGTTCCTCAAAGAAAAGAAAAGTGTATGCGCTTAGTGCGCTTTATCTTGAGAAGAAGAGAAATCTTCATGTTTATGACCATTCTCATCGACATTCTTCATCAACAAGCTTCATGTTTCTCCCATGCTCATTCGGTCATCAAAAGTGGATCTACATTCATTAATGTATATTCTTATTCACTTGCTAAATCAAAAATGGCAACATCGGATGCAATTTTTGAGGGGAGAAAGAGTGAATATACTAAATGATGATGGATGTTTGAATAATGGTTATACGACTTAAGTTTGATGACTCTCCTCCATCGCCTAATGTTTCACTCACTAAGGATAAATGGGATTTATTGTTTGGGATTCATTGGTTCAAGATATGTTTGATGAGTATTTACAAACGCTAGCGAATATTTGATGATCATCAAAGAATATGTGATTCATGAGTTCAAGATATGTTTGATGATCATCAAAGTAGTACAACTCAGACTACTCAAAAGCCCTATCTCGGTTATTCCTCAAGGCGTTGATAATGATTATCATAATATTGCAGTTGCACTCATGAATAATGATCCGCTCTTTGGTATTCCTTTGCCAAATCTTCACGGATTATTGTGCATGAATAATGATCCACTCTTTGGTATTCCTTTGCGAAATCTTCATGGATTATTATTCCTCTCATCGTGCATGCTATAAATCAACCACATGAACTTCAAGGAAAATGTCTACCTCATCCGCTCGAAGTTATTGGTGTATCCTCCATATCAATCTCTACATGAATACTTTTAGGAAGAATACATTAATGTTGAAATCATTTGTTCGGTTCATTCGGTGGATGGCGTACATCCGGTTGTACGTTATATTCACATGTTGGGCATTGACACAAGTGATTACTTGAGTTAATCAATTATCACTTATTTGAGATTGAAGTTAAAATTCACAAAGGTGAGCTTAAGATGCAAATGCATGGAATTCTTCTTGATTTCAAGTTTGGTATATCGGGTTTTCTTTCTCGATGGTCACTTCAAATTGTCTACATATGGGTTGATAAAGATGGTCGAGGAGAGAGTTTCTATGATGGTCCTATGGCTCACGTTGGACACTCAGTTGGATTCGGGACCCGCACTTCAAAGAGAAGATCCCATTAGTTCATCCCTTATACCAAATTCTTCTTGAAACTCCATATGTACCTCCATCGAGATGATTTAAAGAAATTGTTTGATCCATGTTTGATGAACATTGTGAGCCAAGTGCTAATGAGCTGACAATTCCTGCGCGGAGTTTTGCTCATATTCTGTGAATGGCGTCAATCCTTCAATCTCAATATCATTAAGTCAAGAAGCGTCTCACTGCGATCACTCTGTCTCATCAACAAATCATCAAACCGGTACATCATGGAACTATATGCGGTATCAATAATGAAGTTAATCCCTTTGCTACTCAGAAGATGCTCCATTTGAAAATGTATTTTGCTCACGAATCTTCATAGACCATCTTCTTGAGGAGACATCATTTCTGCTACTTTAGTCCCTCAACCACTGCCACATGAACACCTCAGTAAATGGACTCACGATCATCCATTGTGTTAGTGCAAATATTACGATATTTAATCTATTCAGTCTCGTTTGTTTTGATTGATGACAAACATGTAACTTGTAATACATAACGTAAAATGTACAAGTTACTTGTAATCACACTTTGTCTCAACATACATTCAACACCTCTCGATGTCTCAAGTCCTCGTATGTTACAACACAGGTTAGTACATGTTTGTTATGTGGCATTATGATCAAACCCATTAACAAATCATTTAGAATGTTTAAAATACATTTAGAGTCACTAAGTATTTTAATAGGTTAACCATTCTATTTAGAACCTCATTTTACATTTTGCATTCACAAGTATTTCAAAAGGTAACTAGACATTTTATTAACTAGTTACATAATACATTTTACAAGTTTACCTTGATAAACCTTTTAATCTAAAAATGGAAATACATGTTACATCATGTCATGCATCATCTTTGAAATCCTTGGAAGATCACTTGAATATTTTGGTTAGATTGACACACAATATATCAAATGTGATCTTAGTAAGATTTGGTAATATCTTGGAAAGATTTGAAGAAAGATTCTTTAGATTTTATGTCAGGCACCCACGGTACCAAATTGTATAAAGGGCGGAACCCTTTTAAAGGGGTCCGTGGTCGTGGGCGCTCATGACCACTTTTGGCTATAAATAGAAGCCCATTGTTTTCCCATTTCTTCACCACTTCAAATCACATCTTCTCCACCTTCTTGCATACATTTAGATCAATCATTAACAATGTAATAACATACATTAAACACCCTAATGATCATGATCATAATGCTTCTAACATTCATCTTTGTTGTAAGCATACTCTTTGATCAACCAAGGAAAGTTTGGAGATTTAGCCATCCCCACTTACCACAAGTTGAAGATCTATCACAAGAAGTTTAGGGAACTTGTGATCTTCATCATGAAGGCTTCCTATCAATGGAAGTTCATTTAGAAGTAGTTATTCATATCCATTAGACATTTGTGTCATGGATCATTAGTGTAAACATCATTGCATCATAACAACACTTTCACCAAACTAGATTAGATGGTTTATGTGTTTGTGCCATAAAACACAAGGTTTATTATGTTGGGCCATAAAACATATTGGGAGTGGTTGTACCCTTGTAAAAGAACTCGACATCTAGCTTAGTGTCGGAAATATTGTATAGGCGGCGTTAGGTTGGTTCTACCTCGAACTAGAACCCGGTATTTAGCTTTGTACCGGAAAAAGTGTAAGCGGCGATTGTAAGGTTTTCTTCGCCGAGAAGGGAGCTTGTTGATTTAGTGAAGTAACTCTCGAGTTGGGTTCTCGAGGAGTGGAGTAGGGCGGAAAGGAGATCCGTGAACGAACCACTATAAATCCTCGTGTTCGGTTTGCACTTTCCTTTCTTTATCTCTTTACTTTTATACTTGCACTATACTATTGTTTGTGATGTGGTTTGATGTTCATGATTGTGTGACAACTTGGTTTACCATACTTTATATTAGTCACAAACAATAATTGGTACTTTCATATTATAACAAGCTTCATAAGCGATTTGATACTAAAGATCTAAAGTTTTTAAACGGTAGCGTATTCACCCCCTCTACGTTTCCACAATTGGTACCAGAGCCATGTAGCTCTTATTTTCAAAACAAATGGTTTTAAAATAGAGTACGATCCATGTATCAAATTACCATTGAAGCGAAAAATAATATGAAAAATGTTTTGCTTGTTATACTTAGAAATTTTGTTGTTAAATGTAACTTTGTATACAAGCTTGAAGGTTTTCTTGAAAAATAAAATAAAAAGTTTGTTGAAAGAACTAGTAAGTATTGTATTGTGTGCTTATAGAAAATTTATGAAGAAATATGATTTTAAAGGAGTGTTTGGGATAACTATAAATTTTGTTGAAAAATCACCTCCGTAAATGTTTAAGATAAGTTACACAAGTAGATATGTTGTTAAATATGTGTATTATATGTTTACTATGAAATCTAGTAAGTCACACACGTTTTCTCTATGTCAAATAATAGTTTTGGTGAATCGTCTCGAGAGGACCACGGCACCAAATCTTATAAAGGGCGGATCCCTTTATTTGGTTCCGTGGAATCCGTGTGTACAGTATGCAGTTTTTTGGGCAACTTCAAAAATCATAACTAATTAACCGTAAGTCCGTACGAGTCGAGCCACCTATCATTTTAAAGGGAATTGAGTCTACTTTCATTTAAAAATACTCTCATAGCCTGAGTCTAATTTTAAATAAGTGAAATATACCAAATACTACAGTATGTATAAAATATTGAGTTTAAACTTTAACATAAAAACTCAAATTTTTGAATCAAGCAATTTAAGTTGGTATTCTTAGAACTTTGATACAACTTCCTTTGAAACTAAATAATTTGGTAATATGTTTAAAGGAAACTAATCAAGCTTGGTATACATCGTCATATTTAAACATAAAATGACGAAAAGTGTCTTTCTTGTTATGCTATGCTAAATGACCACTTGTTTATGTTGTTTGCATATATGTTGCTTGCTTACTTTTCAAATTGTTGTTTACACTTGTTTGTTTGCATAATATAAGTGTCAATCATGCCATGTTATTTATTAGTTTGTTTGCGATTTCTTGTTTATGCACAATAGGTTATTTGATAGATTTTGTGCACTAAGTTGGAAAATTGTTTTACCATCGCTTGTAGAATTAGATCACTTCATTTGCATAGGTTATACTAACATCTCGCATAACTTATGAAATGTCATAACTCACTTAGCAATAAGTACTAAGTAAATTAGTCAAGTACTTTGAAAAATGAAGGTTTTAAGAGAGTGTTTGGTACAAGGACAAAAACAATGTTGTATGATGTAATTTATATGTTTTCACTTTGTAGGATGATAAACTAACTTAAAACATTGATGTATGCTAACCGGTTCATGCGGGGGATAACACCGGGTGTTATCAAATTTTACCCATTTTCACTTATATGTGAAAATCGTTAGCCCCTGGTCAAAGTCTATGCTCCACTATGTTTGTATATGTGTTATTGACTTTTCCTAACTAGAAATGATTAATGTCACATATTTTAAGCAAAAATTAGGGTTTGGAAAACTCCCGACACCTAAAAAATGGGTGCTGTGAAGTTTTACGGTGTCCACGGATTAGACAGCACCAAAAATTTGGTACCTTCTGTTATGCATTTTGGTACCGCCGTTCACATGCAGGCGGACGGGACACCAAATTAAGGGTTCCAAAAATGGTGCCGTGGATTCTACAGGTAAGTTGTTTTATTTTACTAAATCTCGCAATCTAGATTACCAAATTTTGTTTCTAGGATAGTTGTTAATGCATATCTTTCATACCTCACTCAACACATCCTCAATGAATTAACTTAGGATGTTTGACATGATCTTAGACACTTCCATCTCATTAGAAACTACTATCTTTGTATGAATTAACATCAAGTGCATGAATCCTTAGTTCCATAAATCGACACATTCAGGATGGTCATTTTCACACCTTCACTATTACTTTTCCTTAAGCTTAGCATTTCTCAAAGCAAAGTCAAAATGACTAAATCTTTAACCTCAAATAAGACACTTAAGAAAACCACTAGGATTAGCATTCGATCTTGTTGCTACATTAACTTGAACTCTTCATCCTTAGACTCATTACCTCTCAACATCTCATCACCCATTCAAGATGTGAACTTTCTAAACTTAAGTACTCCAACTCCACCACCAAAATCACCCACCATTATGACTACTTCACAACCATCCAAAACACCTTCACTACCAAAGTCTCCAAAGCTTGTCTCTATCAAACTTTGTGCAACACCACCAACATCTCCTCACCCGTTTGCGGATGACTTAGATGACTTACCGAGACTAACAAATCTGGACTCATTATTTGCAAAAGTATCATACACAAGTCTATCATATGACTATAGATATTGTTTTGTATCTACATGTATTGCCTCACTTGGTTAACATGAAAATAATGTGTCATCCTTCAAGACGATAAGTATTTACATAGAGTCATAACTCACACGTATGTTAAAGACATACTATCAAGTCTTGTTATACTTGAGTTCAATCTAAGCTTTATAATCTCAACAAATTAGGATTGACAACTTAAGTATTTCATCCGAAATATTCAAGTATATGCGACTTACGATTGTAGTCATTAAAAGTCATATCCGAAAAATCAACACCCAAGTATTTTAACAACACATGTTGAAACACTTATCCAAAACAAACAACCCATTGTGCCACTTATCCCTCTTTGACACCTACTATCCCTCTTCCATCTTTTGGCACCATTAAGAGTATTGCTCATGATCTTCCAAGAGCATCCTTTAAATCAAACGTCCCTTTCAAGGTGAACCTATACCTCAACCCCTAAGCTTCATAGACATAACCAAAGCTTCAAGCACTTCACCCACTAGTTGTAGCAACCAATGAACCATAAGAATTAGTATCCGTACTTTTTATGTTCAACATCTATGGACAATCAACCTAAGTATTCACATAGCACAACAAACCCCTACATCACCACATCCTTTTTTAGACACACTAGAAAACCTACCACCTAGATCAACCAATCCACCATCCTTACCATCATTTGAATTTGTTAAGTGTATTGCTCAAAAAGCCCTTGTGTCCAACACTTGTACTGAATCAAATGCACGTTTGAACAAACTCAAACATTCCTTCCCACATATAAGGACTTAGATAATTCATTATGGCTAGAACCTCAACTATCAAATAAGCATGGTGCTCTTGGTAATTGTTGTCAATTTCCACTAGGTATAAGTAGTACTACCTTCACAAATTATCAAAGTATTAGTAATACTTTGTCATTAAACTTCTGCATAAATTTCGTTAAACCTCAAATCAACATTTTAACAACATATGTTAAAATGCAATCTCAAAAGCCAACATCATAAACCCCAAGCAACAATGACTCTTGAGGAGTATACATAAGAAACTCGAGTGAATTCCTCTTGTCATCATCTAGTGAATATAATCTTGAGACCAAGTTTATTTAGATAGGACTATCAATTCAAACACTTTGGCTTCATATCTTCATTTAGGAAAACATGATGTTTTGAAAAACATTATGCCTAAGAAATCATGCGTTAAGTATTCATCTTATTAAAAGGATATTGTATATCCTATGCATCATTCTCTCCTTGCGACATATATGGTTATGTTACAAGAGATTTCATTACACCTCATTGGCTAAATGATCTTGAAACGAACATTCAAAAGTTCTATGAACTAGCATATCCAATTCATCTTGTCATACTTATTTTCATAAGCATGATAACTTTATCCCATGCGATAATCTCATTTGTTGAAAGATACTATTTGTATTCATTTCCTTTCAAGCGTACATCATAACCTAACCTTGCTCAAACCTTGTGCACATCCAAGGTTGAAACTACACATCTCTAGAACATACACATGATCTATTGAAGTTAGTAACCTTATTTAGATTCTTGTCAAATAAAGTTCCAAAGAACTTTCTTGAGAACATTCTTAATTTAACATATTCCATTCCCTAGTCTTAGATAATCAATCACTTTTAAAGTATACACTTCAACATAAAAGATGTCATCCATTAGATCATACAATTAGCTTTGTAATTTGAACAAACCTTAGATTCTAAACACAAGATTAAAACACATTGTTTATCAAACACACCATTGTTAAAATTCATGTGTATAACATGACGTCTTCATCACTTTAGTTATATTGCATATTAGTTAAGTCACATTAAGCTAAGTATTGGTAAACTATCATCTTTTATGCACTTTAATATGCAAAAGTAGGAGTTCCCATCTTTTTAACATGAGAATGACTCTTTGGAGAACCTATTGCACTAGAAACTCAATTTGACCTAACGGTTGAATTGCTTCCTGGAGAGAAGTTGGGTATGTGGAATCACCCGTTAAAATGGTCGTGTTTAGCCTTAATTGAGCACCGCTAGTAATAGTCTCATATTCATTCTCCAACTTGAAAAATCTGTATTCCTATACTTGCCTAAAGTAAGTGTTAAAACATTGATAGTTTGCCTCGCCTTAGGAATACTAATCAAACAAGTAGTATATATGACTTTTCTTTTAAAACCACTTGCATTGCACTTACATGTGTTGATAACATGTTCTTGTTTGATCTGATAAGTTGATTTGACATTATCTTAGTGTTTGATAACTAGTCAAATGTATAAACCTTAGTAAAACCACTTGCATTGCACTTACATGTGTTGATTGCATGTTCTTGTTTGATCTGATAAGTTGATTTGACATTATCTTAGTGTTTGATAACTAGTCAAATGTGTAAACCTTAGTACGGTTTTTATAATGCTTGTATCCTTGTTTCATGCTACTAAACGTTTAAAACCTAAACTTTATTTGCATGATACTTACTTTTGAATTATCCTTAGCATGATTAACATGTTGCTTATGAACTCATAATATGTCATTTTGATATGTGATAATTTTGATATGATATATTTGTGTTTGAAAGCTATTAGTTGGCATTCATTATATCTATGTGTAGTGCGATCTAAATGATACATGCTCCAAATTGTTATGTCTTAAACATGGCTTGCATGACTCTTTCATCTTGTTTCTTTTGCTTCTTGTCACATAATTTGTTTGCTACGTGTGCACATATAATATGTCAAAGTGCTTTTGGTATGACAAACTTTTAGAAGCCTTTTTATCTTACAAATTAATCACATAGATTGTTGTGTTAATTTAAAAGCCAAGTATGCTTAATCGTCTAAGTCTAACGACAAAACAATCTCAAAATGAAATGTCTTGAATAAAGTTGTATTCTTGCATAATATGATTGTCTTGATGCTATCTTGTATGGTGATTTCTTGTCTACTTAAGTGCAATGTGTTGTTCTTGCTTATATAATATGTTATCATTTGATTTCTATCATGTTAACATCTTTTGTCACTAACAAATTTGTTTTGTGGGTTGATAACAAATTATTTGTTATCTCAATTGGTTTTAACTTTTGTATGGTCATTTTGCATAATCCCTTTATTGCTCATTAGATTAGTACTATGCTTTATGGGACCCCTACACTTGCATATAGTTTAAAAGCATATAGAATTAAGTTCTAGCGGGTTGGCTTTGCATTTTTGTCTTTCAACCGACCTCTTTCCAAATCTCAATTTAAGCTTCCGCTTTCCAAAAATCATCTCCATCATTATTTAGTTATAACAATACTCTAATCCTCTTCACTTCCTATTAGGAAACCACATGCCTCATCATACGATCATCTCGTATTAATCGAGAAGAAGTACGTGACTTTAAGGATGAAGCTCATTGTATGCTAACCATCATCCAGAAAAACATCACTAAGCTCACCTCTTTCGTTAACCCGAATAACCTCCTAAACACTTTGTTGTAATTCCTTATTTGATACATTGCACATTATGTTAGATGTCCACCAATTAAGGGGGAGAGAAATCCATTCACATAATTGTCTTTTGTCAAAATTTATGTCTCTTAGACTCTACAATACCAACACATAGGTAAACACCACTTAGCTAAAACCGGTTCATGAAACCACAACTAGTTCAACCTTTTTAACCTTATATCACAAGTTTGCACCAATACCTCATCAAGTGAAAAACACATCATGTGTTTTACAAACTTCTTCATCTCCACAATCAACGAATCTAGGATTTTCCTTAAACTAGCACCTTACAACTTCACTATCTAGAACACCATCATAGGATCTTATCCTTTTCTCGCTTGACATATATCATGCATGTCATTGTTAGTGCAAACAATATATTAATCAAAACAGCCATTTCCAACACGTTGGTCCATCCAACTCTCACTTATATGATGTCATTCTCATCCTCATATAGGTACTCATTATTATTATTATTAGTATTTTCCATATTGTCTTCACTTCTTTTCAAAGTGATAATCATCCATGTCGGTCAAAACCATGCTAATACTACCTTTCCCATTGTCACCTAGAATAGGTCATTTTTATAATTAGTGTCAATCAATGAACGAATTTATCTTCATGTTATCACTTTTATATATTCTTAGATAGAACACATTATTGATTACTCTTGGGTTGAAGCATATGAGAACTTGCTCAAAACAATAGGTTGTTAGCATCAATAAATCATTCAAATCATAACCCTTATGCATCATTGAAATGCAATGTCCATTCATATTTTTTTCTTCTTAGCTTTGGTCACTTGACATGATGAAAGGATTGCATGAGTCCATATTTTTATATTTGCTATACATACGAGTTTCTAACTCCTTAATAGCTTCCTACCTAATCACCACCACCTTCCATCACCACTTTCACTAATCATCATCACCATGGATTAGCGAAAACTTACTTTTGTAAATCTCGAGTCATCTATCATCACCACATGAATCCTACTAGTAAACCGACACCAACACTAGCACCACTAGTGGCACACCCAGTGGAAGACTTCATATCTTCTTTCTAGGAACTATTTTGTAGGCTTTTATCATATTATATTCTCACTTTTCTTATGATTGTAATTAGGAGACTACACTTCATGAGATCTTTGATTATATCATTTATCACATATATACATCTTATTTTTCTTTGTGAAAAAGATGAAATATATTGCACTAATGTTTTTCATTGTAGGTTCATCATCATATACACTCGATTGTATATAACTTACTCATCTAAGGATGAAGTTTGCATCAATTATTTTTCTTATTTTAGGTGCTTCTTGACATCCTAGAACAAGGAGGAATATCCTTTAAGCACTCATATTGCATCGTCTATACACTTGGTTGTATATGACATATTTGTCTAAAGACAAAGCTTCTATTATACTAATATTTATTTTGAAGGTTCATCTTGATGCCCTAGAGCAAGGGAGCTTCCGTCAAGAATTTACTTGAATGCATCTTATACACACTTTGTTGTATATCACTTACTCGTTCAATGACGAATATAGTTTTGCACTAATATTTGTTTTGTAGGTTTTAATCATACCCTGACGCCTCAAACAAGGGGGAGCAACCGTCAAGGGGAGCATGCACGCATTTAGCATCATTCTCACTTTTCAACAAGCATTTGTGCTTTGATAAAAAGTGGAGAAAATAGGCTAACATTGCTATGGATTTTCCTTTTTCATATATTTCTCATAATTTTTGTTGCATAAAACTAACCTTGATGTAGGTTAAGCCTCTTTATTTGATCCATGGATCCGCTACCAAACAAGGGACGGATTGAAGTGGACGATTTAACTTCACTAGGGATGATGCAAGCTCGCCTTTTGGGGAGAAATTAAGTTAAACTCCAAGGACACGCCCTTTTTGTTTCGACAAAAGGGGAGAAGAGTGTAAAAGGAGAAGGTAATGTAAAGGTAGTAAGGATACAAGTAACCTTTTACATTTTACTTTCTATTACGTTTACATATCTTTGTCATCATCAAAAGGGGGAGATTGTTAGTGCAAATATTACGATATTTAATCTATACTGTCTCGTTTGTTTTGATTGATGACAAACATGTAACTTGTAATACATAGCGTAAAATGTACAAGTTACTTGTAATCACATTTGTCTCAACATACATTCAACACCTCTCGATGTCTCAAGTCCTCGTATGTTACAACACAGGTTAGTACATGTTTGTTATGTGGCATTATGATCAAACCCATTAACAAATCATTTAGAATGTTTAAAATACATTTAGAGTCACTAAGTATTTTAATAGGTTAACCATTCTATTTCGAACCTCATTTTACATTTTGCATTCACAAGTATTTCAAAAGGTAACTAGACATTTTATTAACTAGTTACATAATACATTTTACAAGTTTACCTTGATAAACCTTTTAATCTAAAAATGGAAATACATGTTACATCATGTCATGCATCATCTTTGAAATCCTTGGAAGATCACTTGAATATTTTGGTTAGATTGACACACAATATATCAAATGTGATCTTAGTAAGATTTGGTAATATCTTGGAAAGATTTGAAGAAAGATTCTTTAGATTTTATGTCAGGCACCCACGGTACCAAATTGTATAAAGGCGGAACCCTTTTAAGGGGTCCGTGGTCCGTGGGCGCTCTGTCCACTTTTGGCTATAAATAGAAGCCCATTGTTTTCCCATTTCTTCACCACTTCAAATCACATCTTCTCCACCTTCTTGCATACATTTAGATCAATCATTAACAATGTAATAACATACATTAAACACCCTAATGATCATGATCATAATGCTTCTAACATTCATCTTTGTTGTAAGCATACTCTTTGATCAACCAAGGAAAGTTTGGAGATTTAGCCATCCCCACTTACCACAAGTTGAAGATCTATCACAAGAAGTTTAGGGAACTTGTGATCTTCATCATGAAGGCTTCCTATCAATGGAAGTTCATTTAGAAGTAGTTATTCATATCCATTAGACATTTGTGTCATGGATCATTAGTGTAAACATCATTGCATCATAACAACACTTTCACCAAACTAGATTAGATGGTTTATGTGTTTGTGCCATAAAACACAAGGTTTATTATGTTGGGCCATAAAACATATTGGGAGTGGTTGTACCCTTGTAAAAGAATTCGACATCTAGCTTAGTGTCGGAAATATTGTATAGGCGACGTTAGGTTGGTTCTACCTCGAACTAGAACCTGATATTTAGCTTTGTACCGGAAAAAGTGTAGCGGCGATTGTAAGGTTTTCTCCGGCGAGAAGGGAGCTTGTTGATTTAGTGAAGTAACTCTCGAGTTGGGTACTTTCGAGGGTGGAGTAGAGGCGGAAAGGAGATCCGTGACCGAACCACTATAAATCCTCGTGTTCGGTTTGCACTTTCCTTTCTTTATCTCTTTACTTTTATACTTGCACTATACTATTGTTTGTGATGTGGTTTGATGTTCATGATTGTGTGACAACTTGGTTTACCATACTTTATATTAGTCACAAACAATAATTGGTACTTTCATATTATAACAAGCTTCGTAAGCGATTTGATACTAAAGATCTAAAGTTTTTAAACGGTAACGTATTCACCCCCCCCCCCCTCTACGTTTCCACAAATTGGTTTTCAAATCTCATGCTCTGATTCTATAAAACAATCACCTTCTATCTAATGAAAACTAATTTCTTTGAAAAATTACTCTGACTCAATTTTTGAAAATCATCTTTACTTAACAGTTGTCAAAAATATCTATCTCTCAATCAACAACTTATGTCATTGATTGAGGGGGAGAATGATTTAATTAAATCAAAAAGTGTATGTTTCAAACAATGGATTCTATAAAACATTTACCGGACCTTGGTTACTATTATGTTTTCAAAAGATAATTATGCATGTTTAATCAATGGAGTTTAAAGTCTCATAATTCGGTCCTTATCAGTTAAAACGTTTTCATATTCTAGCCACAATTCTCCTTAAAAGCTTTCAAAATCAATTTAAATCTACAGAGATCACAAATCTCAATGATTTGATAATTGTGATCGGGGGAGAATTTGTGATTTAAATTGGATTTAAACTGATAATTCGATAGTTGGTTTCGTAAGTGATTAGTATGTTTGCCTCCCCGCAAGTGACAAACGATTTCAAATTTTCCATGCACACGTTGAGGGGGAGCAACTATTTTAAACCTCAAATTATTGAAACGTGTCTGAATTGTCTCTAAGTGCGGATTCCCTCTAATATGTGCAAAATTCTTTCAAAATTCGAGGCACATATTGAGGGGGAGCTAACTTTTGAAAACCTCATCCTTCCTCAAAATGCTTTATCTACTCGAATTGATTGGGAAGTGATGATGATCATTTTAGAAAATGTTAATCAAAAGATTGGACCTTTCACTCTCAATCTAACAATTTCAAAGATCTCTTGCCTCCATGTGCTAAACAATTTCTAAATTTTATGCTTATGTTGAGGGGGAGCATTTCTAAAATTATCAAAACAATTAAGATACAAAATGCTTTGATTCCATATCACAAGTATCTTGATTGATTTTCAAATGGTTTTCAATTGGTTCCAATGGCAGACGAACAATACCAAATAGACCGACCAACTTTACTTTATGTATGGTGATATAAGGATGATAAGGTTAGGTTTTTGTTCCCATGATCCGCCAGAACCAGAGGGATCTACCCAGGGACTATCCACTAGTTAGTATAGAAGTCCTTAGGTATGATCAAAAAAGGAGAAAAGTGAGATATGGGAAGAGTGCGGACTGAGATTGAGCTAGTACTGGAACAAACCCAACAAGGTTCTAGTTATGAAGTCTCGGTAAGCACTGAAGGGGTTGAAGAATGAAAAATAATTGAATGAGAAAAAGGGTGAAAAGAAATAGCCCTCCATTTATTCAACCTTAGGGCAGAAACCGGGTTCAATTCATATGCTACTAGTGGTTACTAACGTAACACTGGTATTGAAGACAAGTCGTCATGGACCCAGTGACGCACTGCACTAAACTTCCCAAGCTACTCAAGTTCCTCTTAAAAGGGCTTGTTTCATTCTCACGGGGAACCGACATTATCTATCGACTTTCTCTTAGAGATTGTTGATATTGAAGAAGGAGACCCTCCCCCTAGTCTCCGATATAGGAATCCAAATATGCACAAATTGGGTCTAGAGCCACGAGATCATCAATAAAATCTCATTAGGACACTTACAATGAAGACTCTCTGTTTCACACAATGTGGAAAGAGAGATTATATCTTGAGTCCTATGCATTATCTTTGTAGTATTGCCAGAACATCTGAGTGATATGCAAACACATTCACAATGAAGATGGAAAGCCTTCTGGAGCCAACATCAAACAAGCTCCTGGTGGGTGGCATGTGAGGTCTATTCTATAGATCAACCATGTGACAACTGAACAGAAACAATGGGGCGATTCAATCGTTTGAATCAATCCTGGTTCAGGTTATGGATTGACGGATACCTTTGAAAAACCGGTCATTATGCTAAAAAACTCTTTTCTCTAGCACATCAACCGTGTACGAATATTTCAAATTAAAAGGTGTTTATGATTGATAACTGATTTTTCATTAAAACCTTCGTTGTATTGCAAAAACAATTTCTATTGAGCGATACTCGATTGTTTTTTTAATATCCTTTCATCAATCGATGAATCTCTATTATTTGGTTCACTCACTCCGTGTTGTCTTCTTTGAGATGTTCCGGTTTGAGAACAGCTAGAGCAGCTGCGAAAACCCTGTCAATGAAATTCTTCGAATTATACACGATCACAGGCGTACTTGTACTTGATCAACGGGGAACCGTGGGCCGTGTACCTCAATTCGACGAAAGTGGTCAAAGGCACTGCGGCGCTTTATTGCTAACTGTTGTATGCAGGTACGCCCCGACGTTTGCAGCTAATCAGAATGGAGAGGTCAATCCATTGCCGCATGCTCACACATCACATTCATGTCCTAAGAAATCATGATTAGTGCATAATATCATGAATCAACTAAAGCTTCCGCTACTCTGATAAGAAGAAATCATGATCCAGAATGGAGCGGTCATAACATCACATAATATCAACACCACAAAGGAAGAGTCAGAGATTTAATATGGCTGATGATCTCAAAGCTGGCTCAAATCTCATTATCACGTGGATCAGTAAAAGACCTCCACTTGGATTATCCAAACATGCAATGTGAAGAATCAATGACTACGAGCTACAGAGCAAAGTACTACATCAAGAGTGCAAGAACAATTTATAATGTAATATCTGTTTGTATTCAATGTAAGTTTAATGTGTGTTTGAGGTGACCTCCCTTAGGGGGAGATTGTTAGGAATTAGAAATTCCAGGTATTAAAGAGTCGGTTACCTCAAGTATATATATTCTTTAGAAAGCTCGTAGTCGTAGTTATTTTATGTTAAGTAGTATTTAGTTTAGTAACACCGTGGAGGGCGGACGGGTCTTTACCACTTTGTATGCACGATCCCAGCCGTTGTGTGGCATTTTATTGTAAGACTATAAATACTCTCTACCTCCCAAGGTAGAGAGTTGGAGCTCATAATAAGATTTTTCTTTCTCTCACTAAGTTCCCTAAACCTCTAACTTTCTCTCTCTAAAAACCTTCTTGTACGCCACTTGTGATTATGGTTTAGTGTGTTTGTGAAATCCAATATGTAACAGTGGTTGCTCCCTTAGGTTTTCCTGCTTTGTCTTGCTCCCTGCGTTTGGTCTTTTGGTGCTACGTGTTTTTTGCCTTAGCTTTTTGCCTCGTGTGCTACTTTGCTATGCTCTGTGTTGCCCCCTTTTGTTGGTCTGCTTTTGGTATGCCTGGGCTTTTGGTTTTATGTCTGTTGCACTTTGCTATTGGCTTCTGGCGTGCTTGTGCGTGTTTCTTTTCCTGTATGCCCTGTTTGCTTGTTTGCTTGCTTTCTTTTTACTACGCTTTTGCCTATTGTTTTTGTCGTATGCTTTCTCTATCCTTTCGCACTAGCACAAATGCACTTGCCGGAGGTCTCGTTGGAAGCAGTCACTCTAACCACGGGTTTACCCTGGTGTAGGGGTAGGATCTGTCTACATTTTACCTCCCC
>OU343221.1:229925443-230076293 GCA_910596185.1 Chrysanthemum makinoi
TTCATCTTATTAAAAGGATATTGTATATCCTATGCATCATTCTCTCCTTACGACATATATGGTTATGTTACAAGAGATTTCATTACACCTCATCAAGCAAATGATCTTGGAAACTAACATCTAAAAGTTCTATGAACTAGCATATCCCATTCATCTTGTCATACTTATTTTCATAAGCATGATAACTTTATCCCATGCATAATCTCATTTGTTGAAATATACTATTTGTATCCATTTCCTTTCAAGCGTACATCATAACCTAACCTTGCTCAAACCTTGTGCACATCCAAGGTTGAAACTACACATCTCTAGAACATACACATGATCTATTGAAGTTAGTAACCTTATTTAGATTCTTGTCAAATAAAGTTCCAAAGAACTTTCTTGAGAACATTCTTAATTTAACATATTCCATTCCCTAGTCTTAGATAATCAATCACTTTTAAAGTATATACACTTAAAAGATGTCATCCGCTAGATCATACAATTAGCTTTGTAATTTGAACAACCTTAGATTCTAAACACAAGATTAAAACACATTGTTTATCAAACACACCATTGTTAAAATTCATGTGTATAACATGACGCCTTCATCACCTTAGTTATATTGCATATTAGTTAAGTCACATTAAGCCAAGTATTGGTAAACTATCATCTTTTATGCACTTTAATATGCAAAAGTAGGAGTTCCCATCTTTCTAACATGAGAATGACTACTGAGAACCTATTGCACTAGAAACTCAATTTGACTTAACGGTTGAATTGCTTCCAGGAGAGAAGTTAGGTATGTGGAATCACCCGTAAAAATGGTCGTGTTTAGCCTTAATTGAGCACCGCTAGTAATAGTCTCATATTCATTCTCCAACTTGAAAAATCTGTATTCCTATACTTGCCTAAAGTAAGTGTTAAAACATTGATAGTTTGCTTCTGCCTTTAGGAATACTAATCAAACAAGTAGTATATATGACTTTTTAAAACCACTTGCATTGCACTTACATGTGTTGATTACATGTTCTTGTTTGATATGATAAGTTGATTTGACATTATCTTAGTGTTTGATAACTAGTCAAATGTGTAAACCTTAGTACTGCTTTTTATAATGCTTGTATTCTTGTTTCATGCTACTAAACCTTTAAACCTAAACTTTATTTGCATGATACTTACTTTTGAATTATTTTTAGCATGATTAACATGTTACTTATGAACTCATAATATGTCATTTTGATATGTGATAATTTTGATATGATATATTTGTGTTTGAAAGTTATTAGTTGGCATTCATTATATCTATGTGTAGTACGATCCAAATGATACATGCTCCAAATTGTTATGTCTTAAACATGGCTTGCATGAATCTTTCATCTTGTTTCTTTTGCTTTTTGTCACACTATTTGTTTGCTACGTGCACATATAATATGTCAAAGTGCTATTGGTATGACAAACTTTTAGAAGCCTTTTTATCTTACAAATTAATCACATAGATTGTTGTGTTAATTTATAAGCCAAGTATGCTTATACGTCTAAGTCTAACGACAAAACAATCTCAAAATGAAATGTCTTGAATAAAGTTGTATTCTTGCATAATATGATTGTCTTGATGCTATCTTGTATGGTGATTTCTTGTCTACTTAAGTGCAATGTGTTGTTTTTGCTTATATAATATGTTATCATTTGATTTCTATCATGTTAACATCTTTTGTCACTAACAAATTTGTTTTGTAGGTTGATAACAAATTATTTGTTATCTCAATTGGTTTTAACTTTTATATGCTCATTTTGCATAATCCCTTTATTGCTACGTAGATTAGTACTATGCTTTATGGACCCCTACACTTGCATATAGTTTAAAAGCATATAGAATTAAGTTCTAGAGGGTTGGCTTTGCATTTTGGTCTTTCAACCGACCTCTTTCCAAATCTCAATTTAAGCTTCCGCTTCCAAAAATCATCATCATTATTAATCGAGAAGAAGTAATGCGACTTTTTAAGGATGAAGCTCATTGTATGCTAACCATCATCCAGAAAAACATTACTAAGCTCACCTCTTTCGTTAACCCAAATAACCTCCTAAACACTTTGTTGTCATTCCTTATTTGATACATTACACATTATGTTAGATGTCCACCAATTAAGGGGGAGAGAAATCCATTCACATAATTGTCTTTTGTCAAATTTATGTCTCTTAGACTCTAAAATACCAACACATAGGTAAACACCACTTAGCTAAAACCGTTCACGAAACCACAACTAGTTCAACCTTTTAACCTTATATCACAAGTTTGCACCAATACCTCATCAAGTGAAAAACACATCATGTGTTTTACAAACTTCTTCATCTCCACAATCAACTAATCTAGGATTTTCCTTAAAACTAGCACCTTACAACTTCACTATCTAGAACACCATCATAGGATCTTATCCTTTCTCGCTTGACATATATCATGCATGTCATTGTTAGTGCAAACAATATATTAATCAAAATAGCCATTTCCAACACGTTGGTCCATCCAACTCTCACTTATATGATGTCATTCTCATCCTCATATAGGTACTCATTATTATTATTATTAGTATTTTCCATATTGTCTTCACTTCTTTTCAAAGTGATAATCATCCATGCCGGTCAAAACCATGCTAATACTACCTTTCCCATTGTCACCTAGAATAGGTCATTTTATAATTGTGTCAATCAATGAACTAATTTATCTTCATGTTATCACTTTTATATATTCTTAGATAGAACACATTATTGATTACTCTTTGGTTGAAGCATATGAGAACTTGCTCAAAACAATAGGTTGTTAGCATCAATCAAATCATAACCCTTATGCATCATTGAAATGCAATGTCCATTCATATTTTTTTCTTCTTAGCTTTGGTCACTTGACATGACGAAAGGATTGCATGAGTCCATATTTTTATATTTGCTATACATACGAGTTTCTAACTCCTTAATAGCTTCCTACCTAATCACCACCACCTTCCATCACCACTTTCACTAATCATCACCACCATGGATTAGCAAAAACTTACTTTTGTAAATCTCGAGTCATCTATCATCACCACATGAATCCTACTAGTAAACCGACACCAACACTAGCACCACTAGTGGCACACCCAAGTGGAAGACTTCATATCCTCTTTCTAGGAACTATTTTGTAGGCTTTTATCATATTATATTCTCACTTTTCTTATGATTGTAATTAGGAGACTACACTTCATGAGATCTTTGATTATATCATTTATCACATATATACATCTTATTTTCTTTGTGAAAAAGATGAAATATATTGCACTAATTTTTCATTGTAGGTTCATCATCATATACACTCGATTGTATATAAATTACTAATCTAAGGATGAAGTTTGCATCAATTATTTTTCTTATTTTAGGTGCTTCTTGACATCCTAGAACAAGGAGGAATATCCTTTAAGCACTCATATTGCATCGCCTATACACTTGGTTGTATATGACATATTTGTCTAAAGACAAAGCTTCTATTATACTAATATTTATTTTGAAGGTTCATCTTGACCCTAGAGCAAGGGAGCTTCCGCCAAGAATTTCATCAATGCATCTTATACAAACTTTGTTGTATATCACTTACTCGTCCAATGACGAATATAGTTTTGCACTAATATTTGTTTTGTAGGTTTTAATCATACCCTGACACCTCAAACAAGGGGAGCAACCGTGTGGGGAGCATGCACGCATTTAGCATCATTCTCACTTTTCAACAAGCATTTGTGCTTCGATAAAAGTGGAGAAAATAGGCTAACATTGCTATGCATTTTTCTTTTTCATATATTTCTCATAATTTTGTTGCATAAAACTAACCTTGATGTAGGTTAAGCCTCTTTATTTGATCCATGGATCCGCTACCAAACAAGGGACGGATTGAAGTGGACGATTTAACTTCACTAGGATGATGCAAGCTCGCCTTTTGGGGAGAAATTAAGTTAAACTCAAGGACACGCCTTTTGTTCTCGACAAAAGGGGGATAAGAGTGTAAACGGAGAAGGTAATGTAAAGGTAGTAAGGATACAAGTAACCTTTTACATTTTACTTTCTATTACGCTTACATATATTTGTCATCATCAAAAAGGGGAGATTGTTAGTGCAAATATTACGATATTTAATCTATACAGCCTCGTTTGTTTTGATTGATGACAAACATGTAACTTGTAATACATAACGAAAATGTACAAGTTACTTGTAATCACACTTTGTCTCAACATACATTCAACACCTCATGTCTCAAGTCCTCAGATGTTACAACACAAAGTTTGCACATGTTTGTTATGTTGCATTATGATCAAACCCATTAACAAATCATTTAGAATGTTTAAAATACATTTAGAGTCACTAAGTATTTTAATAGGTTAACCATTCTATTTTGAACCTCATTTTACATTTTTGCATTACACTTACAGCTATTAAGTTTCAAAAGGTAACTAAACATTTTATTAACTAGTTACATAATACATTTTACAAGTTTACCTTGATAAACTTTTAATCTAAAAATGGAAATACATGTTACATCATGTCATGCATCATCTTTGAATCCTTGGAAGATCACTTGAATATTTTGGTTAGATTGATACTCAATATATCAAATGTGATCTTAGTAAGATTTGGTAATATCTTGGAAAGATTTGAAGAAAGATTTTTAGATTTTATGTCGCACCCACTCAAACCAAATTGTATAAAGGGCGGAACCCTTTAAAGGGCTCCTTGGTCCGTGGACGCTCCCACCACTTTGGCTATAAATAGAAGCCCATTGTTTTCCCATTTCTTCACCACTTCAAATCACACCTTCTCCACCTTCTTGCATACATTTAGATCAATCATTAACAATGTAGTAACATACATTAAACACCCTAATGATCATGATCATAATGCTTCTAACATTCATCTTTGTTGTAAGCATACTTTTTGATCAACCAAGGAAAGCTTGGAGATCTAGCCATCCCCACTCACCACAAGTTGAAGATCTATCACAACAAGTTTAGGGAACTTGTGATCTTCATCATGAAGGCTTCCTATCAATGGAAGTTCATTTAGAAGTAGTTATTCATATCCATTAGACATTTGTGTCATGGATCATTAGTGTAAACATCATTGCATCATAACAACACTTTCACCAAACTAGATTAGATGGTTTATGTGTTTGTGCCATAAAACACAAGGTTTATTATGTTGGGCCATAAAACATATTGGGAGTGGTTAAAACCTTGTAAAGAACTCGACATCTAGCTTAGTGTCGGAAATATTGTATAGGCGACGTTAGGTTGGTTCTACCTCGAACTAGAACCCTGTATTTAGCTTTGTACCGAAAAGTGTAGTTTAATTTATTGTAAGGTTTTCTCCTACGAGAAGGGAGCTTGTTGATTTAGTGAAGTAACTCTCGAAGTTGGGTACCGAGGAGTGGAGTAGGGGAAAGGAGATCCGCGGACCAACCACTATAAATCCTCGTGTTGGGTTTGCACTTTCCTTTCTTTATCTCTTTACTTTTATACTTGCACTATACTATTGTTTGTGATGTGGTTTGATGTTCATGATTGTGTGACAACTTGTTTTACCATACTTTATATTAGTCACAAACAATAATTGGTACTTTCATATTATAACAAGCTTCATAAGCGATTTGATACTAAAGATCTAAAGTTTTTAAACGTAAACGTATTCACCCCTCTACGCTTCCACAATTGGTACCGAAATATGTAGCTCTTATTTTCAAAACAAATGGTTTTAAAATGAGCACGCATCCATGTATCAAATTATCAAGTTTAAAAATACTATGAAAAAATGCTTGCTTGTTATACTTAGAAATCTTTTGTTGTTAAATGTAACTTTGTATACATGTTTTGAAGGTTTCTTGAAAAATAAAATTAAAGTTTGTTGAAAGAACTAGTAAGTATTGTATTGTGTGCTTATAGAAAATTTACTAAGAAATATGATTTTAAAGGAGTGTTTAGATAACTATAAATTTTGTTGAAAATCACCTAAATGTTTAAGATAAGTTACATAAGTAGATATGTTGTTAAATATGTGTAATATATGTTTACTAGGAAATCTAGAGTCACACATGCTTTTCTATGTCAAATACTGTTTCATGAATTGCTCAGAGGACCATTTACTAAATCTTATAAAGGGCTGATCCTCATTTGGTTCAATGAAATGAGTTCAATATTTCAAATGTCAATGATGGGACAAATGTCATTTTTCTTGGGATTACAAATTTCACAAAGTCCCGAGGCATTTTCATAAATCAATCTAAATATGCAAATGAGATTTTAAAGAAATTTGGATTTGATTCAAGTGACCTCGTTGACACTCCCATGATTGAACGGACTCAAACTAGATGAGGACCACTCAGGAATCATGATTGACCAAACGAAATATCGTAGTATGATTGGATCCTCGAATGTATTCTCACCAGTGTAACCGCATATCTTGTTCGCTGTTTGCATGTGTGCTAGATACCGTGCTAAGCCTACTAAAAGCACCTTGAAGCTGGTTAAACGGGTCTTCGTATTCCAAGGAACCATCAATATGGGACTTTGTACCCAAAGACACCGGATGTCACTAACAAGATATGCAGATGCGATCATGCAGTGGTGTCAAGATACACGCCGGCATCCTGAGGTGCTCGCTTTTGGGTGATAAGCTTGTGAGCCGGTCTTCAAAGAAGCAAATGAGTACTTCTATTTCCTACAGAGGTTGATACATAGCCATGTCATCTTGTTGTGCTCAAATCCTATGGATGAGATCCCAATTATCCGACTATGGCTTTGAATTCAACAAAATCCCTCCTGATCGCGGATAATAAAAGTGCTATTGCTCTCTCATGCAACAACGCTCAACACTCAAGAGCAAAGCATATCGACATTCGACATCATTTCATCATGGAACAAGTGGAAAAAGGTGTGGTGGAACTCTATTTTGTGAGGTCTGAATATCAGTTAGCGGATATCTTCACCAAAGCTCTTCCAAGAGAACGTTTTGAGTTTATTCTTCCACGACTTGGCTTGAAAAGCCTTCAACCGGAAACACTCAAACGTCTTCAGGAGGAAGACGAGGAGTAAAGGTCTATCTTCATCTATCTCTTGTAAATATTTATTCAAAAAACAAAATACAAAATTATAAAACTTCAAAATCAAATAGAAAATATAAAACTTTCAAAAATAAAAATCAAAAAATCAAAAATCTTCAAAAATATTGTCAATTTGTCATGTTTTTCTCGGTTCATAATATCTAATGGTTTGTGAGGTCATTCAAAGAATGACACGGGACTTTAGATGTTGTTCAATTTAAAAAATAAAAAATATTTTGGGAAAAAAAAAAACAATGGTTTATTGTCATTTTCGTGCATAACCCTCTTTTAAAAGAAAGAACAGAGCCATGTTTTCAAATTCCATGCTCGATTTATAACATTTATCTTGAAAACTAAATGCTTTGAAAAATAACTCGTCTCTATTTTTGATAATCAATGACTTATTGTCAAAATCTCTATCTCTCAATCAACAACCTATGTCATTGATTGAGGGGAGAATGATTTCAATTAAATTAAAAAGTTATTTGGCATTAAATTGTTTTCAAAAGATAATCATGCATGTTTAATCAATGGAGTTTAAAGTCTTAAAATCCGATCCTTATCGCTAAAACGCTTTCAATCAAGTCACAATTCTCCATAAAAGCTTTCAAAATCAATTTAAATCTATAAGAGATCACAAATCTCAAATGATTTGATAATTGTGATCGGGGAGAATGTGTGATTTAAATTGGATTTAAACTGATAATTCGGTAAATGGTTTTATAAGGATGTACATGATGTCCTCCCCGCATGTGACAAACGATTTCAAATTTTTCAATGCACATGTTGAGGGGGGGCATCTATCTTAAACCTATAATTTGAAACGTGATCATTTATCTCAATGTGCATGTTCCCTCTAGTATGTGTAAAACTCCTTTCAAACCTAGAAGCACATATTGGGGGGGAGCAAAATCATGAAAACCTCATCCTTCCCCAAAATGCTTTATCTACTTGATTCGATTTGGGAAGTGATGTTGATATCTTTTAGAAAATGGTAATCAAAGAAGTTAATTTTTTCTTTGCCTCTGTGCAAAACATTTTCAAATACTTGATGCACATGTTGAGGGGGAGTTCTTCTCTAAAAATAAAACAATTCGTGTACAAAATGCTTTGATAATATATCACAAGTACCTGAATTGTTTTTCAAATGGTTTTCAATTGGTTCCAAACTGCATGAACAATACCAAATAGACCCAACCAACTTTACTTTATGAATGGTGATATAAGGATGATAAGGTTAGGTATTTGTTCCCATGATCCGGCAGAAGGGATCTACCTGTGAACTATCCACTAGTTAAGTGTAGAGTTCTTAGGTATGATGATAAAAGGAGAAAAATGAGATATGGAAGAGTGTGGACCGAGACCGAGCTAGTAACGGAATAAACCCAACAAGGTTCTAGCTATGAAGTCTCGTAAGCAATCAAGGGGTTGAAGAATTAAAAAGAATTGAATGAGAAAAGGGTGAAAACAAATAGCCTCCATTTATTCAACCTTAGGCGTAAACCGGTTCAATTCATATGCTACCGATGGTAATATCGGTATTGAAGACAAGACGCCATGGACCCAAAGTGGACGCACTTCAACTCCCAAACCACTCAAGTTCCTCTTAAAAGGACTTGTTTCATTCTCACGGGAACCGACATTATCTATCGACTTTCTCTTAGAGATTGTTGATATTGAAGAAGGAGACCCTCTCCCTAGTCTCCGCATAGGATCCAAATATTGACAAATTGAGTCTAGAGCCACGAGATCATCAATAAATCTCATTAGGACACTTTCAATGAAGACTCTCGCTTCACACAATGTGGAAGAGAGATTATATCTTGAGTCCCACGATTATCCTTGTGGTATTGCCGTAACATCCTGAAAGATATGCTTACATATTCACTGTGAAGATGGAAAGCCTTCTGGAGCCAACATCTAACAAGCTCCCGGTAGGTGGCATGTGAGATCTATTATATGGATCAACCATGTGACAACCAATGTAAACAATGGGGCTTATTCAAATCTTTGAATCAATCCCGGTTTAAGTTAGGATTGACGGATACCTTTGAAAACCGGTCTTTGTGCTTAAAACTCTTTCTTTAGCACACAATCGTACTAATATTTCAAATCAAAAGGTGTTTTATGATTGATAATTGATTTTCATTAAAACCTTCATATATGCAAAAACAATTTCTATTGAGCAATACTGATTGTTTTCAAATATCTTTTCATCAATCGCTGGACTCAAATTCGCGGTTCACTACCCGTGTTGTCTTCTTTGAGACGTTCCGCTTGAGAACAACTAGAGCACCAAACCTGTCAAGGAAATTCTTGAGAATTATACGATCACGAGTGGTGCCAATGCGATCAGCGAGGGAACCGTGGGCGTGTACCTCGATTCAGCGAAAGTGATCAAAGAACACTTTTGTGCGATTTGTGCTTACTAGCTTGTTGTATGCGAGATGCGCCCGGCGTTCTGTTGTCGAGAATAGGCGGTCAATCCATAGCGCATGCTCGCTTAACACATTCAACTCAAAGAAATCATGATTAGTGCATCCAATGACTCACGATATTTTCACTCCAAGCTTACGCTCTGGCTAGCACATATCATGATTCAACAAAAGCTTCGCTACTACGATGAAGATATCATGATCGAATGTGAGCATGTCGGTCGAATGTCACAACATCATAATACCAACACCACAATGGATGTCACGAGAGATATTTGATTCTTGATGATCTCTATATTTGGCTCAAATTTACTATCCGTGGATCGATAAAGGCCTCCACTTGAAGTAACCAAACATGCAATGAAGAATCAATGACTCTGAGCTTGAGCAAGCACTACATCAGAATGCATGATCAATTTTTAATGTAATATCATTTTTGTATTCAATGTAATTTTGAGTACATGATTGAGGTGACCTCCCTTAGGGGAGATTGTTAGAATTAGAAATTAGGGTATTAAAAGTCGGTCACCTCAAGTATATGTAATCATTAGAAAGCTTCGTAGTCGTAGTTATTTTTAGGATTAAGTAGTATTTAGTTAAAGTAACACCGTGGAGACGGGGCTGACGGGTCTTTACCCATCAGTATGCGATCATGACTGTTGTGTGGCAATTTATTGTAAGACTATAAATACTCTCTACCTTCCAAGGTAGAGAGTTGGAGCTCATAATAATATCTTTCACTTTCTCTCACTAAGTTCCCTAAACCTCTAACTTTCTCTCTCTAGAATTCCACTTATACGCCCACTTGTGTTAATGGTTTGATGTGTTTGTGAAATCCAATATCCAACAAAAATTGGTGAGAAATCATCATCATCTTGAGCATATTTTTCAAGATTGTTCAAAAAGATTTTTCAAAATCTTTCAAAATACTTTTTGCTCAAGATAACTCCCTCTAAACCCTTTGATTGATTATGCTTTATTAAAGGGGAAGCATAAAACCAAAATGTTCCAAATTCATGCTTAAATCAAATCCGTTTGTCTCCCCAAAAGATTCTAAAAATGATGATTAATCCGTTGATATCAAAATATCACGCAATATGCTATTTTGAGGGGAGAGCGTGATTAAAGTAATGATCAAAAGTTTAATGATCGTTGTTTGAATCTTAAAATGGGCTTCATTTCGATCGGAACAAATGAATTGGCGGAATCAAAGTGATAAATGTACCATCTCGAGAAACTTGTGATAGATATGCACTTTCATGGGTCTAACCTTCTTTTCAAGAAGTGTTTACAACTTCAAGTTAGTTATTAGAGCTAGTTGTCACCTAAAAACTGAAAATGGAACTCTTTAACTAGGCAACGTAACTGTGTCTCGTGGGGAATTGTCTATGTTGGGTTCAATAGATTGACCCAATCACCCTGAACAAGATTTGAAAATAAAATAGCCTAACTCACTAAATAAATAGTGAGTGACTTACTGATAAAGAAATCAGTGATTGTTGTTTAGTACTCTTTACTTCTTACGTCACGATTGTCATTAAGTAAAATATATGATCTACAAACAACACCGATGACTGAGATTTTGACAAATGTCGGTGATCACGAACCTATCTACATACAAATCGGTGAAATATATTGGTGGAAGTTCAGAGAAGAAGTCAAACAAGTACTGAAGACTTTATCAAAGAAGAGAATATTGTATGACACAAAAGATAAAGATGGGTCACATGAGGGACCACATGTCACCATCATCATATGTCTTTTGTTCCTTGTCTTATTCTTTTCTATATAATGTCGTAATTGTAATAGATAGGTATGCATTCCTAAACAAACACAATACATAGTATTAGTTGATAGGATCATCCTCTCATTGAAACACAAGCATAGCTTGGATCAATGAGAGTTTATTTGTCATTCAATGGGGATAATATACGAGATTATCCCGTAAAAAGTTGAGGATGTTATAATGTAGTCTAGTTGGTATTGAGAAATCTTGTAACAATTGTTCTTCATTATTAATGAATGTGTTCTTCATTTTTATCAAGATTTACTCAATTATTTGGACCAACAAGTGGTATCAAGATTTACAACAAAAAAAAACATCACTAAAAACGCCTCATATCACAGATTCACACCATCATTCTACAAACATACCTACACAATAATAACAATTTTTGAGGGGGAGAAACACACTGATATTGACAAAATGGCAAAAACCCACCTAAACAACCCTTTACCCACCAAACAATACCATATCTTCACTCATAACCACACAAATCTTATCCAAAAAGATAAAAACCCTCACCCTCACAACTCTTGATCCAAAAACAGATCCAGATCTATCCCTTAACACACAACAAAAAAAACATCACTAAAAACGCCTAATATCACAGATTCACACCATCATTCTACAAACAGACCTACACAATAATAACATCACCATCACTCCTCTCGATGACCATATCTCAAAAACATCACAAATCATCAAAACAATCACAGATCTCTCACCAAATCCACTCTCGTCAACACAAACATCGACACACCGTCAATCTCATCTCAAAAATCTAAACCCGACAACAGATCGATTTACGAAAAAAAAAATCTAAATCTCAACTGCTATGGTCAAGCTGAAAGATGGCAGAAATTAAAAGAAAAAAAAGGATTAGGTTAAGTCGGTTTCGATGGGAGTTAGTGATGTTACCAAAGCCATTAATGAAGATGATGCTGGGTTTCATACAAACTGAAGGAGGTTTTGGATAAACCATGAAGTTATGGTTATAGGGTGAATCGGATGGAATCACTGATGAAGATCTGAGTATATTTGGATTTTTTTTGCATAGGTTTGTCAAGCGAAGTTGCCCAAGTGTGCGGTGGAGTCGCTGTAGCATAAAAGTCAATGGGTGTTTATGGTGTAGGTGTAATCTGGATATCATCTTTGAATGGAGTCAATTTGGGATTTATGTGAGATGGTAAATGAGGGGTTAATGGTGGTTGTTGGTGATGTTATCAAAACCATGAAAGAAAATGGTTTTTGAATAGGATTTGGGTTTTATGAGTAGAGGTGTTGATGAAAAATGGTATTGATATTATGGTGCCTGAATACCAGTTTTGTTGTAGTCTTTGGGCTGAGCTTGACTGAAGAAGGGTGGAATACTGATTGTGTGACCTTTGGGTTAAAAGTAGGTGCGAGGCGAAAATGATGAGTTTGTGTAATTACTGATTGTGAAATCAGTGAATCACAAAAAAAAGGAGCTTAACGGGTGCGTGATAAGTGACTTTTATCAGGGAGTTTGTCGTTAGTTTTTCTCTCAGTGAGTGTGATATCAGAAAAGGTATGAAAGTGAGAAGACTCAAAGATTCAGGGAATGTGTATGTGATTCAGACTTAGCCTGAACAAGAAACTTGAATGTGAACTCCCTGAGAAGTCGAGAACCTGAACCATGGTCTCCTTTGAACACCCAAGTACCTAAACCTGAGCTCGTGGTGACTAAACCCGAGTCACTGAAAAGCATACCCAACCGCTTTCACGAAGACAAGCGAGGCTGAACCCGGAGTCTCAAACATGGTGAGAAGCTGTTGGTTGGATATGAAATGGGTCTAAGAAGACATTGACACTTCAAAAGAAAAGATCCAAGACTGAAGGTTGTGTTAGAGATGCCGATAAATTAAATTTATCGGGGATGTATTTGTTCCAATGTATTTTGCATTCATAAATGTATACTTTATTTACAAGTCAAGTGACAAGAAAATGGACATTGATGTATCAAATTGAACCAGGTCCTTAATTGTATCATTGGAATCGAAACATGTAAGAGGGTGGACAGCGATGAATCAAAAGTGAACCAGTCCCTCGGGGTCTAAATGAGAGGACCTTTGAACCCTCAAAGCTGAACCCCTCAAACCTATCCAAAGTGAACAAGGTCACTTTGAACACGATCAACGACCACGAACACGGTTATTGAACCTCACGTCCTTGAACACAGTCCTTTGAGGACTTAAAGGATCATACAGCTGAACCTACGTTACGAACCCGGTCACGAACAACGCTGAACCCTCGGTGAACCCTCTGTCTTACACCTTTACCAATCACTTTAGGCTATTTGTATATTCAAATAGGGGAGGCTGATTTGGGTTCAATAGATTGACCCAATCACCCTGAACAAGATTTGAAAATAAAATAGCCTAACTCACTAAATAAATAGTAGGTGACTTATCGATAAAAGAAATCATTGATTGTTGTTTAGTACTCTTTACTTAACGTCGGTGTCATAGAAGTAAAATATATGATCTACAAACAACACCGGTGACAGCGAGATTTTTGACAAATGTCACCATGATCACGAAGAACCTATCTCTACATCGGTGGGAAATATATTGGTGGAAGTTCCAAGAGAAGAAGTCAAACAGTACAAGACTTTATCAAAAGAAGATAGAATATTGTATGACACAAAAGATAAAGATGGATCACATGAAGGACCACATGTCACCATCATCACATGTCTTTGTTCCTTGTACTACTCTTTTGTTCCTTGTACTATTCTTTTCCTATATAATGTTTGTAATTGTAATAGATAGGTATGCATTCCTAAACAAACACAATACATAGTATTAGTTGATAGGATCATCCTCTCATTGAAACACAAGCATAGCTTGGATCAATGAGAGTTTATTTGTCATTCAATGGGGATAATATACTGAGATTATCCCAGTAAAAGAAGATTGAGGATGTTATCATGTAGTCTAGTTGGTATTGAGAAATCTTGTAACAATTGTTCTTCATTATTAATGAATGTGTTCTTCATTTTTATCAAGATTTACTCAATTATTTGGACCAACAGTCTATCATGAGCCAATCAATTCAAAAAGTGCGAACTCTACCCTCTATGTGCAGATTTCTGTCAAAACTTATAAGCACATGTGAAGGGAGTGTTTACGAAAATATAAAACTCATAGAGTGTTTCAAACATGTTTTCTATCATAAACACTCTGAGAGATTTTCAAGAAAAATGGTTTTATGGCAACATGGGAACAGTCATGGAGTTATAAGGTGACTAAGGATAGGTAAATCCGTCCTATATGATCCGCCGAGAGTCGAGGAGGATCTACCCAAGGACACCACCAATAGTTAGTATTAGAAGTCCTTCGGTATGATTGAAAAAAGGAGTAATGTGAGAAAGGAGAAAGAAGGGGTTGAAGAATTAAAAAAAATATAATGAAAAAGGGTGAAAAGAAATAGCCCTCCATAATCAACCTTAGGGCAGAAACCGGGTTCAATTCATATGCTACTGGTTGTCACATGATGAAACCGGTATTGAAGATCAAAGACGTCATGGACCCAGTGAAGCACTGCACTAAACCTTCTAGCCACTCAATTCCTCTTAAAAGGATTTGTTTCATTCTCACTGAGAACCCTACATAATCTATCAATTTTCTCTTAGAGATCGTTGGTATTGAAGAAGGAGACCCTCTCCCTAGTCTCTACTCAGGAAAACCAAAATGCACTATTGAGTCTGGAGCCACGAGATTCATCAAAAGATCTCATAGAAACACATGACATGACATGACATCGCTTGTTGTTCATCAATAAGGACACAAGTGATATATTCTAGAGTCCTGTGCAAATCTTAGCAATCTGCGGAACATTTATGAGAAGTCTCACATATGTGATCTTCAATGATTGAATGGAAACTTCGTGCGGAGTGGTCAACATCAGCAACGGCCGGGTCGCCGGTAACTCCCAGTGGATTACGCAGTGTGTCTCAAGCGGTCTCTGATCGGTGAGGTGATGCTTGGTGTACCTGGACTCATTTGAGCTGTAGATGTACTTGATTATACGCGTTATCTCACGTGTGGGACTCCGGTTCAAGAACGGCCTTTGTGAAAATTAGAGGCGTATTTTCACACTATATTAACACACTTTCGAAATTCAAACTTGTAAGCTGGATTATTTCTAACCCATTTTTATGTTTTTCTTCTTATGGATGCTTTCATGGGAGGAAGAGATCATGCAGATTCTCCACATGCTCATACCAACAACACATGAAAGTTCTCATCAAAATCAAGGCTCTCGAAAGTTAAAATGATTCTTGGTCATTGTCAAAAGAATCTACAAAGTTTAAAGACTAAAGAACTTCTCAAACATCAAAGTCAAAAAGAAGTGTGAACATGGTGGAGAAAGGCGTAGAAGACACCTACATCAAAGAAGTTGACAAATAGCTCTATACCACATTAACTGATCACAAAGCATGAAGGAACGAAAATCAAGACTATTCTATATCTACACACAAAGTTTAAGCTCTAGGAAAGTAAAGACCTAATCAAGTGGAGCATCTTAGAATGACCACCCTTAGGGGAGATTGTTAGCCGTAACATTTTTATTAAAAGTGATGGTCATTCACATTTAGGAACTTTGTAACGTGTGTTAGATATCGTACTAGAATAGTCAACGGGCTCGTGGATTGGACTAAGCTAAATGGCTAGAAGTTATGTTAAGCTAGCCTTGTATAAGTTGTCATCCAATCCAAGTCCAATCTAATCCCATCCCAAAGCCCATTAGGGCATATGTACTTGTACTATAAATACCCCTCAAAGTCTCATTTGAGGGGTGTGCTTAAGTGTGTTTTGTGTGTGTTTTCTTTCAAGAATAACAAGTCTCTTTTTTCATCTTATACGCATAACATATCATCAAGTCACCATCTTTCTCATCTTTTCTTTCTTTATTTATACGCATAGCTTTGTGTTTATGTTTTACGTGTAAGCTTGTGTGGTAAAGCTTGGTATAACGTGATAAGGTTGATATATCTAAGGTCCTACACCAATATAACTTTGACAACGACATTATTGGTCAAGGGACGAGTTTGACATATAAAACCCATGTTTTGGACCTCCGGCGATGATAATGCCCATGTTTGTCCCAACGCGAAGCGGATTGACAAGTTTAGGGACCAACCGTGTATTTTAGTCTAAAAAAAACTATTTAATAAAAAAGTAAGCCGTCAATCACACAACTTTGGAAAGGTCGCACAATTTTTAAGTCGCCAGTTGTACACGAAATTAATTTTTAATGATTTAATGAAGGACATATGTCAAATTTCCAATAGGGTCGCAACGTGACACAAGTCGCATCGTGACAAATATGAAAACAGATTTTTTTTTTTTTTTGGTTATTTGTTTATTTAAGGGTTTCATATTGAGGTAGAATGAGATTGGTTTAAATTGATTGTAAATGTTATGAATATTTATTATAATGATTGTACACTTCATCATCACATTCATATCCCCTAACTAGTAACCTCCATCTTTATGATTGATCTTGTAACATCAAATATTGTACTTAATACCATTCATGTTAAGGCCCCTATAAATAAAGGCATAAAATGTAATGTGAAGACACACTAATAACAAGTTATATATTTCTCTTCCATACTCGCTTATATTCTCTTGCTTATTGTTCTTATTATGCTATTAGGCTCGTTGTTATACAACAGTGATACATTTTTTAATTTAATTATTTATTTCATTTTGTTTTTATTATAAAAGTCTACAGAAACAGAAAATATGGAACAAAGAATATATAATTTGGCAAGTTAAAAGTAGTAAAACACAAAAAAAAATGGAGCTAAAAACCATAAAACTGTTTTGTCATATTAATAAAAGTAGTAAAAGATAAAAAAATTTATAAAATATTACCTTATTCTATCAATAAAGTAGTTAAAGGAGAAATAAGAGAGGTAAGAGAGTACGAATACCACCACCAATATAGAATGAAAATTGATTTGCACACTTTTAATTTTTATTGACACACTTCAATATATACATTGAACAATTGTACTTTATATATAACCTACTTTAACTACCTGTACATTAAAATAACCCAATAACAGGCATAAAATGTGCTAGTCATTTCCCATATGTAATTGGCTCTAAGGCCACTCCCAGTGCAAAGCAGCAAGGAGTAGCAGTCCAACAATTCACACAACAAGGTCATTGGGGCTGCTTTTTGTTCACGCCGACAAGGAGAAAAAAATGGATGAAAGGTGAAAGCTTCACATTTGGGTTACCGTGTAACATCCAATATTGTACTTAATATCATTCATGTTAAGGCTCCTATAAATAAAGGCACCTAATGTAATGTGAAGACACACACACCAATAACAAGTTATATCTTTCTCTTTCATACTCGCTTATATTCTCTTGCTTATTGTTTTTATTGTGCTATTAGGCTCGTTGTTATACAACACGTTATCAGCACGCTCTAAATCACAATTTCTAAAAGGTATCCAGTAAATTCAAGCGACCAATCTGTATTTACGTTAGATTATCAAAGGTTCGTTTTTTCATTGAAGTCACATGCAATACTGTCTTTTGATTCGAAAAGGTACGTACGTATTCAACCTCATTCGTATATTAATATTTATGATCTCAACACAGATTCATAATTTAATCCAACACAACGATAATGAGTTTATTATTTGATATCTTTATTGAGAGTAGTACTAATGGAACCTAAGACGCAATACTATCAACTCAAACTATATAGGTAACGTGAATTTTGTGAATCTGAGACCTACTTTTGATGATAGATATAGTACATGTTATAATATATTGAGAATGAAGCTGATATCAATTGCATAAATAAACAAACAAAATATAAAAACAATGATCATGAAAATGAGTTCTTAACAAATAAACAATTTATAAGATATGGAATTGAAAACTAATAAAAGTAAAGATTGAAAAACAACTCTCATGTTGGTCTTATGCCTAATGTTGATATTTGGTTCATTAGAAAATTTATTTTATACCGGACATAATTATTACAGTATTATTTTTAAAGGATGACCACGGTAGATTAATTGTCTTTCTTTGTCATTAGACCTGATTGAGATGTAGGCTGAGTCGCATAATTATCTCTTTGATATCGAGTTTACTTTTGTGATGACTAACTGTATATGTCACTTTAGTTTATTATTACCTATGTTACGTTACGATGGTTTTTTATTTATTTATTATGTGTTAGTCATGATTTCTTGGTTGCTAAATATAATTAGATTTTGTAAAACGCTTTAGTGACTCTAATGGTATTGGCATCTTTGGTTGTGATTGACTCGTAATTTTAATGGCTCTTAAAATGTTTGCCAACTAAAAAGAACCTAAAACCTATAGGGACCTGTTGAAATCAATTACAAAAGTATTGATTGAACAAATATTTGCATGATTTAATAATAGAACTCGAGGTAAAAATACTATAGAAGGAGTATCATTAGACTTCTAATAGTATTTAATATGATTGAATGCAATTTTTAATTACTACCATAAATTAGTGGTGTACGTTAACATGATAACCCCTATAGTGGTTAAGCTTTGACTTTATAGCATACCATATTACTCGATATATTTGTATATTATATGTTGAAACTAATATTTCGAAACTATGTTTTATGTTATTAAAAATTAATTGTTAGTTTTACTGGAATATCATTGTGACATGGTCAAACTTCAATCTGCATTGTAATCTAAACGAAAGTATACAATATTATTGTTGGCATCACTCCTAAACTATATTTCAAGTGTTTTTTAATCAATATGTAATAGGTTGCTTAATTAGGATTTTATGTTAGTATTAATGGCAAGGCTTATGTAGAAAGCCCATAAGCCTTGGCCCAAATCCAATAAGGAAGGAAAGGGACTTGTAGTGTTGCCCTAGTCCCTTCTCCTATAAATAGTCTTGTAAACCTTCATTTGAAGGTTGGTTGTTCATTTCACATCAATACCTACGCATAACTTTCTTTCATTCATACGTGTGTGTGTGTGTGTTTTGTTCAACCGATCACTTCTCTATCTTATTTCTTACATATTGATGCTTGTGTTACATTATGGTGACCTAACAGTGGTATCAATCACCATCTAGTTGGGTGAAACATATTAGTTTTTGAAAGTTATTGTTGTACGCGTAAGTTTCGGTGTTCTAAATCTTTCATACGCCTAAAGCTTCAAATTTTACACTTAAAAACTCAAGATTTTTGTGGTTTAAAGTTCATTTAGTGTTAAAGTTTAAGTTTTTAGCATCAAGTTTGAAACTTTACGTGTGTAGAATAGTTTTTGAGCTTGATTTTGTTCGTATACTTCTGTCTACGCGTAAGGATAAAAGGTGTTTTAAATCATCAAGTTTCAAACTTATGTGTTATTTTGGTGATATTGAAGCTCTTTCATCAACAAACTCTAAGTTTCATTCGACTAAAAAGATCCATCATCAACACAAGTTTCAAGATGTCTCAACCACCACACTCTAGATACTTTCCTCATGAGTATCCACAACAACAACAACAACAATTCTATCAACAATATCCTCCACCATCTACACAACAATTGCAACAATTTCAACACTTTCCTCAAGGAGCAAACCCTCTTCCACCACAAATGGTTCCACCAAACCCTCGTCAACAAGTACAACATTACACATACTTTCAAAATCATATCCATAAAGTATGCTATGAATGATACAACACCAAAGGAACCGTCTTGGTTTGCAAAGATGTGTGAAGCTTTAAGTAGCCAACAATCCATTCATGAAGATCCGGATCCTTGAGGACCTCGAATGCTGCACTCCCGGAAACTACGATCAATGGGTAATAAGGTTTTTTAGGTTTTGTGATCTCAAGAGCCACATGGTAAGTTTTTGAAGAAGGTCATCCTTGAAGGTCCTTTTAGGATGCCTACTATCAACATACCGGATATCCGATTTGCCAATCCACCAAGAGATGATATCACCTGGCGTTGTGGGTCTTGATCAACTTACTACTTGATCAACTTCTACACTTGGAAGTCGATGAACTTGCAATGCAATATATCCTTTTGGGATTACCCAATCCGATACCTCGTAGTGTTGATGCTCGGAAGGCGCTAAAGCAATGTGGGAGCACATTCATCTTCTAATGGAAGGCAAGGCGAACTCAATCAAGAAGACATGGAATCTAAAATCTACTTAGCATATGAACACTTCATGATTGAACCAGGGAGACATTAGAGTCATATCATCATCGGTTCTCGGACATCATCAATGACTTGGATAAACATAATATCATTATGCCAAGGATTGCAATCAACACAAAGTTCTGAACATCTTGGTCACGATTGGGAAAAGTATGTACTTTCATTCGCGAAGAATCTTCATTAAGCTACATACGGATTGTTGTATGACTATTTGAAGCACCACCAAAAGGAAGGTGACAATGAAAGAGTCATCATGGGGGCATTTTGTTTCACCTTCACTCTCGGATAATCAAACTCTTGCTTTGTGGGCTCAAGCATGTTATCCTCAATTCCCAACCTTGCAAACTGTCTTCACAAACCCTCCTCAACCAACAAGCTTCAGTTACACCATATGATCCATCACGAAAACAATCCCAAGAAACTCAATTGGTTCCATACAACAACAACAATGATCAAGCACTCTCTGATTGAATCAAATGAGGATGCAGAAGCCTTCGATGCATTGAATCAAGGATTTGTTATGATTGCAAGAACCTTCGGACGATTTGCTAACAAATCCAACAACGACATTCGCACCTCATCTAATACAAGGAATCAAGGCATTTGTTAACAATGGAAGGGTTGAGGTTGAAATCGTGGAAATGGTAATCATATGAATAGTGGTCAAGGGTTTAAATGTTAATGGAAGGAATAACATGGGTGCTCACAACAACGGGTTCAAGTGGTTGTCGAGGAAATGCTCGACCTGGGGTTAATGGTCTCCGATGCTATAAGCGCAATGAGAAGGGTCATCTGGCTAATGCATGCCTAAAGCCGGGAACAAGAGGCAACGCTTATCACAAAGAGGCTTTACTCTTGGCTCTCAAGGATGAAGCTAGTGGAACTCTTACCAACAAGGAACATAGCTTCATGGCAAATGCAGATTCGGATGATGATATGGAGGACTTGCAGCTAATTGATTTGATGTTAATGACAAACATGCAAGAGCTCCACATGAGTGACACAAGCCCGAGTGTATGACAACGATGGCTTGTCTGTGATCGGATCCAAACATACTTATACATGATGATATCTCCGTCAACATCTCATCAGACAAGGAAGCCTGAGTGTTCAAAATGAGCCATCTACAAATCATTACGATGATAAATGGATCCGTAGTTATATTTGACGTTCAAGATGACCTTATGGTTAATATTGATAATCAAGTTGACTCCGTGGTTATATTTGAGGATCTAAATAATGATCATGTTGAGACTCAAGTTGAACAAAATGATCCTTTGTCTAATCCAGATCTTGAGCTCATGACCAACTTATTTCAGACCACCCAATCTCAATTTGAAAAGTGAAATGAGATCAATAAGAAATTGAAAGATAAAATTGCATTGTTGACTAGGGATAATGAATGCTATAAGTTCCAACTCAACATTTTTCAAACAAAAGAAAAACGTGAAAAAGGTTTTGAAGTCGCATTTGCTAAATCTTACCAAAATGAAAAATCTTTGAAAAAACAGATATGTGATCTAGTTGCATCCAAAAATGCTTTGTTGTCTCAAATTGAACAATTGAAATTTGATCATAAACAAGTTAACGCTCTCACTTCAGAAACTCAAAAAACCAAGTCTGAGTTGTTAACTTGTCAAAAACAGTATTATGAGTACAAAAAGGATTCAAGGAAACAAATAAATGACTATCTTGAGGAAATTGTCGACTTACAAAACAAAATCAAAGAATTTTGAAATATTGTTTACAAACATGGTGAGTCAATCACAACAATTCAAAAGTTTACTTTTAAACCAAATCCAAATGGATATGGACCAAATCTTGCTGATTACAAACCACCTTTTTCACATAGAGCATTCAAACCTAATCCTCAAGTTTACAGTGCAGAACATAGAATTGATGATTCCATTATGAGTGTTGTTGAATATAATCGTTTGGAGGAACTAGATGCAGAAGACGAGACTCGGTTAAAATTGAAAAATGTTGTTTATAACAAACCTTTTAACTATTCAAAAGCCATAACTTTCGTCACACAAAGTTAATTCTAACACACTTGGGTTATCACACCAACTTCTGAGTCCTCTTCCAATGATGGTCCCTATCCAATGTTGCACAAATTAATGGTCCTTTACCTTCATTTAGTGAAATAAAGCCATTAGCTGAACGATGTCAAGTTCTAAAATATTTTGACATTTTTATATTCGACATCAAACTTTTGGAACATGCAATTGAAGTTAATTCGAAATCAAAGTTTGCTGAACATAATCAATCGCCATTTAGCGACAACAAAGGGATATTTTTAGAAAGGGCTTTTACCACATGTCCAAATCTTAAAATGTGTGCAATATATTGGAATGGGATCTTTAGAAGGAGATTGGTCTTATGAAAAAGTTTTCGAACAAGCGAAACATCGATTTCAAATTCTAAACAAAAAAAGAAAATGTTAAGAAATAATGTTGTGACTCTTGGAAGATGTTATTTGTCATTACCATAAATGTTGTGTTACTTCATTCATTGCATATGCAATTGATTATATTCTTTGTTGATTACTGTTGAAAATGTTGAGAATATTGATAATGTGCAACAAATCGAATCTTTGAAAATTGAAAATGAGCGTCACATAAATGAACTTTCAAATTCAAAACGTCGTCTTCAATGGTGTCAAAAGGATTGTCAAAATCGAGAACTTGCTTTACAAATAAAATCAACCTTGATTGCGTCAAAATCTTTTGATCCAAAAATAAAACAACTGGATGATGAAAACGTGTCTTTAAAATGTCAAATTTCCAAATATGAACAAGAAATTTCCAAAGTCAAAAAAGAATATGGTGTCATATTTTATTTGCTCAAAAAGACTCGTGAAAAAGCATCACAAGAACTTGATAATCATCTTGCATACACTAAAGATGTTGTACATGTTAATGCAAACATTCGCTCTGAAAATCAAGATTTGTTGCACACTATTGTTGAGTTGAAAGCTAAGCTAATAAAGTATGAGCATACTAAGATTAGTAACACAAATTTTCTTGCGCCTGAAAAGTTTAAACTTGACTCTAGAATACCTACTGACAAACCACAAGATTCTAATGTGCTTCCTTCCACTGAAACAGGAATAGTTTCCTCTTTTTCCAACATTAGCACTTCACAGCTTAAGAGCAAAACAAGGAAGAATAGGAAGTTGCAACGTAAGAGAAGAACAATAAAGACCTCTGAAGTAGAAGAACACCTTAGGACTTTGAATAAAACTCAAGTTGCACCCACTTTAGATATTCGCTTAGACAAATGTAATAGAAAAAGTGATGTAACGAATGTTGAACCATTAAGTACTTTGAATGTTATGTTTGAAGCATCTTGTGTTGGTTTATGCGTAAAAGCATGTTTTACGGTTGTCATGATAAATGTGTTGCTAATGCTATCTTATCTCGTAAATAGCGGAACACTTTCGAAAATAGAATACCTCTAGGCCCACTAATGCTTCTAAGTGCATTGCTAGGTAAACCGCCTCTAGTGTTTACGCAGCGTCATTGATGTACCCATAGACCCCACTTCACCTCCTAGGAAGAGAATATCACCTAGTGCATTCACTAAGACCAAAGCTAGGACTAGTTGGACTTGGAGAGGAGATGGTTACAAAACATACCAAGATTTAAATGGATTCCTAAAATCATTAACATGTGTGTGTCTTACGTAGCTGTAATCGGAACCCTCTAACTCTTGGGTTCCAACTCTACTTCTATTCCACCGTAAATGATGCGTATTGTATGAGGTGATATAGATCATCCTCTGATTGTTGATAGCGGGCATTTCCGCACATGACAGGCAATCTTAAACTCTTATCAACTTTGTCTCAAAGTTCATTGGCTGTCGGTTGGGAATGATCACTTCGCAGACTATATTGGGCTCTGAGAGATTACATCAATGGGAACATCGAAATTAGCATAGTTTATTATGTGGAAGGTCTTGGTCACAATCTCTTTTGATCGGTCAATTTTGTGACGGAAATTTGGAAGTTGCTTTTAGGGAGAAAACTTGTTTCATTCGTGATCTACAAGGAAACGATCTTATGTCTGGAAACCGCACATCAAGTCTTTACACAATCTCAATGCAAGACATGATTGCTTCATCCCCCATCTGTCTACTTTCTAAGGCAACATCTACAAAATCCTGGCTATGGCACCGTCGTCTTTCACACTTAAACTTTCAAACCATAACCAATCTTGCACGTTACAAACTTGTTGTGCTCAAGTCATTTGGATGAGAACACAACTCAAATACTATGGTTACGTATTTGACAGAATCCCGATGTACTGCGACAATCAAAGTGCTATTGCGATCTCGTGCAACTCTGTACAACATTCGAAGTCCAAGCACATCGATCTTCGATATCATTTCATAAAAGAGCATGTGGAAAAGGGTACTGTTGAATTATATTTTATGGGTACTGAACACTAACTGGCGGACCTTCTCACCAAAGCCTTAGCTCTGCTAGGTTTCTTGAGTTAGTTCACAGATTGGTATGAGGTGTTTGACTCCAGAAGAACTGGACGAACTTTTGACACATTCTTAAAACCAGTCAAACACCAAAATATCTTTTGTAAATATTTTATCAAAAACAAAATAGAAAAATATAAAATTCATAAAACACAAAAATATTCTTCTATCCAAATTTCTTTCAACATTGCAAGTACAAATCTTCCGTCAACACTTTGCTCTTTCAAACAATTTAATATTTTCTCGGACAAGTGTTGAGGGGGAGAATGTAAATATTTTTCTGTTTCATAAACCCTTGTACTTGCATGTTACCCTATATTGGTTGTATCTTTGATAATGGTGGATGCGTTTCTTGTTTCAAAACACTCCTCGGACTCTAATTTGTAAAATTTCACAATTTCTAAAGTCAAAGGGGAGTGTCGTCATGTTTCTTTCCAAACCTTCATGTTTTGTTTAACCAAAATGGAAGTTATGGGCTATGGATGAAAATGGTTAAGGTGGAGGGACTACTATTGTCAAAGTTTGAAACTATTTTTCAACAAAAATACCTCACCTAAAATTCTTTCTCATTTATTTCAAACATTAAAGTCTTCAACTACCTCATCCACGCTCATAATTAATTCTTCAAATCCGTGTTATAAACATCAAATTTGTAAGTGTTTAAAGCTTCCTTTAGTAGTTTCAAACATTGGTTTTTAATAGCTTGCAAATCCAACGGGTTGATTTTTATCTAGGAATCATTTTAGCTTTACTCGTAAGCGTAAGAACTAGTAATCGCGTTGGGTTGATTTTGATGAAATGGCTAGTGTTTTCAATGTATATATCAAGCTTTAAATCCATTGTCATCAAGAAATTTAACTAAAAAACATTTTAATCACTTTTCTAGAATTAGGGTTTATGCGTGGGATTTGGGTATTCTCTATCATGTGTGTTGTAGGACAATTAGAAGCTTAAAACATGTTTGATACTTGCTTAATTAACCAATGAAACCTTTGAATCTCACCCAGAAACTACAAAATGGTGAATTTTAATTTTAGGGTTTAAGTATTCGAACATTTGGGTACTTTTGATTCAAGTGGTATTTGATGTTAAAACTTGTTTCAGTCAACTCATATGGCCTCTAAGACTTACCAGAAATCATTTGGTACATTTCCCATGGCTAGATTTCTTATTCGTAAGATTTGACTCTAGGGTTTTATGTTCTGGCGTAACTTGATTCCTCACAAGCGTGCGATAATAATTGTGATACCATGTGAGGATGAAAGGGTTTGAATGAGGTATTAATTTGAATGTTATGATTGAATTATTTCAGGATTCTACGTGTACAAGTTCGGAATCAAGGTTAAAATTAGATCCTACGCTTAAGGAATACCTTACGCATAGATGTTACACGTAAGAGAAATCTTACGCGTAAGGGTCTACAAAGGGACTACGCGTATCCTGTGAAGGATATGCGTAAACTTAGATTCTTACGCATAAGGCTTACTCTTACGAGTAAACCTTACGCATAAGCTCCCAACCTACGCTTACGCGTAAGGTTTATGCCAAGAGTGTATTCCTACACGTATGCTTTCTTACGCGTAAGATGGACTTCTACGCATAAGCTTAGTTCTACGCGTATGGTCACAACGTTTACGCATAAGCTTACTATCCTACGCTTAAGCCAAAATTTTAACTTTACTTATGAAATGTTACGCGTACAAACTTGTAATAAGTTACTCATAATGTCACAATGCCAAAATGTCACTAATAAGCTATAATGGTTAAAATGTTGTGTGAATGAGTAAAATTTGGACTTTAAAATTCAAAATTAATATACTCACCAAACTTATCACGACTACTTTGGACTATTGGACAACAAGTGACATTGGACTCGTAACATTCATTAACATAACAAATTCAATAATTGGACAATAAAATCAACTATTGACTAACATAATGTCTTTCGATATGTTGGTTCTTTTGTCTCAATACCTTTCAGATCACGATATGGATATCAACATGGAGAATGTTAACGCACCAAATGAGCTCACAATGGAAGACATATTCCTCTGGTATTAGTATGAAGCTTGGAAAGAACAACCTCAAGGTTGATTTTGAGAATTTCACCTGCTCTGAATCTTCATGCCAAATTGCTGTGCATATTCTCAAGTCTCATCCCTACAACAACATGCTTACAAATTACATAGACATGTTCTGAGATCTACATTCACCAATTTCGGCATACAATGAAAAAGGTGGATGGTCAAGATGCTGTCACGGTTACTCTAAATGATAAGCAGGTCACCGTTACTGTTGCTGATTTATGAACAATTCTTCTGCTCCCTGCTATCCAGCCTGCTGAGTATGTACCGATTCCAACTGAAGAGGCTACACTACAATTCATGGTCGATATTGGATATGATAAAGCTGCAGGAATTATTACCAAGCATTCTTCAGAGATTTAAAGAACATTCCTCAGCCGTGGATGACCTTGTACATCATGATCGCCAAGTCTGTTTCCGGAAGAGACAGCGGTCATGAACATCCTAAACTCATGCACTTGCAAACCTTTTAGGGCATGGTCAACAAGCAGCACATCGACTTTTCTAGTCTGATATGGGAGGACATGATGTCCCATCTCAAGAAGCCCGGGACAAAGGTTCCTTTTATCAGATACACTAAGCTGTTGATCCAGAACATTCTTGGGAAAAATCTAGACATTCCCTTGAGACTTAACGACCCCAACAATCAGTTTGTATTGTATGAGCCCACGCTAAACATTGTCAGATTCAAGGACTCATTGACAAAGAAACAAGGTACAATCCTTCTTGACTGCCTTCTCACTGCTGATATAAAAGTCTTCCGTCATTATTCACGATACCTAGAAGCATGAACAAAGGCAAAGTCGGTTTTATGGATGAAAAGTCTTCACTATTCCAGTCAAAGAAGACCGAAGATCGATCGGTGATCTTTGGGGAGTGTACAAAGCAGGGAGTGCCCATAAGTATCCGAAGAGAATCCTCCCGAAAAAGAAAAGTCCCATCTAAGGGTGCCATCCCTAAACCAAAAACGGCACTCAAACTTGAGGACAAGGAATTGATTACGAAAATCGAGTCAGAAGAAGTGGTTTATCACTCGAATCCATTCGATGATCGACGACTTCGTTGAGGTCCGCCGACCAACCACTGATCCCAAACCGGACAAGGGAAAGACTCGATTGCAGAGGTTGAAGAAAAAAGTTCAGATGATGACATTCCACCAAAGGATGAGGAGAAAGATTACCACAGAACACTTAAGCATCTGAGGATTCAACATGCTGCAACAGAATTTAATCTTCAACAAACCAGAGGGCCTGGAGGTTCCAGTGGTGGCGCACTAACCACACCAGTTATCGATGTGGTTAATCAACCCGATAAGGGCGGTACCACCACTCGAGAATCAACGAGCAATGCAGCAAGAAGATAAAATCATCTTCGAATTTGAAGAAGAGGAACAAGAGAAGAATGAGAAGATAACAGATGAAGACATAGAGGAAAGCTAGGAGAGAGCTAAAGAAGAGGCTAGGATAAAGGCGAAGAAGAGGAAAAGCTCAAAAGAAGTGATGATTATCCTTAAGATAATCTGAACACAACCACTGAACAAGCCTGAGCCACCTAAAGATCCAGAGCCTTCTCATGACTCATCTTCATCTGATTCATCGTCTAACTCATCACCACCACCATCCAAAGACGCTACCACTAGATCTACATCTAAATCAGTCAAGAAACCGACCGACACTTGGGCATCACGTGCTAAGACCAAGATTGTCAAGGCTGTCAGGCAAGCAAGGAAACGAAACGTGGTCAACAAGAAATTGAATCAGCTTGCCGAAAGAGTTAATTTACTTCAAACTGTGATGAACGAGTTCTCGGAGGAAAGAGACCAGATCAAGCAATTTCTCAACCGTGATATACAGGGTGAAATGGACAAGACGATTAGAGACTATACTCATAAGTTCCTATCTCATGTCATTGGTCAAGAAGACAATGTCAAATACCCCTGTGGTCATGGAAATCAAACCAGTTCCGTCCCCTGTTATCAGCGTCACGAAGTTGATTTCTAAGCTGGTTATTCAAATGACTCAACAATCTGCAACTTTCACTTCTGACGAAGCAAAAATTTTTGAGGCATTATTGGCATATCAACTCAAGACATCTTGTAAAGAATTGGCTGGTCAGGATAAGCGACCAAGAGACGACGATGATACAGACAAGGATTCTAAGCCTAAACGTCAAAAGAAAACAGGCGAATCCTCCTATATGCCTCCACCACCCCCAAGGACCACCACCACCACAAGCTCTTCGCAACGTCCTTCTGCTAGGGATAAACCTCGAGACTCTGAGTCTTCACCACCAAAGGAGAAAACTGACGACTATTTCTAATACACGGTGTGGTGACGCGGCGAAGAGATTCCGAGCCCCAACAACGACCCTCACCTAAAACATCAAGCGAGCAACCATCAGGACCATCATCCACACCTAAGAAGAAGAAGAGATCTAGCTCTGTCATTTCTTGGTTAGATAAAGATGACCTTGCGAATCGATTGTTGACAAGCTCGTTGATGCTACTTGCGATTACGAAGGCCAAGAACAGGTAGATGGTCGTACTATGAAGCGGAGTTAAGCTTATCTAGGATGATGATTAGTCAAAAGATGACGAAGGCGAATTACGCGCGGTCAAAATGATGCTTTCCAATTGTTAAAGGGACAGATCCGCGTCTTTGTTGAAGTTGAATATCACCTTGACAACATTACTGCGAGCTATGTCCAACAACATTGTGGCTCAACCCGAATCGAACATTGACTTCACAAGACGGATAAGGCTCCATATTACCTTGATGGACCAAACCACTACCAACCATTGGTCGACCAGATCAACCTAGAATCCCTTACCAATACTTCTTCAACAACGACCTGGAATTTCTTCAACATGGTAGCAAAGTCAGCATGATGTATGCTATGTCACTCACCTTCAACATCCCAGCAGCGGTCTTCTCCAACAATGTTGCCATGGAAGAAGAAGCCACAAGATTGTTTGTTGAAAATGTGGTGACTTATGATCTTGATGCACAATATGGCATTCATCATTGGCCTGAACGAACAAGAATTTACTACCGCAGCCGCCAAGTTGAGATATCAAACAAAGAAGTGCTCAGTGACAAACGGATCGTTGCTATCATGAATGTCGATCTGGATACTAATGGGATTATTCATTCCTGAAGAAAATCATCGTCAAACGCCAAGACGAACAAGAATATGACTTCCGGTGAAGGATTTTCCTAGGTTGTCGTGAATGACATCGAAGACATGTACCTTGCTAAGGTACAAGGTCGGATGAGACAATTTTCCATACATATTCAGCTCCAGTACATCACTTCCTTGTTAATATTCATTAGAAGCAAAGTGATCTAGGAACGTGTTGAAGATCTTCAACTTGCTGTGGAATCATATTAGAAACAAGTCAAACTCACTAAACCATTACTACACTTTCCCAACATAAACCAACTTTCTCGATTACACATTGTCAAGAAACCAAAATTTGGAGTTGTTTACGCGTGAACTTCACCACAATTGCTTAATGGCATACAACGAGGTTCACAAGTTTTGCGATCACCGCGTTGAAGTCGGTTCGTGATGGGTTAGCATATCGGCTGAAAGACATAAAGCAAGGTATTGGGTCAAAGAAGCGTTGGAATTCTAAGGAAAGGAGGGATGCTAGGAAGATAATCACAAGGATTGATGAAAGGCTATTTCACGGGATGAATCGGATGCGGAGGCTAGGCGGCTTTGTCGGTGGAAGAGAGTTTCCTCTTACTACGGGCTATCGTCAAGAGAGAACTCCCGGTCTCATTGACGAATTGCTTGGTACTCTTTAAACTCTTTCTTTGATTGATATTTGGATATTATGATCTGTATATTTGACGATGGCTTGTGCACACATAACAGTGTACAACCCATTTTTTTAATGAAAGGACCACGTAGTGCGCATCGATTGCCACAATCCTTATAAAAGGAGTGAAAGCTTCTTACTTTTGAGTAAAACTTATCAAAACTTTCATTTTCAAAGTTTTGCTCAAAAGAACAAGTACTTCCCCTTAGGATTTTTCAAAACCTCAAAAGTTAATATCACTTGTTGAGGGGGAGTATTTGCTTACAAATCTTTGTTCACAAAACGTTCTTCGTGGAAATCTTCCCACAAAACTGAAAATGGACATATTCGATATCAAAATTTCATCAAAAATACCATATATGCCATTTTTGAGGGGGAGAAAAATTGTGTGATACAAATATGTTGGAAATATGATTGAATCTTCGTGTGACTAAGACTTAACCCATGAACTGACTGAATCATACATCGAAAATATTTGTCTTCCAAGACTTATCCGAGTAGATTGTACCTTTTCGAGAAACTCCTGATAGACATGAACTTTGACGGGTTTGACAACCTTTCGAGGTTGTTCACACTTTCAAGGTAGTTATTAGAGCTAGTTGTCACCTAAAAGCTGACAATGCAACTCTTTAACTATGCAACGTAACCGTGTCTCGCGGGGAATTGTCTATCTTGAGTCAATCAATTCAAAAGTGCGAGCTCAACCCTCATTGTGCAAATTTCTGTCTAAACACTTGTGCACATGTGGAGGGGAGTATTTCTGAAAATACTAAAATCTCGAAGTGTTTCAAAATGTTTTCACTCATAAACACTTTGAGAGATTTTCGAGAAAATGGTTTTATGGCAACTTAGGATAGTCATGGAGTTATAAGGTGACTAAGGTTAGGAATAACCGTCCTATGATCCACAGGCGGAGGATCTACCCAAGGACGCCACCAATAGTTAGAATTTAGAAGTCCTTAGGTATGATTATAAAAAGGAGAAAATGAGAATCGGAGAATGAAGGAGTTGAAGAATTAAAAAGAAAAGTAAAGAAAATGGTGAAAAGAAATAGCCCTCCAAATTATTCAACTTAGGAGCAGGACCGGGTTCAATTCATATGCTACTCGGTTTGTCACTTGATGACACGGTATTATTGAAGATTAAAGTCGCCATGGACCAGTGACGCATGCACTAAACCTTCTTAGCCACTCAAGTTTCTCTCAACGAAAGCTTGTTTCATTCTCACTGGGAACCCTACGTAAACTATCGGATTTCTCTTAGAGATTGCTGGTATTGAAGAAGGAGACCCTCTCCTAGTCTCGCTCCGGAACCAACCAAGCAGCTATTGAGTCTAGAGCACGAGATTCATCAAAAGATCTCTTAGAACACTTGACATTTCATCACTTGTCGATTTCAACAATAAGGCGCAAGTGATACCATTCTATAGTCCTACCGGATCTTAGCAATCTATCGAACATTTATGAGGGGTTACTTGTTGATCCTCAATGATTGAATGGAAACTCTGCCGGGGTCAACATCAAACACCACGGCCAGTAGTCAAACGGTAACTCCTTGTGGGTTCGAGCAGTGTTGTCTCAAGCGGTCTCTGATCGTGGGGTGATGCTTGTGTACCTCGGTGACTCACCGAACTATAGGTGTACTTGGTACATCGTGTTATCCTACTTGAGGGACTCGGTTCGAGAAGCGATGCTGCTAGAATTAGAGATGTGTTTTCACACTATCGCATTGTAACCGCTCGAAGTTCGAACTTGAAAATCTTTGAAATCCCGCTAAGGAGATTCCTTTCAAGAATCGAGTCCTAAAGATGTTGGTCACTACTTGAACTTGTTTAATGTAATGCCAATTGTCCACTTATAGGATTGGACGGTGATTACCCGACCAGGTGAATGGAATCAAGACATTCATCAGAAGAACAATTGTAGTGGTCAACTCCCTTAGAAACGGCCACAATGATCGATTGGTGTTTATCACTAACCTATTCTTATGTTTTCTTCTTATGGATGCTGATGAGTGTGTAAATACTCATCATTTTTGTACAATATAAACTGCAAAACATCTAAAAATGCTCAGAAATGCATCAAAATACTGAAAATATTCCAAAATTGCATTTTATATGTTTGAGATGCAAAATGTTCAAAATCAGATGAAAAATGAGCTAAGTTTGCATAATTGGCGTTTCGTCCCAAGTTTCTAAAATTGTCAAAAATAGTCTGAGTCAAAATTTTAAAGAAAAATCACCAAAGGTTCTTTTAAAATCAAAAGTTGTCAAATTTAGTCCTTTGGTGAAAAATATCAAAGTTTGAAAAATTACAAGAATGGTCCTTCAAGTTTCAAAATTGGAATTAGTCCTGGAAAATGTGAAAATGGCAAGTTTGGTCCTTGTACTTTGTGAGATTGTCACTTTTGGTCCTTTGAAACCTCTTTGCTTAATTGGCGCCTTGGCCCGCGAGTTTTCGAAATTACACATCTAGTCCTTGTATATTAAACCTTTACAAGCCATTTGGACCTTATCAAAACACCAATTGGACCCCTGCCATTCTACCCTTTTGGACCCTTCCAATTTGACCCCCCTTCACTAATATCTGGTCAAATCCCAAAGTCAAATAAATCCTTTTCTCGCCTTTTCCACTTTTCTGTCTTCCTCACTTGTATGCCTGCTACCGGAACAATCCCATCCCCGACTCACCATCCCTCTACTCTCACTCCACCTCAACTATACTCCAAGGACTCATTTAATGCATCCTCAACCTTATACTCAACCTCCCACCCAAATATACAATTCCGCCAAAAACCAATCTATGGCTAAAAATCTCCCAAGTGATCCAAAGGTCAAAAATACTGGTGGGATATGTTGAGAAGAGAGTTTGGAATTATAAAGAGAGGGAGATAGAAGCATGAAGATGGATAGTTAGTTTTTCAAATTTTCTAAAATGTCGTTTTTTTTAAATTAATGTTCTAGTTAAGCCAAATGTTGTAGTTTAAGTTTATTTGTATCTTATTCAAGTTAAAACATCATTGTATTAAGCTTTTGAGTTCTCAATCCAAGTATTTAGATAAATTCCATATTTTCAGGTTACTGTTGCAATTGTTAATCTTAAAATCTTATGTGTAAGCTTTCAGTGGCTTGTCTTTAATCTCAACAAGCTTGTATAAGCTTATGATAGCTTTGTACAAGCTTAAATTCAAGGTTTAAGTAATTTTGGTTCATAGTCAATAATAGTCAACTGTGGGAGCAAATTGGAATTGGAAATGGATAATGGTGTTGCAGGATTTGGTTTTGGGTTGGAAATTTTTGATACATTAGTCTTTGGTTTGGTTTGGCACATGCATCAATTGGAACTCATGTGAGTGAGTTTCTCCTTTTCAAAATTTCAAGTCAATTTGCATTTTATGGTTGTTTGTGTATGTGGTTATATCTTTATTAAAACTGTTTCTTAAGTTGTATGTAGGTTAGTTTAACTTAATTTGATCATTAATACAACTTGGTCTAGTGCTTAGCTCATTTTAATTGCATATCAGTCATTTAAAGTAGTGTTTGGAATTGATGTCAAAACGTGTTAAGGCTTGCTTTCATGATTAAGGTCTATTGGTTCATACTTGTTTAGCTTATTTGTACCTATTTGAGTCAGTCTTTGTGCATTCAAAAGCTCAAAAGTCAAAATTTCATTTCATGTAATCTAGCAGTTTGCGTGGATAATTTTGCAAATCCAATTCTTGTTTTGTGTCCCAAATACCTAGATTTAGCTTGTTCTAGTTTTATTACATCATATTACTTCATTTCCAGTCCTTAAATCCATATCAAAACTCAAGAAAGTCAACAATTCAGTTTTACTTAAAAAGTCAAAAGCTAAAAACTTCGAGTTTGGCCAAAATAGGTAGATTTTTCATGGGCTCATTTTTGACTCAAATTCTATGAAACTTGTGGTTTTGAAAATCTCTCTTGGTCTAGTTTCTTATGAGCATTTTGCATAATTTTGTTAATTTTCTACTACAAAGAAAGAGCTTGTGATTATGGTGCTAAGTCCATGCGAGGGCATTAAGCTGCCTGTTTTTATCTTTGATTTTGTAGAGCTTGTGCGGGGGCTCATCTTGGCTTAACTAGGTCTGATTCTCGGTTTAGACACTCTCACCCAGGTCTAGTCTAGGTTCCAAGTTGTAGTTTTCAGTTTGAGCTTATTTTTAAGCTTGTGTTTGTGCTTAAAGTTGGTACCTAAACTCTGTTTTAGCTTATTAGTTCTAGACATCAAATGCGGTCAATCTTGCTCATCAGAGGTTGTAGCTTGTTGTTACTTGTTCCATTCTAGTTCTTTTAGCATATTATAGTTCCTGTTAACATTTGGTGCCTTTTGGTGAGCTTTTAGCTTATCAAAGTGCTTATTCATAAGCACTTTCCATATCAATTTCAAATTTCTCCACATAAGTGCCTGTTTTTCCATTTTTCTAAGATTCCTAATATAATTTTAGAGTTTTCCTGAAATTTTCAGATTTTTCCAAGTTGATTTGCTATTTTTCTTAATTTAAATTAGCTTTTAAGCATTTTTAAATAGCATTTAATATAAAAATTGAGAAAGGTTCCAAAAATAATTTTTCAATTTTCTTAGGTTTAGATAAATATAAAAAGGAAAAAAAGTAATTTTCCAGATTTTTCATAGTTTATTTGGTAATTTTTAGTAATTTAATTAGTTTTTAATAGTTTTTAATTCATAAAAAATAGAAAAGTAATCAGAAAAATACAAAAATAGTTTTGAAAATTCTATTTTGATATTTTAGACTTTTCTAAGTCTTAATTTTATTTTTCTAGCTTTATTTCCTAATTTCTTGTATTTTAGGCTAATATTTAATAGTTAAAATTAGTTTTTAATTAATAATAATTAGATAATTAGTTATAAAATAATTTTCTTTTTCTATAAATTTTCTTTTATCAATAGGATTGTAAAAATTTATTTTTCATATTTTTAGGATTTATATTGTATAAGTTTCACTTTTTTTTTTTTTTATGCGTTTACGTAATTTTTTTTTTTATTTAAACGTAAGTTTTAAGTTTTAAGTTTTAAACGTTCATCATTTTAAAAATAGTGATAGCGTTTATTTAATATATTTTATCTTTTTAATTTTCTTAATTTGTATTTAAGTCGCTTTAATTTATAAACTTTTTGAGTGTAATATTGATCATCATCTTCTTGATCCTTATCCTTAGTGATCACTCTATCATCTGAGTTTGTTTTGACACACCATTGAGTCTCAGGTGGGAACGCGACCGAATTTCACTATATTCTCACGGACTTCATTGCATTTGTGTTTTAAGCGGTTTTAAGTTTCTGCGATTACGGCCATTCACAAGTGGCCGACATGTGGAAGTAGCTTATTTATTTTGACACAGATCAAATTTTAGGCCTTGCCGGGAGAGCTTTAGCGTGTGTTCTAAACCTTTTTCAGACCCATTCTTGCACATATCCCATCCTTTGTAAAAAGTTTTTTTGTAAAGTTATCAAAAAAATCCAAAAATATCCATCTTTTATCCTCTAATCTGTTTAATTCTACATTTCCCTTACCCTCTAATCTGTTTAATTCTTCATTCCTTATCTTCTTTAACCGTTTAATTCTTCATCTCTTATCCCTCTTATCTGTTTAATTCTTTATGTCATGGTTTTCGACATGTTCCTGGTGTGGAGGTCCATTTAGCGGTAAATTGTCGTGACATGTACCAATGTGAGTTTAGGAGACAAATTTGTGCAGTAATCGATCCCATTTCAAATAATGAAACACCCGATTTTTCCTACCTACCTCCACAGCCCCAATACGAATCCTACTCATGCGAGTTTTGTGGGAATGATTCTCATTACGGTTTTGATTGTCCACCACGGGTCCCGCTTGTCTATGAAACCATGTTACAATCGAGAACTTTGGTGAAAGTTATTTTCAATTATCTACATTGTGAGAGTGCGGGGTCCTCATGCGACTTTTGAATCAGCATGAATCAAAATTTTCACAATTCAATTCTCCGGTTTTGACAACTTCCAACCCCAGGTATTCCATCATTCATCAATATCATCATGATAAAACTATTGGAGAATTACTAGATTTGAAGAGCGAGCGGCTAATCCCAGTAATCAGGACTTCGAGCCTTAGCGGCATATCAATGATTCACGAGAGTGTAATCTTCCACAAAGTTAGAAGAAATACGCATTCGAAGAAACTACAAATGAAAAGAATGGTATGTAAGCTTGCAGATGAATATAAGAATCGATATGATGGCGATGATGATGAGGATGCTATTCAAATGAGGGAATATTATGAGGACGACGAGGAGAGTGCTATTCAATTGAGCGATATCATTTCTCAACTCCTCGGTCTATTGCTATCCACACCTATCTTACCTATTATTGCTTCCAAGACTCTCTCATAATGGAGGATGATCATCTCAAAGCACTATTTGAGGACGGAATCATCAAGTGTTGAGGATCTTGTCCCAATCCCAGTGATGCAGGATATATCCGATAGTGATTGTGATTTGCCTTTTGTGATTCTCTTGACATTAGAGGTTACTTAGGGATTTTCTCAAATCCTCTTTTGAATTTAATAATGACTACACTTTGGGAAAGTAAATCCTCTTTTCGATGAAATGTGCGATTCGATCTGAGACCATCACGGAGTGGTGGAAATTGCTAGCTCATCATAGCACACCACTTGTCCACCCCTCAGATTCTAACTTATCTCTTCCATCATGTGATGATGATTCTATCCTCACTGATGAGATGTCTTTCGAGTATCGGTTGAGCCATGCAAGAATAAATTTTAATTGAGGATGCTCGTTGGAAGAAAAATGCACATGGATGAAAATTTTAATGAGTTGTTTGAGCTTGAAACGTACATCATCCGAACCTTTCTTCCTTTCGTCACATGCAGTTGTGACCTCCATGTCTTAATTCCTTAGGGAATGAGGACACTATTTTGATCCGGCATTTTTATTTATCATCTTTTTGAGCGGTTCTATGTATATATCTCATCGGTGTGGAACTTTCCGTTAAGCTGTGTTTGTCAAACATCTTGATTGAAAGTCGATGGAGATTTTTCTTCCACTTTGCTTCCCCATGAACCAATTAATGCGGGTCGAGTCAAGCTAGCGACTTCGGGAATCAAAACAGTAGCATGCAATATGAGTTTTCACCCATATTTCTGACTTCTTTCTATTTTCTACCACCCTAGTGTGGGGGTTGCCCACATGTTGTGTATATATATAAGTTTCAAAAAAATTCATCTTTCTAAATAATGGTCGTAGTATTTCCTTTTACGTTCTATGTTTTTAACATAACCGCGGTACTTTGAATATTGAGGGCAATATTCATTTCTAGTGGGGGGGGGGGAATTCTCACGAATTTTATCATGTAATTATACCACCTAATTCCGTTTTTGCCAAAATTTTTTTTGGAGTAAGTGTTTTTACACTTACTCAATTGGTTATCGATCCGTCATGTCTAATAAACAAAAGGATTGGCTAATCCGGAGCAAGCGGCTCTTGGTAAAGATATATCAAATCCGTTTACGCACTTCGTAATTTGGTTCAAAATTGTATGGTTTTCACTCACCATATCCTAATTAGTAAAGAGTTGGCTAGCCCGCAAGTTTATGGCTTGTGGTAAAGGCAGTGGAAAACCATAATTGGTGATCAACTCACCAAAGATAATATTGATAATTTATCTAAGAGTTGGCTAGTCGGAAAGTGGTACTACGGTAAAGACAAAATCAAAACCGTTGAAAGCTGGTGGTTTGCTCAAAATCACATGGTTATCGATGTACCATGGTTCTTACTTGAACTGAAACATTTGGCTACTCCAGAAGTAATGGCTTTTGGTAAAAGATTCAAATCCATTAAGTTTTTCTCAAAAGATTGCTAGGGACTAGCAATAGTTTAGTGGGGACGATTGATAGTGTGTAAATACTCATCATTTTGGTCAATATAAACGCGCGAAAACATCTAAAAATGCTCAGAAATGCATCAAAATACTAAAAATATTCCAAAATTGCATTTTATATGTTTTAGATGCAAAATGTTCAAAATCAGATGAAAAATGAGCAAAGTTTGCATAATTGGCGAGTCCCCAAGTTTCTAAAAATTGTCAAAAATAGTCCCTGAGTCAAAATTTCAAAAGAAAAATCACCAAAGGCCCTTTTAAAATCAAAAGTTGTCAAATTTAGTCCTTTGGTGAAAAATATCAAAAGTTTGAGAAAATTACAAGAATGGTCCTTCAAGTTTCAAAATTGGCAGAATTAGTCCCTGGAAAATGTGAAAATGGCAAGTTTGGTCCTTGTACTTTGTGAGATTGTCACTTTTGGTCCTTTGAAACCTCTTTGCTTAATTGGCAGCCTTGGCCCTTGAGTTTTCAGAAATTACACATCTAGTCCTTGTATATTAAACCTTTACAAGCCATTTGGACCTTATCAAAACACCAATTGGACCCCTGCCATTCTACCCTTTTGGACCCTTCCAATTTGACCCCCCTTCACTAATATCTGGTCAAATCCCAAAGTCAAATAAATCACCCCACTCGCGCCTTTTTCCCTTTTTCCTGTCTTCCTCACCCACCATGCCTGCTACTCAGAACAATCCCATCCCCCAGCTCACCCTTATCCCTCTACTCTCACTCCACCTCAACTATACTCCAAGGACTCATTTAATGCATCCTCAACCTTATCACTCAACCTCCCACTGCCAAATATACAATTCCCGCCAAAAAACCAATCTATGGCTAAAAATCTCCCAAGTAATCCAAAGGTCAAAAATACAGCTGGGATATGTTCAGAAAGAGAGAGAAAGAAGTTTGGAGTATAAAAGAAAGGAGATAGAAGCATGAAGATAGTAGTTAGTTTTTTTCAAATTTTCTAAAATGTCATTTTTTTTAAATTAATGTTCTAGTTAAGCCAAATGTTGTAGTTTAAGTTTATTTGTATCTTATTCAAGTTAAAACATCATTGTATTAAGCTTTTGAGTTCTCAATCCAAGTATTTAGATAAATTCCATATTTTCGTTCTTTGTTTGTCGTTAATCTTAAAATCTCATGTGTAAGCTTTTAGTGGCTTGTCTTTAATCTCAACAAGCTTGTATAAGCTTATGATAGCTTTGTACAAGCTTAAATTCAAGGTTTAAGTAATTTTGGTTCATAGTCAATAATAGTCAACTGTGGGAGCAAATTGGAATTGGAAATGGATAATGGTGTTGCAGGATTTGGTTTTGGGTTGGAAATGGTTTGATACATTAGTCTTTGGTTTGGTTTTGGCCTCATATGTGGAACTCATGTGAGTGAGTTTCTCCTTTTCAAAATTTCAAGTCAATTTGCATTTTATGGTTGTTTGTGTATCGTGGTTATATATCTCTGTTAAAACCTTTCTTAAGTTGTATGTAGGTTAGTTTAACTTAATTTGATCATTAATACAACTTGGTCTAGTGCTTAGCTCATTTTAATTGCATATCAGTCATTTAAAGTAGTGTTTGGAATTGATGTCAAAACTGTGTTAAGGCTTGCTCAGTGATTAAGGTCTATTGGTTCATACTTGTTTAGCTTATTTGTACCTATTTGAGTCAGTATTTGTGCATTCAAAAGCTCAAAAGTCAAAATTCCATTTCATGTAATCTAGCAGTTTAACTGTGGATAATTTTGCAAATCCAATTCTTGTTTTGTGTTCCAAATACCTAGATTTAGCTTGTTCTAGTTTTATTACATCATATTACTTCATTTCCAGTCCTTAAATCCAGATCAAAACTCAGGAAAGTCAACAATTCAGTTTTACTTAAAAAGTCAAAAGCTAAAAACTCAGTTTTGGCCAAAATAGGTAGATTTTTCATGGGCTCATTTTTGAGTCAAATTCTATGAAACTTGTGGTTTTGAAAATCTCTACTGGTCTAGTTTCTTATGAGCATTTTTGCATAATTTTGTTAATTTTCTACAAGGGTCAAAAGAGCTTGTGATTATGGTGCTAAGTCCCCTGCGGGGCATTAAGCCTGCACCTTGTGGTTTTATCGGATTTTGTAGAGCTTGTGCAAGGCTCATCTTGGCTTAACTAGGTCTGATTCTTGGTTTAGACACTCTCACCCAGGTCTAGTCTAGGTTCCAAGTTGTAGTTTTCAGTTTGAGCTTATTTTTAAGCTTGTGCTTGTGCTTAAAGTTGGTACCTAAAATCTGTTTTAGCTTATTAGTTCTAGACATCAAATCTGGTCAATCTTGCTCATCAGAGGTTGTAGCTTGTTGTTACTTGTTCCATTCTAGTTCTTTTAGCATATTATAGTTCCTGTTAACATTTGGTGCCTTTTGGTGAGCTTTTAGCTTATCAAAGTGCTTATTCATAAGCACTTTCCATATCAGTTTCAAATTTCTCCACATAAGTGCCTGTTTTTCCATTTTTCTCAGATTCCTAATATAATTTTAGAGTTTTCCTGAAATTTTCAGATTTTTCCAAGTTGATTTGCTATTTTTCTTAATTTAAATTAGCTTTTAAGCATTTTTAAATAGCATTTAATATAAAAATTTAAAAGGTTCAAAAAATAATTTTCTTAGGTTTAGATAAATATAAAAAGTAAAAAAGTAATTTTCCAGATTTTTCATAGTTTATTTGGTAATTTTTAGTAATTTAATTAGTTTTAATAGTTTTTTAATTCATAAAAAATAGAAAAGTAATCAGAAAAATACAAAAATAGTTTTGAAAATTCTATTTTGATATTTTAGACTTTTCTAAGTCTTAATTTTATTTTTCTAGCTTTATTTCCTAATTTCTTGTATTTTAGGCTAATATTTAATAGTTAAAATTAGTTTTTAATTAATAATAATTAGATAATTAGTTATAAAAATAATTTTCTTTTTCTATAAATTTTCTTTTATCAATAGGATTGTAAAAATGTATTTTTCATATTTTTAGGATTTATATTGTATAAGTTTCACTTTTTATTTTGTACGTTTACGTAATTTTATTTTAAACGTAAGTTTTAAGTTTTAAGTTTTAAACGTTCATCATTTTAAAAATAGTGATAGCGTTTATTTAATATATTTTATCTTTTTAATTTTCTTAATTTGTATTTAAGTCGCTTTAATTTATAAACTTTTTCAGTAGTGTAATATTCAATCCAAATCCTTTACTGATCACTATCCTTAGTGATCACTCTATCATCTGAGTTTGTTTTGACACACCATTGAGTCTCCGTGGGACTTAACGACCCGGGAATTCACTATATTCTCCTGGACTTCATTGCATTTGTGTTTTAAGCGGTTTTAAGTTTCTTACGGTCGGCCATTCACAAGTGGCCGGCTTGTGTGAGTAGCTTGACTGTTTTCGGCATCAAATTTTGGCCGCTTCTTGCGGAGAGCTTTAGGCGTGTGTTCTAAACCTTTTTCAGACCCATTCTTGCACATATCCCATCCTTTGTAAAAAGTTTTTTTGTAAAGTTATCAAAAAAAATCCAAAAATATCCATCTTTTATCCTCTAATCTGTTTAATTCTACATTTCCCTTACCCTCTAATCTGTTTAATTCTTCATTCCTTATCTTCTTTAACCGTTTAATTCTTCATCTCTTATCCCTCTTATCTGTTTAATTCTTTATGTCATGGTTTTCGACATGTTCCTGGTGTGGAGGTCCATTTAACGGTGAAAATTGTCGGCGATGTACCAATGTGAGTTTCGGAGACAAATTTGTCGGTAATCGATCCCATTTCAAATGAAACACCCGATTTTTCCTACCTACCTCCCTGGCCCCAATCACGAATCCTACTCATGCGAGTTTTGTAGGAATGATTCTCATTACGGTTTTGATTGTCCACCACGGGTCCCGCTTGTCTATGAGCCGGAACCATGTTTAATCGAACTTTGGTGAAAGTTATTTTCCCAATTATCTCATGTTGTGAAGAATTCGGGGGTCCTCATGCAACTTTTGAATGTCAACCGATGAATCAAAATTTTCACAATTCCAATTCTCCGGTTTTGACAACTTCCAACCCCCACAGTATTCCATCATTCATCAATATCATCATGATAAAACTATTGGAGAATTACTAGTCAAGAGCGAGCGGCTAATCCTAGTAATCGGACTTAGAGCCTTGGCGGCATATCAATGATTCACGAGGAGTGTAATCTTCCACAAAGTTCGAAGAAATACGCATTGAAAGAAACTACAAATGAAAAGAATGGTATGTAAGCTTTAGCAGATGAATATAAGAATCCGATATGATGACGATGATGATGAGGATAATATTCAAATGAGGGAATATTATGAGGACAACGAGGAGAGTGCTATTCAATTGAACGATATCATTTCTCAACTCCCTCAGTCTATTGCTATCACACCTATCTTACCTATTATTGCTTCCAAAGACTCTCTCATAATGGAGGATGATCATCTCAAAGTACTATTTGAAACGGAATCATCAAGTGTTGAGGATCTTGTCCCAATCCCAAGTGAGTCCGAGGATATATCCGATAGTGATTGTGATTTGCCTTTTTGTGATTCTCTTGACATTCTTGAGGTTACTTCTCGGGATTTTCTCAAATACTCTTTTTGAATTTAATAATGACTACACTTTTGGGAAAGTAAATCCTCTTTTCGATGAAATGTCGATTCCGATCTGAGAGACCATCACCTGCGGAGTGGTGGAAATTGCTAGCTCTCGAGCACACCACTTGTCCCACCTCAGTATTCTAACTTATCTCTTCAATCATGTGATGCGATTCTATCCTCACCGATGAGATGTCTTTCGAGTATCCCGTTGAGCCATCTGGCGAAGATCAAAAATTTTAATTGGGATGCTCGATTGGAAGAAAAATGCATATGGATGAAAATTTTAATGAGTTGTTTGAGCTTGAAACGTACATCATCCGAACCTTTCTTCCTTTCGTCCACATACGGTGACTTCTCCATGTCTTAATTCTTCGGGAATGAGGACACTATTTTGATCCGGCATTTTTATTTATCATTTTTTGAGCCGGTTCTATGTATATCTCATCGGTGTGGAACTTTCACGTGCTTCAAATGTTTGTCCAAACATCTTGATTGAAAGTCCGATGGAGATTGTTTCTTCCACTTTGCTTCCCCATGAACCAATTAATGCGGGGTCGAGTCAAGCTAACGACTCGGGAATCAAAACAGATAGCATGCCATATGGGTTTTCACCCATATTTCTGACTACTTTCTATCTTTCTACCACCCTAGTGTGGGGGGGTTGCCCCACATGTTGTGTATATATATAAGTTTCAAAAAAAAAAAAAAAAAAAAAAAAATCTTTCAAAATAATGGCCGTAGTATTTCCTTTTACGTTCTATGTTTCGGCATAACCGCCGGTACTTTGAATATTGAGGGCAATATTCATTTCTAGTGGGGGGGGGAATTCTCACGAATTTTATCATGTAATTATACCACCTAATTCCCCCGTTTTTGGCCAAAATTTTTTTGGAGTAAGTGTTTTTCACTTACTCAATTGGTTATCGATCCGTCATGTCTAATACACAAAAGGATTGGCTAATCCAGGAGCAAACGGCTCTTGGTAAAGATATATCAAATCCGTTTACAGCTTGCAATTTGCCCAAAATTGTATGGTTTTCAGCTCACCATATCCTAAAAAGTAAAGAGTTGGCTAGCCCGCAAGTTTATGGCTTGTGGTAAAGGCAGTGAAAACCATAATTGTGTATCAGCTCACCAAAGATAATATTGATAATTTATCTAAGAGTTGGCTAGTCCAGTAAGGGTATGGCTTCGGTAAAGACAAAATCAAATCTGTTGAAAATGGTGGTTTGCTCAAAATCACATGGTTATCGATGTACCATGGTTCTTACTTGAACTAAAACATTTGGCTACTCCAGAAGTAATGGCTTTTGGTAAAAAGATTCAAATCCATTAAGTTTTTCTCAAAAGATTGCTAGGGACTAGCAATAGTTTAGTGTGGGGGATTGATGAGTGTGTAAATACTCATCATTTTTGTACAATATAAACTGCAAAACATCTAAAAATGCTCGAAATGCATCAAAATCTTGAAAATATTCCAAAATTGCATTTTATATGTTTTAGGATGCAAAATGTTCAAAATCGATGAAAAATGAGCAAAGTTTATAATTGGCGTTGATCCCCAAGTTTCTAAAAATTGTCAAAAATAGTCCCTGAGTCAAAATTTCAAAAGAAAAATCACCAAAGGCCCTTTTAAAATCAAAAGTTGTCAAATTTAGTCCTTTGGTGAAAAATATCAAAAGTTTGAGAAAATTACAAGAATGGTCCTTCAAGTTTCAAAATTGGCAGAATTAGTCCCTGGAAAATGTGAAAATGGCAAGTTTGGTCCTTGTACTTTGTGAGATTGTCACTTTTGGTCCTTTGAAACCTCTTTGCTTAATTGGCAGCCTTGGCCCTTGAGTTTTCAGAAATTACACATCTAGTCCTTGTATATTAAACCTTTACAAGCCATTTGGACCTTATCAAAACACCAATTGGACCCCTGCCATTCTACCCTTTTGGACCCTTCCAATTTGACCCCCCTTCACTAATATCTGGTCAAATCCTGTGAGTCAAATAAATCACCCCACTCGCCTTTTTCCCTTTTCTGTCTTCCTCACCCACCATGCACTCTGGCCTAGCCGAACAATCCCATCCCCCAGATCACCCTTATCCCTCTACTCTCACTCCACCTCAACTATACTCCAAGGACTCATTTAATGCATCCTCAACCTTATCACTCAACCTCCCACTGCCAAATATACAATTCCCGCCAAAAAACCAATCTATGGCTAAAAATCTCCCAAGTGATCCAAAGGTCAAAAATACAGCTGGGATATGTTCAGAAAGAGAGAGAAAGAAGTTTGGAGTATAAAAGAAAGGAGATAGAAGCATGAAGGGAGTAGTTAGTTTTTTTCAAATTTTCTAAAATGTCATTTTTTTTAAATTAATGTTCTAGTTAAGCCAAATGTTGTAGTTTAAGTTTATTTGTATCTTATTCAGTTAAACATCATTGTATTAAGCTTTTGAGTTCTCAATCCAAGTATTTAGATAAATTCCATATTTTCAGTTCTTGTTGCAATTGTTAATCTTAAAATCTTATGTGTAAGCTTTCAGTGGCTTGTCTTTAATCTCAACAAGCTTGTATAAGCTTATGATAGCTTTGTACAAGCTTAAATTCAAGGTTTAAGTAATTTTGGTTCATAGTCAATAATAGTCAATAGCTGTGGAGCAAATTGGAATTGGAAATGGATAATGGTGTTGCAGGATTTGGTTTTGGGTTGGAAATGGTTTGATACATTAGTCTTTGGTTTGGTTTGGCACAAATATCACCTGGAACTCATGTGAGTGAGTTTTTCCTTTTCAAGATTTCAAGTCAATTTGCATTTTATGGTTGTTTGTGTATCGTGGTTATATCTTGTTAAAACCTTTTCTTAAGTTGTATGTATGTTAGTTTAACTTAATTTGATCATTAATACAACTTGGTCTAGTGCTTAGCTCATTTTAATTGCATATCAGTCATTTAAAGTAGTGTTTGGAATTGATGTCAAAAGCGTGTTAAGGCTTGCTTTCAATGATTAAGGTCTATTGGTTCATACTTGTTCAGCTTATTTGTACCTATTTGAGTCAGTATTTGTGCATTCAAAAGCTCAAAAGTCAAAATTCCATTTCATGTAATCTAGCGTTTAACGTGGATAATTTTGCAAATCCAATTCTTGTTTTGTGTCCCAAATACCTAGATTTAGCTTGTTCTAGTTTTATTACATCATATTACTTCATTTCCAGTCCTTAAATCCAGATCAAAACTCAAGAAAGTCAACAATTCAGTTTTACTTAAAAAGTCAAAAGCTAAAACTCGAGTTTGGCCAAAATAGGTAGATTTTTCATGGGCTCATTTTTGAGTCAAATTCTATGAAACTTGTGGTTTTGAAAATCTCTACTGGTCTAGTTTCTTATGAGCATTTTTGCATAATTTTGTTAATTTTCTACAAGGGTCAAAAGAGCTTGTGATTATGGTGCTAAGTCCCGCATACGGGGGCATTAAGCTGCGCGGGTTTTATGCAGTTTTTGTAGAGCTTGTGCAGGGCTCATCTTGGCTTAACTAGGTCTGATTCTCGGTTTAGACACTCTCACCCAGGTCTAGTCTAGGTTCCAAGTTGTAGTTTTCAGTTTGAGCTTATTTTTAAGCTTGTGCTTGTGCTTAAAGTTGGTACCTAAAATCTGTTTTAGCTTATTAGTTCTAGACATCAAATCTGGTCAATCTTGCTCATCAGAGGTTGTAGCTTGTTGTTACTTGTTCCATTCTAGTTCTTTTAGCATATTATAGTTCCTGTTAACATTTGGTGCCTTTTGGTGAGCTTTTAGCTTATCAAAGTGCTTATTCATAAGCACTTTCCATATCAGTTTCAAATTTCTCCACATAAGTGCCTGTTTTTCCATTTTTCTCAGATTCCTAATATAATTTTAGAGTTTTCCTGAAATTTTCAGATTTTTCCAAGTTGATTTGCTATTTTTCTTAATTTAAATTAGCTTTTAAGCATTTTTAAATAGCATTTAATATAAAAAATTCAGAAAAGGTTCCAAAAAATAATTTTTCAATTTTCTTAGGTTTAGATAAATATAAAAAGTAAAAAAAGTAATTTTCCAGATTTTTCATAGTTTATTTGGTAATTTTTAGTAATTTAATTAGTTTTTAATAGTTTTTAATTCATAAAAAATAGAAAAGTAATCAGAAAAATACAAAAATAGTTTTGAAAATTCTATTTTGATATTTTAGACTTTTCTAAGTCTTAATTTTATTTTTCTAGCTTTATTTCCTAATTTCTTGTATTTTAGGCTAATATTTAATAGTTAAAATTAGTTTTTAATTAATAATAATTAGATAATTAGTTATAAAAATAATTTTCTTTTTCTATAAATTTTCTTTTATCAATAGGATTGTAAAAATGTATTTTTCATATTTTTAGGATTTATATTGTATAAGTTTCACTTTTATTTTATGCGTTACATTTAATTTTATTTTAAACGTAAAGTTTTAAGTTTTAAGTTTTAAACGTTCATCATTTTAAAAATAGTGATAGCGTTTATTTAATATATTTTATCTTTTTAATTTTCTTAATTTGTATTTAAGTCGCTTTAATTTATAAACTTTTTCAGTAGTGTAATATTCAATCCAAATCCTTTACTGATCACTATCCTTAGTGATCACTCTATCATCTGAGTTTGTTTTGACACACCATTGAGTCTCCGTGGGACTTAACGACGAAATTCACTATATTCTCCTGGACTTCATTGCATTTGTGTTTTAAGCGGTTTTAAGTTTCTTACGTCGGCCATTCAAGTGCCGCGGCTTGTGTGAGTAAGCTTGGTTTTTTGGCCTGATCGGATGCTCTGGGGAGATGATCGTGCTAATTCTCCACATGCTCATACCAACAACAACACAAATTGAAGTTCTCTCGAAAGGCAAAATAAAAGTCGGAATGATTCTTCATCAACGCCAAAGAATCTACAAAGTTTAAAGACTAAAGAGAACTACATCAATCATGAAATCCAACATCAAAGAGCGTGTGAGCATGTTGGAGAAGGACGTGGAGACACACGAGCAGGCGGACACAGTCGATGCATTACCACAACATAACATCACCATATCCACACCGAACAAAGAACAAGGATAAATGAAGACGCCAAAGCTAAAACTTCAAAGAAAAACAAGATCCTCACTGCGGGAGATTGTTAGAATCAAGGCAATTCTCCTCACAAGAAAGAAGAATGTCAGAAGACGTCAAAGCAACTATTACATCAGCACCAACAACGTTTCAAGGTTACTTAAGTCATTAATTACCAACACTTAGGGGGAGATCGTTGGAATCACTCCTAAACTATATTTCAAGTGTTTGTAATCAATATGTAATAGGTTGCTTAATTAGGCTTTTATGTTAGTATTAATGGCAAGGCTTATATAGAAAGCCCATAAGCCTTGGCCCAAATCCAATAAGGAATGAAAGGGACTTGTAGTGTTGCCCTAATCCCTTCTCCTATAAATAGTCATGTAAACCTTCATTTAAAGGTTGGTTGTTCATTTCACATCAATACATACGCATAACTTTCTTTCATTCATACGTGGGTGTGTGTGTTTTGTTCAACCAATCACTTCTCTATCTTATTTCTTACATATTGATGCATGTGTTACATTATGGTGACCTAGCAATTATGAATTGATTAAATGACGGTTGTATTTTCGAATATGTACCTTTTCATGTGATATTTGGTTTTAATACATTTATTCATGAGTTTGAGATTACTCTTTTACACATTTATTTTGTTATTGTTTGGTAATGATCGATTTGAATACATCATGCTCTATCTATTTACTAGTTTTAATGTCTGTTACATGAAGCTCCTATTTGATTGCAAATATAACAAACATGAACTCGACTTATATGCGGGTATAATATAATGTTGAACTATGCGTAGTATGATTTGAGGATTTAGAAATTATTTGAAAGAATTATCTGTTACCTTATTTGACACTAGACTCTTTGTTTGAAGTTAGTCATCAAGACAAGTTGGCTAGAAAATCAAGACATGCGATAGAAACAAATATAAAGTCATATGCTTGGAATAATTTTAGGTAAATATGTGACACCAAATATTTCAGTATAAATCCTATTATAAATAGATTTACTTACAGTTGTTCGCTTTGTAATTGGTGAATGTATTAGGCCCATATATTTACCTCTTAACTAATAATTATGAAGATTGCCACATAATTGTTAAATCATTACATACAAAGTATACGTTGTTTTATTTTGCTTACATTATTGATTGGCATGACCGGTTAGACCATCTCGGGTCAATGAAGATGCGAAATATATAGAATAATTTTCTTTCATAATAGATTTAATTATTTTCAATGGAAGTTAATTGTTCATATATCACCACCATATTAAAGTGAGGACTTTGTCATATAAAGTTTTGGAAAGAATATAAAGGGGATGTATTCAGGCCTATACATCCGCCATTTGGATCATTTTAAGTTTTAAAATCGATGCATCGTCAAAATGACCATCAAATACGCAACTTAAAATTAGCGTGATTAGTGGCTCGACTTATATAATCCAAGCATGGATTTCCAAATTAAATTATTGAAAATGGTGGTGAGTACATCCAAGTATTGGGCGATTATTGGAATAAGTGTTGAACATAAAAGTAGCCCATGTTAATATGCAAATTGCTTTTGTTGAAACGTTTATAAAACGTTCTCAGTTGATTGCAAAGCCAATAATATTATGAGAACAAAACATTTAGTTTATGGGGCATATTATAACATATGAATTCGCATCTTGCCATTAATCTATAATGAATCCTCCCCAGTAGAATGGTTTTTGGTCACAAATCATATTTACCATGTGAGATTTTGTAATTGTTCGAAATGGGGTGTTGAAATTGATAATTCATTCACGGGGAGAAAATGGGCAGCAAGAAATATGGAATGAATTATGATATATAAGTGTTGATCCTCACACTAATGAAAATGAACTTAAAGTTCAAGGGACAATTTATATTCCAGATCTAGTAGTTGCCAGACAAGTTTTGTGACCTAAATAAATTGACTAGATCATACATACGCTGCTAATGCTCCAATTAAAATGTGTGTCCCAACATTAAAACCAATGATTGATAGTAAGTCTATGGCACGTCTGTCACGTGATAGACTAATCGATTCCAAATAAAAGTCCTCGAATGAAGAGATAAAATGGAGCAATAAAATCAAGATGGTTGAATCGAGGTAATAAAGATCCCATGATAGTCTCTTAAAGAGAAACTAGACATGAAGGTTATTGAAAACCCCGGGTACGTGAAAAACTTTGAGATCTCAACAAATGATAGAATATAATGTCTAGTAAAGTGTGGAATCAAAAATAAATCGACCTCGATAGTACTATTACATATGAATGATTATGCAAGTAAATAATATAGCGCTAAAATGAATGTGAGGATCTTGGATTAATGAATGGCCAAATTTAATGAAAAAAGTAAATAATGAAGGATTGAAGTCTCGTGTGATGTGACATGTGATTGGGACTTAAAGTCAGTATACATAAATGTGTAAACTTATTGGATATGCATTTATCGTGATAAGATAGCAAAATTAAATTGTGACATGTGATGGATCCAATAATGTATTTTAATATTGTATAAGTCTGGCAATGTGATAAATAATTGATATACGTCTAAAAGAAAATGAATAGAGTTCATTTGAAGTTGAGATTCCAAGATGGATATAAAATGCATGAAGCATGTCTCATGATTTAAAATGCTGGAAGCATATAAGAAAGTTTTCAAGAATAACACTTGATCAAGTTGAATAAATCACTATATAAGTGAAAGGCAATATGGTATTGGTTTAAAATGAGCCATTGAAATAACAAAATTTACCCATGTTAGTTTTAATGGGATTTGTATTTGAGTATGGTATCAGTTACATATGGTTTGATGAGGTAAATGTGAATGGAACTCATGAGGAGGTTTTCAAGACGGTTGAATACCTTGAAATGAAATACAAAGTTTTGTCTTATTTTATGAATTAAACATCTTAAAGATGAAATCATTGTGCATAATGAAAGCTAAAGAAAGATGCTATATATCTTTATATAGATAAACGACGCCCATGTTTATGAGGTCAATTGATGAAAAAAGACCCTTTTACTTATACAGACGATGATCAAAATATCGATTTACATGTGTCATAGTTAAATGTATATAAGACATTGATTGTTCTCACTAATGGTCATGTATCATTTACTTTGCATTCATTGATACTATATAACTTGTGAAGTACGAGGATGTACTCGTATAATGATAAGTATGATATATGTTTAATCCTTCTTGATATGTGAAGGTTAAGTGGAGAACATTTGTTTATATGAGAATCAAACATATATTCTATCAAGACACTTACTATATTGACATTAAAGAAGTTGGTTTATTGGATTGCACCAACTAAGAGATTTAAGTGATGTGATCATCAGGGGGATAGAAGATACGCGTTGCACTCTTTTTACCTTGACCATGGTTTTGTCCCCATAGGGTTTTCCGGCAAGGTTTTTAATGAGGCAACATCCCCGAACGTATAAAGGAATTATGTATTTTTTCTCCTTCACTAGATTTTTGTCCCTCGGGTTTTGTCTAGTAAGGTTTTAACGAGGCATAATCCTCAAATGGACATCCAAGGGGGAGTGTTATGGATAATTATAATATGGATGTCCATATCTTATAGGATATTGATTAGAGGTATTTGAGTTATATTAGGAGATTACATATCTTCCAGTATGTCTCACCCTCACAATGATAGATCTCAAACTGGATATGTATTTACAAGAGGATGAACCGCAATTTCATGGCGTTCAGTTAAGCAGACGATCTCAGCGACTTCATCCAACCATGCAGAAATTCTAGCGATACATGAAGCAAGCCGAGAATGTGTTTGGGATGCATTGCTCAACTGAAGGAAGGGTTTATTAAAGGTGACAAAACCAAGCACATTTCACAAAAGTTCTTTTTTACTCATGACTTACAAAAGAATGGCGATATTATTGTTCAAAATGATTCGTTCAAGCGATAATCTAGCAGATTTATTTAACAAGGCACTCTCTACCTCAACATTTAAGAAATTGGTATATGGCATCGGAATGCGGCGTTTCAATGAGCTCAAGTAAGTAATCATGAGGGGGAATAATACGCATTGAACTCTTTTTCCCTTAGCTATGGTTTTTTTCCCACTGGGTTTTTGCCTAGCAAGGTTTTTAATGAGGCGGTATCGAAAGCGTATTTTGAATGATGTACAATCAAGGGGGAATGTTATGAATATTTATTATAATGATTGTACACATTCATCATCACATTCATATCCCCTAACTAGTAACCTTCATCTTTATGATTGATCTTGTAACATCCAATATTGTACTTAATATCATTCATGTTAAGGCCCCTATAAATAAAGGCACATAATGTAATGTGAAGACACACCAATAACAATTTATATCTTTCTCTTCCATACTCGCTTATATTCTCTTGCTTATTGTTCTTATTGTGCTATTAGGCTCGTTGTTATACAACAGTAATACATTTTTTAATTTAATTATTTATTTCATTTTGTTTTTATTATAAAGGTGCGAAACATAAAATATGGAACAAAGAATATAAAGTTTGGCAAGTTAAAAGTAGTAAAACACAAAAAAATGGAGCTAAAACCATAAAACTGTTTAGTCATATTAATAAATGGGGTAAAACTGCTGAAAAGAGTGCGAAAATAATATATAAAGTTTGACAAATTAAAAGTAGTAAAAGATAAAAAAAATTTATAAAATATTACCTTATTCTATCAATAAAGTAGTTAAAGGAGGAATAAGAGAGATAAGAGAGTACGAATACCACCACCAATATAGAATGAGAATTGATTTGCACACTTTTAATTTTTATTGACACACTTCAATATATACATTCAACAATTGTACTTTATATATAACCTACTTTAACTACTTGTACATTAAAATAACCCAATAAAAAGCATAAAATGTGCTAGTCATTTCCCGTATGTAATTGGCTCTAAGGCCACTCCCAGTGCAAAGCGGCAAGGAGTAGCAATCCAACAATTCACACAATAAGGCCATTGGGGCTTCTTTTCGTTCACCCCGACAAGGAGAAAAAAAATGGATGAAAGGTGAAAGATTCACATTTGGGTTACCGTGCATAGCGGGTCTCTAAAATGTTTTTATTATTTATTATTTAGTTTGTGAATGTGTGTGGGGTATTTAGTGATATATGTTTTTATAAAAGTGGGTATTTAAAGAAATAAAAATATGTGTTAAAAGGTGAAGTAGTGTGAAATGATTGAGAGTGAAAAGTGAGAGAGAAAGTTGATGCAATGCTGAGATGGAAGATGAAGTGGTGTGACAGTTGAGAATAATCTAAGAGCACTAGATACCCACCAAGCCATCAAGTTGGTGTTATGAAAAAAGAGCTGCCACGTCGTCACTTTTTTCCATAACACCAGAATACCTCATAACAGCAAAAACACACCTTCCACCTATAACACCGCATTTCAAATACCGTCAAGTACCTCTATTTTTATAACTAATTTTCATTTATATAAATAAAATAACATGTGGTAAATTTTATTAATAAAACAAATTTACAAAGTACATTAAAGTTGTATAATAGTTCGGTTAGAGCATTCCCATCAATAACGCGAGTTATCCTTTAACACCGGCCACGTCAGCGCCACATCAGCTTTAACATTTCACCTTAACATCCCCAAAAAACACCCACATCAATAACATTCCCAAGTTAAACTTTAACACTCCAACAATTTACAAAAACAACCACTCATTTAGGGGCATAAATGAAAAAAAAAAAAAAAAAAGCAAATAACGCCCGTTGTGCCACTAACGTGCAGGGACTAACGCTGCAATAACGCGCAGCCTTTAAAGGATTAACGCCACTTACGGCGTTATTTAGGCAAAAAACGGCGTTAAGCCGTTACCACTGTGATTGCTCTTATTCACAATTTTACACCGTTTGAAGATTCCTAATTATATTAATATACAAACAAGTAAGTATATAAACTAAGGTTGTCAAGATCGGGATCCTACCCAGGATCGTTTTCGTCTTTGCAAGATCGTGATCGTAAGATTGGATCGGGATCTTAAGATCCTACTCTAATGTTATTTCTTAATAGTTTATGTAATTTTATACAAATCTACAAATTCTAATACATTATAACCACAAAATACTATGAAAGTTTCATATAAATGTTGTCCTAAATTATGATTATAAAATGTTTAAAAAGATTAACGTGTTGTTTTTTGAATTCTACAAACAAACAACCCATAAATTTGTAGTTTTTTAGTTTGTGATCCGAGAAAAGTAAGATCGGATCGGATTAGATCGTAAGATCGTATGGTTAAGATCGGGATCCTATAAGATCTTAAGCTTGCAAAGATCCTATGTAGGATCCGGATCGTTTTTGCTTTGCAGTATCGTAAAATCGTAAGATCCTAAGATCAGGATCGGGATCCTGACAACTATAAATTATAAACCCCTTGTACACTTTGAAAAAGAGGATAAAGTATAGTATTATATTTTCATCCACGAGTCTTTTCCCACCTTCTCACCTACTTTCACAATTTCTCATTGTATCTTCTTCTTCATATTTTTCTAATGAAAAATCCACAGAACAAACAATTATTTTGCATCAGAGAGCATTCCTTTTACATTCAATTGATGATCTTCATTAACTTACAAAGCTTCTTAAAACTCGGAAACTCAAGCCGTGGTGTGATCTTGACGCAATCAAGTGCCGTTTTCCGAGACCATCTCGACTGGTGGTGACGGCTCAGCACTCGAAAACGCTACTTGTGGTGTGCTCCTGGTGCTATTAAGTTGCGTTTTTTGAGATAGCTCAAATCATGACACACGACACCTTGTGCTCTAAAGATAAACATGTGTATCTCTTTTGCATTGTCACATCTTGAAGTTTCTAATATATAATGTCGTTCGATGTGATATGTGATTACAAAAAGATATACATGATTAGCAATAGGGTAGTTTTGTATCCTTTTAAAATTTTTTTTTTATCTATTTATTTGATAAAACAAGATATATTTTAATTGTGTTTTTTTAATATTTTTTTTTCTCTTTACTATTTTTGATTTGTCAAAGTTTGTATTTTGTGCTTTGTATTTTTTTTCGCTAATTTTACCTTACAGAACAATTTTTTATGATTTTTTTTCGTATTTTACGACTTTTGATTTGTTAAATTATATATTTTTTTCCCGTATTTTACAGTTTTATAATAAAAAACTAAAAAATAATAATAATAAAAGAGTATCACAACCAATAACATGGGATATGATGATAATGTTGTGTCGTTCTTTCTTTTCCTATTGGATAATCAAACTTTTAATCTAATCATTTGTTGCGTATCAAATGACTGGATGACCGTAAATAATTTAGGTAAACCCGGTTATCATATCATACATGTTGGAAAATTGGTTGGCAAAAGTGACTTTTGACCAACTTTGGACACAATTATCTATATGTATATGTCACATATATGAGTAATAGTTTGTAGGTTCGCGTTCTCCTCGAAGAGAGCTTCGCAATAAGCCTTTATGTGTCCAAAATAGAGTTGATGTGAATGAGATATCGGTCTCAAAGTTAGGCATTTGGTACCATGCCTAAAGAGGAAAAGTAGTTTATTTTCAATCCACATCGGTGGGATGAGTAAACTTAGAGGGAGTCTATTGTGTATAAATAGAGGCCCTAATTCCACAAGTTTACACACATCAAATCAATAGTTATTATTGATTTCCAACATATGGAATACGCATATCTTAAGATGAAATTCGTGCGGTTTGTTAAGTCCCGATACAACTTCTTTGTTTTTGTACCACAGGAAACAGACGGCAGATCTGTTTAAGGAAGCGATGTGAAACACGTCTCGCTTTTAGCTTCTTTGTTGATCTCTATTGGTGATCAAGTAAGTCTCTTGACTATTTTATTATTTTATTTAATTATCGTTTATCTGCTTACATTCTGTTTGTATTTAATTTTCTATTTATTTAATGTTAATTTTATTTATTGTAATTTAGATTTTATTAATAAAAGTGTAACCGTTTCCCTATGAGTCTTAAAAGCAGATTCGTGTATTAAACACTTTTATTAAAATCGATTTATATAATTAACAGATTTTATACAAACTGTTTTCTTTTGCAACCAAGATTGAGTTTCTTTAAAAATCAGTTTATAACTAAACAAAATTTTAATTAGCATTTGGTATAACAGATTTATAAACGATTTTTAAAAGCAGGTTTATTGAATCATTTTATATTGAAACCATGATGAGTTTCTTTTCAAACTGATTTATTGCATATGTTATTGTTTAAATCTGGATATTGAAACCAAGCTTGTGTTTCTCGGAATCATATATGGTACAAGTTTACATAAACCATGTCAAGTTTATTAGATACCATATTGTTTTAACAGCTTTTTAAGCTTGTTTTAGTGTTTATATTTTCACAAGTTAACTGATGGTAACATAATTTGTGACCCTAGTGAATCTTGCTAAATGTAATTGGTGCCAATTACTAACATGGTTAATATAATGATGAAATCAGATTCCTTGAAACCAAGTGGAGTTTCTTTGAAACAAATCTCATAAAATACAAGTTGTTATTTTATTAGATTACTAGAACGTGTTTATTGAAACCAATATGAGTTTGTTTTAAACAAAATCTGATAATAGAAGCTGTTATCATATTTTGTGGAAAAGTTTCTTTGACTTGTTTAGCTTATTTAAACCAGGTTGAGTTTAATTATAAACTAAATATAGTTCTTGACACTTTGTGCATTTGAAAGTAGATTGTAACACCCCCAAAAATGACTCAGCGGAAGCATACAAGTGTTGGGGTGCTACTAAATTGGTATCACAACATAAGCATAGAACAATTGGTTTTTCATAAATAAACTTTTATTCATTCTTAAAAACAATGTTTACATTATTGATTAGTGCGGAAAATGGCCCATTATAAACGAGTGGTCCCACATAAATCGAAGTCATACATATGACCATGCCATGCTTTGCCTTTAGCGCTCCAAAGATAAGCTATCACTTCAAAACACGAAGATACATGCTAAAAGGTCAAACATTTACGGTGAGTTCATAGGTTTATTTAAAAGGAATTTCAAAGATACACGTCTCAAATTTTGGTTTTTGATGATCATTACGTCTTGCATAATGTCATAAAGTTTATGGTTTTAATTCATAAGAGTATTTCATAAAAGAGATTTCATTAGTGGACCATAAGTAGAGTATATGTACATTACAACGAATATAATGTCATATATTGAATCTATTACGCTAGCACTAAGTTCATGCAACAAACTACATTCTTGTATGCACAAAGAAATCATACAAATAAAGAGCCCATGGCGAGTGTTTATCCCAATACACTCGGTCCCGACATGTTATATGTTTCACCTTGACCCAGCGGGGTCAACCGCAGAGGAGTCACCCTCAATAGATCTATTTATAACATTCGCTTCCCAGAGGAATTGACGGTTCATGAAGAGGGCAATTTGGGATCTAAGGACTTAGGCTAAGCTACGTAATATTCTAGGTCAAAGGTTTTGGTGTGCTCTATAAAACATCTATGTGTGATGAAAACTTTAAACATGTAAAAGCATAGTATGCATGGAATGCACAAGTAAAATGATTTAAGTAAAATGAGCATGTATCTTCCCCAAAACAAGTATAAAACAGTTAAAAGTAGGGGCTATGAAACTCACCTTGGCATTGTGCAATATGAAGTCTAAAGAGAATTAAATCAAGGAGTGATAGTGCACGGCTCCGACACGCAACCTAATTAATACGGAAATTTAGTCTTTATGTTTAAGACTCGATAAAGTTTAACTAACTTTATAAATTTTTAATGTTTTTGTTGTTGTTGTTGTTGTTTGTGTGGCATCAAAACAGTTTACAGAGATTTGGATGGATTTCGGCTCACGAGTGTAAGACATGGAAGGAAATTTCGAAGAAGAAATTACGACTTTGGCTTAATGATGACCAATGGTAATACTTGGAAGAGTATACGCAGAAAAGACATCAAGGATGAACGAGACATTGGTTTGATGATAACCGAATGACGATGTACGAAAGGTAGTACGTAGGATGAGATATTTTCGGTGTGACGAAAGAAGTACATATATATTTATATTAAGTGTATATATAATATATATATATATATATATACTTGTGACATCAAGTCTCGTAATAAATGTGTCTATTTTAAAGAAAGTTTAAATCTCAACTAAATCTTTATATACAATTCATAAAATATAACGTGGTTACATTTTAAAATGGTAACTATGTTTCGACAAGTTTTAAATAACATTTTACTAGAAGAATTCCCTATACTCGTTTTCAAGAAATAAGTTTTATAACCAAAAGAGGTTTTATTTAATCTAAATAATTAATTTACGAAATGTAAATTAACGATGTCAAAAGTTTATGCTACAATTCGATTTAAACCTATAGTTCAAAAAGTGTAAAAATATCAAGTTCTAATATATCTCAAAAGTTGTATATGTCCCTACTAATGTATATATCACAATATGGGTTTTCAAGTAATTTATCGTTTATAAACCGTAAAACTAGTTTATTAAAGAATATGTATAATCTGCATGTAATCCTTCTAATTAATTGGTTTTTGATCAAAAGGTAGAAGTTGAATGGTTTGTGTCAATTATATCCGGTTTCATATTTGAAATCAAGTATATGACAAGTTTATATTTTTGGTGAATTGTCCGCATAGCAATTTCTAATTACGGTTCAAGTAGTAGATATGACTCATGTAATTAATCTTGTTATTACAAGTTTAGTTTTGTTTACTAGTTTTCCCGTTGCATATATACATCGCACGTCGTGTGAAATGGCCATGTCTTATTTCGAATGTCGGTGATAAATGAGTCGGGTGCCATAGTATGTCTTGCGTGACAACTCGATGCGAGATGGGAAGTAAGCCAAATGAGACGGAATTTGAGTCGAGGAAAACTCGAGACTAAACTTGGGTACATCGATGGTCGTTCGAAAACTAAGTGAACCCTTAAGTGAATGGGTCATGCCGCTTGACCAACTTACACTTATATATGACATAGAGTTGGCACCGGTGTAGTAATCAAAAGTGAATGCACCCAATGGACCTAGATGGGCCTGCAATCCAAGAGGTCACGCAGTTAGACTCAAAGGGAGATATTGGTATTTTGTTTTCTTAAAACCGGTTAACACAAGAAGATAGCATACTTGTTTGAATGTAAGACTTAGGCCGAGTATATCCTTAACGCAACTATAGCAAGATTACTTTGTTCCAACACACCAATATCTAAGATTCACACAGCCATTCTCATGGCCTGGTGACAGTCATGGTACAACATTCATTGGTGTTTCCTAGTGGCTCGTAAGTCTTGACAACACGCACTAAACGAGGACAAAAGGGCCATGATTGAGTCTTCCTCCTATAGACCGGTACACCACTTCGAGGACAAAACTTAGTACCAATCACGCCCCCTTGGGGTATTAGGATGGCCTTGCTAATTGATCACGAACATATCATAACTTACACAAACCTACACTCTTATATGAGGTAACTACAACACCCCTTGGTGCTATTGTTATCCCGAGGCCCAGACTCGAGCAAAACCTCGCAACTCAACTCAACTGAGTTGGTGAGACAAGCGGAACGGTTACATTTCGAGTGGGTATTAATACCAGTCGAGACATAACACGGACAAGTGAATGGCTAGCAGATAAGCCGGAAGTCAAAATCGACCCTACTAAACTCCCAAAATACTTTCAGTCGACTGGTTCAGGACTCAAATCTCAAATTAACCAATTACCAATTTAAGTTGAATGTGAAGTTCAGGTTTTCCTTTTTATTGGTTCTCGACAGCATCTAACAACAACAATATTTGCTTAAAACATTTATGTTTCCTTTTTTTCCTTGTTTTACCATTTATCAACGACAACAACAACATTCATAAATCAAAATATATATAAATTCGGATATAGACAAATGTTACAAGTACAATAGTTTCAAAAGATGACAAGGAGTGTATTCTTACATTGAACCCAAAGGTGGGTCGAATGGGTAAGAAAACCGAATCCAAGGAGCTTTATTGGAGGTGACTCGAGGTGAATTGGAGCAATTAGCTTCTGGGGTAGCTTCCTTATGCCCTCAACTACAAAACCCCTCTATCAATTTTGAGAAACCCTTTGATTTCAAGAACCCTAATTCTTAAGAACCCTAATTTCGGATTTTATTTTGAGGAATGGATGGAGACTTCGACTGAAGAACCACCCTTTTTATAGATGTACAAAGGGATAGTCTTGAATCCACTTTCTCTTCTTGATTTAAACGTGGCACTCTACTTGGCTACCATCTCCTTTCCGCCGAAGCTAGTGTCCCTTTAGGGTAGGTTATGTGCGGAAATATGTGGTGATGGATCATGGTAACTGAAGAGGAAGGGGAGCAAGTCTCTTTCTGGTTCCTGGTTTGGAAGAAGCGAAAAAGAAGGAGAAGAAGAATAAAGCAGTGGCGGCTAAGGATATAAATGGGGTAGTATTATCTATTTTGTCTTTCTGTTAATCTGTATAACTTGTACCCCGTGTTTTGTTGAATCCTCGAGTAAACGTACCTTCCTACATCTCCCGAAAGATATAGAAATTATATTTTTGGAAACGATTTCTTAACCGTAATATTATGACATTCTTATTATGTAGAAATTTGATTATAATTGTTTGCCGTTATTAATTTGGTGTGGTATGCGCCGCGATGCCGCGACTTTCTAAACTCACGAGATAACTTCTCTTTTCTTTTCGAATTATTAGTGATTGAAAAAAATGTATTTTTCTAATCTCAGTGATTTATTTTAGTCTTGTATGTTACATGCTCAAGCAAAGATATACGGAATAACTTATGGTTTAAGCTTATGTATGCTTAAAGTTTAACTTGGATAATAATAAATTTCACATTTATTATACGAGATATAGTGGACAGGCATCATGTGTAAAAAGTGCGTATGTCTTATTTTTTAAAGAAACGAGATGACCTCTCATTTTTAAATCTAAATATTGGCAACTGTCATAAAATAACCGATTTGAATTTTCTAACGTAATAAATATTATTATAATAATCCAAAATTTTACGGGTTGTTATATAGATCTAGAGAAACCTTGTTGAGTTTCTTTGAAAGAGTAAATCTATTTTGAAACCTTGTCGAGTTTCATTTTAGAATTGTACCATGTGATGCAGATCTATTAAGATATTGTTAAGGATGATTAACAAAATCATATTACAAAATTGTTTTTGTTTCAAAACATTATGTAATATGCGATATTGTTTAATTGTTTAATCGAAAGACTTGTTTAAAAGCAGTTTTGTATAATGGATCTTACAAAACAGTAGTGTTTTAAACAAAATTTGATGTTATCGTGTTTGTTAAGAAACACTTTGTGATATAGCAAGTTGTTAATTATTCCAAATTTAGTGTTACACTAATAACGGAATATTAACAGAATGTTCGGAATGTCATGAGTGACATCTAAAAAAATTTGCTCCCGAACTTGATGAAAGGGAGACCGATACTCGAGTTATGTGTACGGTAGATGCTTTAAAACATTCAGATTTTATGTGCCATAACTATGGGTTAAATGGTTTGAATGAAATGAAAATTGTTGCTAAGACGGGATCCGACATTAAAAAATGGTGGATTAACACTTGGACATCATGTCATGAGTATGATGATAAGAGTTTGGTTAACTCTTTCAAAGTAGCAGCAAATGGAGAGATGCAATCTATGAGCAACTCTATAACTGCTAATAGCAAGGGAAAAGAAATGTGATGTTGAAATTCACATGTGAAAAAGAGCTTAAGTGAACCAACATGTTGTATGTGTCAGAGATTCGTAGGAATCTTGTATCTGGATGGTTGCTTAATAAATTTGGCTTTATTTTTATTTTAATCAAATAAAATTGAGTTAACATTGAATAAAATTTTGGTCGGTACGGGTTATGCCCTTCATTAAATGTTTAAGCTGAATTTTTTTTGTTTTAATAAAAGTGAGTATGAATTCAGCTTATTTGATCCTTTGAATGTATAGCATGGCCAACTCGGACATGTTAATTTTAACTCAATACGTTGTTTAATTAAATAAACGAACACGGATTACAAAAGTAAAACTTATGTTGAAGCCAAATTGACAAGATTGTCTTTTCACTCGATTGACCAAAAATTAACCGAACCCTTGATTCACATAGTTTTATGTGATTTGGAATCGATACCTACAAAGGTAGCAATTAGGTACATCATCGTAATTGTTGATGGTAGTACAAAATATTGCGACTTCTACTTACTTGAGAGTAAGAATATAGACAAGATTGATCTATACAAATAAGTTGAGAATCAACTTATTATCGAAAACAAGGCGGTTCGAAGTGATATTGGAGGTAAATATGTGTCTTCAGTTCATGTATGTGCTAAACATGGAATAAGACATAAATTTATTGCTCCTTATACACCACAACATAGTTGTTTATAGGAAAGAACTGTGCCTTAAAGATATGGTTATGCCATGTTGTTAAAGTCATGGTTTAAGCCATGGCATGTGGGGGAAAGCGGTTTTATTGGCTACTTATCTTTTAGATAAGATCCCCTGTAAGGAAAAGAAGATAGTTTTTATGAACTATGGATGGGAAGAAAACCATCCTATAAGTACTTACGAATGTGGGGGTGTCTATCTGCATGACACCCAAGGTTCAAAATATTGGACCTAAAACTGTGGTTTGCATAATTTTGGATATGCTCATAACAGTAGTGCTTATCATTTCTTTGTATGTGATTCGGAAACGATGAATATACACAAAGATACGATAACCGAATCAAGGAAAACTTTCATTGTATGAAACCGTGTATCCTTGATTATTAGAGGAGAATGGATGTTCATCTAGGCTTGGTGGTAAAGTTGTCCATGATGAGAAGCAACTAAATGATGAAGTCCTTCATGATGAGAGACATCAAGATGATAATGTTGTTCGTGATAAGAGACAACAAAGGAGTTGATAATGATCTCCAAGATGAGAGACAAGATCAAACTGAGGAAGAAGAGGTTGAACCTAGAAGAAGCAAAAGGGCAAGAACCGAGAAATCGTTTGGACCCGATTTTGTTTCTTTAATGGTTGAAAACGAACCTACTTCATACCGAGAGGCGTTACTTCCTCGAAGGGCCTCAATGGTAAGAAGCCATTAAAAGTGAAATAGATTCTATTTTACAAAATCATACTTGGGAGCTCGTGGATTTACCTCCAGGTTGTAAACCACTAGGCTATAAATGGATCTTCAAGAAGAAGATGAAAGCCGATGGCACCATTGACAAGTATAAAGCAAGATTAGTAATCAAAGGATTTAGACAACGAGAAGGTCTTGATTACTTTGATACATATTCGCTTGTTACGAGAATAACCTCGATTAGGATGATACTTGCTATTGCCGCTTTAAGAAATTTGGAAGTTCACCAAATGGATGTGAAAACGGCATTTCTAAACGGAGATTTAGAAGAAGAAATCTACATGAACCAACCCGAGGGTTTCATGGCACCTGGACAAGAGAACAAAGTTTGTAGGCTTGTTAAGTCATTATATGGCTTAAAGCAAGCTCCTAAACAATGACATCAATTTTTTTTCCACGTCATGTCAGAACGTGGATTTAAAAAATAACGGATGTTTGTGGAAAGAAATAATTGTTGGTATATATGTAATCATGTGTCTATACATAGATGGTATACTTATCATTGAAAGTGATAACAAGATGATCAAATCCACTAATGAAATGTTGGAGTCAAGATTTGACATGAACTACATTGGTTGCTCGATATGGTTCTTGGAACTAAGATCATATGAAACCAAATGGATTTGTTTTGAAGTCAAAACACTATAAGGACAATATTCTTCAGAGGTTCAATGTGGGGGATTCCGGCCTAGCTAGAACTCCAATGACATCTTTTAAATCTATTTATAATAGAGGTATAGGTGTTGCCTATTTTGAATACTCAGAGAATATTGGGCGTCTTATGTGTCTAATGACGTGTGTAAGACTTGATTTAGAAGTTAAAATCAAGTTAAGTAAATATACCATTAATTCAAGTGATGAACATTTGAATAGTATTACACAAGTACTATGATACTTACGATATTGCATTTTGGAAGATATCCAACTGCTATCTAATGATAGAGTAATGCAAATATGGATTCTTACATAAAAGAATCTAGATCCACTAGAGCGGATGTATTGACTTTACGTGGGAAGCTGTGTCTTGGAAATCTTGAAAGTATTTCAAACAGACTTTTATAGCCAAATATATGGTGAAATTGAATTTATCATTTGAGATAAATTTATAGAATATGCGGATATCTGCGTTAATACGTAGAGGACATACCAAGATGGCGTAAACCGGTAACGACCATCTATATAAAGTGTGATAGTCAATTGGAAATTGACAGAGCTCATATCACAATGTAAAATGGTAAGTCAAGACATATCCATCATAGACGTTGATTGGTGCGACAACTACTCTCAACTAGAGTTATGACGATTGACTACGTAAAGTCAATAGATAACATCGCGGATCCGCTTACGAAAGGCTTAAGCAGAGAGTTAGTTAGTAAGTCGTCTAAAGGAATGGGACTAAAGCCCTTAAAGGAATGAGTTTATATGAAGGAAAACCTAACCCGGTTGACTGGAGATCCCAAGATCCGGTTCAATAGGACAACCTAATCATATAAATGTGGGGGAAGTCACGTCAATATGGGGAGTTACTTAACATTGTAACTTCCTAGTCCATTCCTATAACAAATGTGACTTGTTGAGAGGTTAAACATATGGCTTTAATGATTCAGGATGAAATCACAAAGCATAATGATTCGAGATGAAATCACAAAACATATGTTTTTAATGATTCAAGATGAAATCACCTATGTGAGAGAAGTGGGTCGCTTTGAAGGGAATTATGGGGGCGCAAATCCTAAGAGCTCTTGCAGAACCAGGCTAGTGTTCATGACCATAACGAACATGACTATGAGGACTTGACAATGTCAGGGAGAGTCTTGTGTGAAGTGTAATGTCGTCACGTAACAGAGGTGAGTTCAAGGACATCGCGTCTACTCGGATCTAGGAGACTAAGTGCATCTCACAATGGAAGGTTCAAAGGGTCACACCTACCTATCCTTTGCAAGATTCAACTATTGGAATTTCATCGTAATTTTTGTATTACGACCGATCTCCATTCATGTGGGGGATTGTTGGAAAATTGGTTGGCAAAAGTGACTTTTGACCAACTTTGGACACAATTATCTATATGTATATGTCACATATATGAGTAATAGTTTGTAGGTTCGCGTTCTCCTCGAAGAGAGCTTCGCAATAAGCCTTTATGTGTCCAAAATAGAGTTGATGTGAATGAGATATCGGGTCTCAAAGTTAGGCATTCTGTACCATGCCTAAAGAGGAAAAGTAGTTTATTTTCAATCCCACATCGGTGGGATGAGTAAACTTAGAGAGAGTCTATTGTGTATAAATAGAGGCCCTAATTCCACAAGTTTTACAAACATCAAATCAATAGTTATTATTGATTTCCAACATATGGAATACGCATCTCTTAAGATGAAATTCCAGGCAGTTTTGTTAAGTCCGACAACTTCGTTTTGGCTATTGTACCCTGGGAAACAGACGGCGAATCTGTTTTAAGGGAAGCGTGTGAAACACGTGCCTCGGCTTTTAGTGCTTCTTTGTTGATCTCTATTGGTGATCAAGTAAGTCTTTTGACTATTTTATTATTTTATTTAATTATCGTTTATCTGCTTATATTCTGTTTGTATTTAATTTTCTGTTATTTATTTACTGTTAATTTTATTTATTGTAATTTAGATTTTATTAATAAAAGTGTAACCGTTTCCCTACAATACATACACGAGTACACGACATTGAAAGTTCTGAAACTTCGATATGTGTAATATGAAAAAATATGACTATACAACACAATAGAATGTGGTACTCGGATGATAATCAGACCTTCTAACTAATTGTTAGAAAGAAATACTTTGCATATCTTGAATTACTCAGATTAGAAAATACATTTGTTTTTTAGGCGAAACGAGTTACGCAAACCATAACACTTCAATGAGTATGGTATGTATTTCGTTATAATGTCCTCTTAATACGAAATGATATACTTAAAAAACCAGAACTTGATTATTGAACAATTAAAACAGATGCATTTGGAACTTTTATAGGTAAATTAAACAATATATTGTAAAACTTGTTAACTAATATTCAGATTAGAGGTTAAATTGTGTATTGGAATAATTTTTTTTAGCATAAATTTTGTTAGCATAAATCTGAAGTTCGAAAGAATTGATGTAATTTAGTTTTTGTAAGAGCACTCGGTATGGGATACCGATAGCATGTCATTCGTCCCAACTATGAACCAATAACATGTTATTACCATATCGTGTTATGTGATGTTGGTGTGGAAAAGCAAGCGTCCCTTTTTTTTTTTTTTTTTTTTAAGAATTTCATATATATCCTTGCAAAATCTTGAAATTACATCAATATCTTTGTAAATTTTTTATTTACGTCAATATCCTTCTAAAAGTAAAAAACTGTCAAATATGTCCAAATATATAATTAAATTCTAATTAAATGTCATAAATGTTTTAGACTCTATTACAATTATGTCTTTGACTAACTTACCCTTCTCTGCAACATGAGTTATCAACAATTAAGAACACATTGAAGACACTCAAAATTAGAACATAACAAAACAAGATTCAAAGAAACTACATCGATACAAGGCCACACTACTTATTAGTATTTCTTTTATAAGCTAGTTCAAAAAGGAGCATAATTAAATAATGATTTCAAATGAATAGGAATACAGTAAATCTTCATCGCAGCATGCAAAGGGGAATTTGACTTTTATTCTAGAGTACATTAGGAATTTAGAAAAAAAAGGTATAACCCAAATAAAATCTCAATTGCATTTTTTCCATTACTGTTATAAGAAAGAGGTACTAATTTGTTCAATTGTCCTTGCTTTGATATTAATTTTTCAAAGATCAACAAGAGGTGTTTTTGGAGATGGAACTCAAAAACAAATAAAGTGTAATAGCAGATGAAAAGCAAGCGTCGATCTAGTTCATTATGATCAAAGGGTAAAAAAGTAATGTCTCATTCTATTAAATACTTAAGTAGGAAAATAAATTATTTAACTTATTTAATAATAATTTAATAGCTTATTAGGACATATTTGAGAATTTATAAGTTTTGAAAGGATATTGATGTAATTAGAAAAATGATAAGGATATTGATGTAATTTGCAAATTTTGTAAGGATATAGATGAAATTCTTTTTTTTTTTAGTGAGTGGGTATTTTTTGTGAGGTATATTGTGGGACCCAATAACATGTTAATAGTGTGTTATTAAGGAGGGTATTTTAGCTATTGATGTGTTATTGGAAAAGTAATGAGGTGACGCTTAAATGGCATACCAATTGTTATCCATTCTTCCCTCACTTTGTGCTCTAAGAGCATTCATTCTATGATAGATCACAAATGTACTAGTTAACCTTTTTCATGCATAAAAATATCAAAAATGTTTAATTTATAAAATATTGTTCCACATAAAACAATATAAGCGGACGATATACACAAATGAGATCATGGACGGAGCTTATATAGGGCAGGGGTAGGCCTTGGCCCCCTCAGATTTTTTTGTCTTTAGTGTAATTTATGAATTGTGCTTGTGTAAAAAAAATATTATTTAATAATTTGGCCCCTCTAAACTTAATGAGTTATAATTTGGCCCCCCTAACAAAAGGTTTCAAGCTCCGTCTTTGAATGAGATGATGATAGAAGGAAACCACCCATGAGTGTTGGGTCGAGATGGTTATAAGGGAAATACACACACCGGTAGTCATTGACGGAGGATAATAGGGGCAGGAAGGGGTGTTGGCCCCCCCTAGAAATTTGGTCACAATTAGCTATTTTCATGGAAGTAGGGATATGTTTGTGTTATGGCTTCCTGAAATTGTGGTAACGGGACGTGGGTACATAATTTTTAAAAGCAAAGATAACTTGTAAAGAATTTATGTGTTGACTTCTTCTAAGCATTTATATCTTTTTTCTAGGACCAGTGAAAAAAAACCTTTCCTTACCCATTCAAAACTTGTCACTGCTTACCATAAGAATAAACTTTAATGTTACAATGTTACATTTTTTCTTAAAAATTTTTGGCCCCCCAATCAAGGCGGTCAAGCTCCGTCACTGCCGGTAGTGATACAACACACACAATCATCTTTCTTCTTCATAGTAGTTGCGCGTCAAGAGTGACTTTGTCTGGGTGAAGAAGGCACAAGGATAGTAGTATCATGTTTTATGTCGAAGCCACATCAGCTTCCTCGCAACATATATTGTCCACACTAGGCATGGAATAGATACATTCACCAAGTTTAACAAATTAAATTTCATCGTTATATATTCATAAATCACAATGATGCAAAGAATTTTTGCATAAATATATTCCAAAATTCGAAATTAAATGTTTTGGACTAGAACAGTTTGCAAGTTTGGGACAAACTTACACGTAACACCAGAGAATATTTAATTATTTGTTTTTACAATTACGATTTAATCATACACTGGATTATCTGGATATTCTTGGTCTATTTTCAACCATTTTCTAATAAAAATACGTTTTGGCATGTTCCACATTTATCCATTTTATATTTAAATATGGATATATAGTTATGCACATTAGATATTAGATAATAAAAATATGCACATCTATGTGTATGATGCCCTTTAATGAGTTCCAAAAGCCATATATAAAGTAATCAATTTTGTTGACCATTGGCACACACTATATATAAGAATCATGCTTGTTAATTAGTTGTGTACATTAATTCACAAACACATAGTCATATAGAGAGAAATATATTTACAAATATCAAGAAGGAAACTCTAGGAGATGCTCTAAACTGCTGCTGATGATGATGTAATAGAAAGAAGATGATGATTCAAAAAGTGGAAATGTGTATGCAATTATTGAAGTTGGCATATGAGTTTGTGTTGGTGTTTATTGAAGCAATTGATTATGTTCTTCATCAAGACAACCAAACACAAAGAGTTTACTCTTCTACTCCTTATCCCAATCTCTACATTGGTCTTCTTCCATAGCTACTACATATATATCCTTTTCAGTCATGTTTAGTGATTTCTTTCATTATATCCATTTTTTTCATTAGTTTTGCGAAATGAATGAATATAATCCTTTGTACATAGCTGCAAATTCTTGTTTCATTTCATTCTTGTAAATTTGAGAAAATAATGAACGCCTAGTTTTCTTTCAAAAGGAAATGGTTTTCCAAGATTCGAATTTGTCTTTTAAACCAAACTCATGTTTGGATTACAAATCTTTATCTTCTTCTTGTATTTCAAGGGACTTAATTGCCTCAAAACTCAATTATTTGTGGTCCCTAAATACGTGTAAAAGATAAATAAAGGTGACACAGTGTCTTCTACACAAACAAGAAATTATCTTTTTATTAATGAGCCAAAACATTGGTTCATGATTCATACATTACAAGTACTAGTACAAATTAAAGTTTGTGGTCCATAACTTTTTTCTACATGAAAGATAACATGATCTATAGTTTCTTACTTATATAACAACGTTCTCAATACGAGAAACAACATCATCGATTTTTTGCTCATCAGACTTTTTGAAATGGTAAATTTGTATGTTTTCAACATCAAGTTTCTTAAAGTTACTTCGCTTTCGAGTGGCAAAGAATTTTCCCCAATTGTAAGCCTTGTATTTGGGAGGGTTTTGTGCGTTTGTCAACTCGGGTAGCGGCTCCACCATGGTGTAGTGTGCAGGGTTGGCGAAAAATGGGATCGAAAACCTTTCTCTTGTCGAGTTCACCCTCACTCTGTGGTCTACACTCTCGTAAGTATCATTACTCCATACCTACACAAACCAAAAGTAACAAGTCTTTTAAATTAAACTAGATGTAAGAAATTTGGACCTAATTAAAGAGACCAATACTATCTCCATGGTACCTGAATAATGTCCCCAACATTGATAATGAAAGCATTAGGTGTAGGCTTAACAAATATCCACTCTCCATCCGTTTTGCGCTTAACTTCTAGACCTCCTACATCATCTTGAGCCAAGATGGTCAAAGCACCCGCATCTTTGTGTCGGCCAACACCAAGGGCTAAGTCAGGAGCAAGACAAGGCGGGTAGTGGTTAAGCCGAACAAAAGTTGTTTGGTCCTTGAAAAATGGCTCTAACCGCTTCGCAGGGAGGTTCAAGCTCAAAGAGATCAATTCCAATAATTTGTTTGATAGTTGTTGTACATCTTTAACATATTCTTCACATGCCTCCCTATATTTTTTAATTAGCAGTATAACCAAGGTTATAAATAGCGTGAGGCGTGGTGTGGCGGCATGATCAAGCCTTACGCCTTTGCGGCCAAGGCGAAGCTTTTGCGTTTATAAGGCGTGATATAAGGCGGCACAAAGTATGAAAATATACATATATTCATATCATAAATAATATATATCGAGTTTACAACAACATGTGGCATAAGGCGGCATGGCGTGGCGGCATGGTCAAGCCTCACGCCTTTGCGAGGCATTCTGAGCCTTTTAGAACAGTGAGTATAACCATTAAAAAACTTAATAATTACCGTTTATTAACTAAAATACTCGATAGAGAAAAGTTATATAAGTATGTACCTTAATTCTGACGGATGATGAGGCCACTGATTCCTGTACTCAGTGATCTCATCATCGTCAGCTTCATGAGAAGCTGGCACCATTGTAGGAACATCCACCACAAAATCAAATACTTCTTTCCAATCCCTAACGTTTTTGGTATGCTCAGTGTCATAATAACCTAACGGATTCGCCTCATCTCTCTTCATCTTCCGCTTCTCCTCAGTCGTTTGATCAAAAAACCTCTTAGCCGCCTTTTGCACCTTTTCGCGGCTCTCTATAGGGACCCCATGATTGATGACTTGGAAGAAACCCCAATTTTTACATGCATCATGAATCTGATCCACAAGTTCTTGTATCGGGACACTAGGGGAGAGGTCGATTTGTGGGATGCCTTCGGCTTCGATTACTACAGGTTTTGGTCTGTGTTCGAGTTCTTGGATGAAAGTTGGATCAACTTGTCCCATGGTTAGATGATTGATGAAGTTAGATTGGATGGTGATGAATTTAATACATGGGGTTGTTGTGAATGTGGACGTCTTTTTGTGTATGGTACATGGAAATAATTGTTGTTTTGAATGTTGAAATGTACCATTTTTACCGTTTAACATGCAGTGGCGCCAACTTTAACCGAAGGAGTGAAGGGTGTTTGGGATTGCTTATTTATAAATTATCCGTTTTGAAACCAGCTAATCAATTGTTAAAAAACATGATTCTGAAATATATTGTTTGTATTTGATTATGTTGTATTATTTCGCAATAATTAGATAATATTTTTTTTAGCATTTGTCAAATCAAATTATTTGATAGATTCATATGTAAAATCACTAAAAAGGACAATTTTTGTATACGTGTTGAATTTTGCTTATGCAAATTTAACGAGGAACAATTTCTTTCAAACACATAAAAGTGTATATTCGTAATTATTATATCTATGTAAAATACTTTTTATGTATACTGTAAAAATATTTGGAGAAAATATTTTGGTCTTTACTCATCTTATCTAAAAGAAATGTATAGAAGAATCCTCCTTTGGTCAAATAAAAACCATTTCCACCTACCTTCATCTTTGACTTTACCATCATCTTCCTGATATATTCATGAAAACTTAAGAAGCGCTTGGTTTGACACTTTTGGAATCAGGAAATGGGTATAAAATCATAACAATTGTTTTGTTACGATCGAGCATAAGGAGAAGGGTCGACCCAAGAGGGTCATGTGACTCATGTCTAGTCCCGCATGGCATAAAAATTATGTTGTGGGATAAGTTATCTTTATCTATTTTATTTATTAAGTCGTGTTTGAGTCCAATTGGGATAAGTGTCAAGTAAGTTTTATTATTTAGGATAAATGTTCGAGTCGTAAAAGGATATGTATTATCATTGTAAGGGATATCCCAGCCGGTATATATACCGAGCCATTTTAATGAATGAAGTCATTCAAAACAACTCTATTTTCTTACTCTAATTCTTACGGATCCTAACACTCGCCAAAAGTAGTGCAAATTATAGATATAACCTAACCGGGTTGTATCAACTGATAAAATTCTCAATGAAAGCACCAGTTGATACAACCCGGTTTGGTTATATCAATAATTTTCACTACTTTTAGCGAGTGCTAGGCTCTATAAAAATTAAAGTAAGAAAAGAGAGTTGTTTTGAATTGAACTATGACTTCATTAGTTATAATGGGTCGGTATATATACCGATTGAGATAACCCTTACAATGATAATGTGTATCTTATTACGACTCAAACATATATCTTAAACAATAAAACTTGCTTGACACTTATCACAATTGGACTCAAACACGTCCTAAAAAATAAAATAGATAAACATAACTTATCCCCCGACGTAATCTTTATGCCATGCGGGACTAGACATGACCCTCTTGGGTCGACCCTTCTCCTTATACTCGATCTTAACATGTTTGGTTTGAAGGTATTTGATTTGGAGGGCTCATTAGCTACTAAAAAATGATGGATTTTATCAAGGATGGGGTGGGGAGGTTGGTTCCCTCTTTTTATATAATGTAATAAAATATTACCTTTGATTATTTGGTAGTGTAATTTGGGAGGTTAACTTGAAGATAAATGACAATATGATATCGAATATGTAATCAAACCAAACAATGTGATATGATACCAACACTTCCCATTCACCCTTAAATCAAACTCACGCCTATAGTGATTCCTAGTAGCATACCAAACGTCTCCTTATTAATTCAACAATTTTTAGTTGACTATGACCAAGAAGTTCTTCGTCATTCGAAAACCCATGAGTGTGGAACTGTTGCCGTCTGATGATCTTTAAGTGGAAAGATATCGTCGACCTGTTTAAAATTCGATTAGATCATTGAAGGAATTGAATGAAAGTAAAACCTGAGGGTTTATGAGGAAGAAGCGAAATGTATATGCGGATATTTGTGTTATTTGACAACTAATCAATTGCTTTTTTAAAACCAAGTTTTAAAAAAGTAGCTACTCACCTTTTTTTTCCAAAATGACGTTTAGGAGCATTCAAAAAGCAAAAAAAAAAAAACGCTTTTTTACTTTTTTTTTACTATCCAAACACTCATTTTAGATTTTTTGCGTTTCCAAACTGAAATAATCAGTCTGAAAATGCAACCCCAAACACCCCTAATTTATCCCAAATTAAGTTATCAGTTTCCTTTTCATATTTTTACAATAAAATCAAAAGTATTTTGTTAGGTAGTATTAATACTGCATAAGTTTTCCCATTGAAAAAATTCTAAAATCTCTTTAACAGTGTTAAAAAGTATAACAATTTTTTTAATAAAAAGCTAGGCAGCTAGTGTTTGGTTGTTAAGAAACCAAATAATGTGATTGATTTGGTAATTAAGGTGGTTGATCTAGTTGTCAAGAAACCGACTTCATTGTCAGTTGGTAGATTACCACCTAATTATATATATACTTTTCATATTGATCATTTTTTTTATAACGGTACCGTACTCGAAATCCGACCCCCGAGTTAAACCATCCAAAGGGGCAGGCTCTGGGACCCGAACCACTAAGAGAGACTCGCGAAAGAAAACCCTTAGAACTCACGGCTTCGCACTAGGAAGAAAACCTAGATTTTTTGTCACTTGCGAGACTTGAACTCTGGGTAAAACCTCCCCCAAACTCCAGAAAGAGCCTAGGTGGCCAAATGAGCTAAGCCAGTTGATTTTTCATAATGATCATTTGTTAATGGTTAATGATCATAATTTTCGGCCTTTTGATCCTTCTTAACCATAGTACGTACATTATCAATAGTAAAGATAAAGAAGCATGAACGTGCTAAATGTTACTGTATATCACGTGTAATTCTCTTCTTAAATGACAAAGAACACCATACAGGCATGCATGTTAGATTTTTAGATAAAATGAATCTGAGAGATGCAAAAACTGTTTCTAAGTTTTAGGCTTTTATAAACTCTATGTGACATGTATATCAAACATTTCAAAGCGGGTCCATCGATTAGACAAGAAATGTTGAATTAGACAAAAATGTTGACAAAAATCAATACATGAAAGCAAAATATGTTAGCTTTACAATTATTATTATTGCCATTGATTATGTTTGTTTTGTATCTTTTTAGTTTCACCATTTTACAATTATTATTGCCATTTATTATTTACAAGTTTGTTTGGAATCCTTGGAGAAAACGAAAATAAAGACTTAACATATCATGGCATTATTATTATTATTATTGTTGTTTTCTTTTCATATACATGTTTTACAAACCAACGTACACCAGTTTTTCAATTACATGAAAATGATGAAATCCATCCATCTTATTTATATGGCAAGATTTTCGACACAAGAGACAACATCATCAGTTTTTTGCTTATTGGGTATCTTAAAATGATATATCTGTATGTTTTCAACTTTAAGTTTCTGAAAATTGCTACGTTTTCGGGTAGCAAAGAATTTTCCCCAGCTGTAACCTTTGTATTTGGGAGGGTTTTGTTCATCTATCAACTCTGCTAGCGGCTCCACCACAGTGTAGTACGAAGGGCTTAAGAAAAACGGGATCGAAAATCTTTCTTTGGTGGAATTCACCATCACTCTATGCTCTACACTCTCGTACCTGTCGTTGCTCCATACCTATTACAACAACCATATAACAAGTATATATTTGAACTCAAACCGGTTAAAATATGAAAGTATTTGACTTAGAGACATTAGAGGATATTAGTGCTACACCTGAATCATGTCCCCAACATTGATAATAAATGTATTTGGTGTAGGCTTGACAAATATCCACTCTCCATCAGTTTTTCTCTTAAGTTCTAGACCTCCAACGTCGTCTTGAGCTAAGATGGTCAAAGCAAAAGCATCCTTGTGTCGGCCAACACCAAGGGCTAGATCGGGAACATGGCAAGGTGGGTAGTGGTTTAGCCTAATGTAACTAGTTTGGTCCTTAGAGAAGAAGGGTTCAAACCGGTTAGCAGGTAGGTTTAAGCTCAAGGAAATAAGTTGCAATAACTTGTATGATAGCTGTTGCACATCTTTAACATATGCTTCACATGCCTCCCTATGTTTATATTAAACATCCCAACAATTTAGTATTAGTTGATCGATTATATGACTGTTACAAGACAGGAATGCACACACTGACAGCACACATAAATAAAAAGAAGCATTAATATTTACGTCCAAACCACTAAGGATACCTTAATTCTGGAGGATGCTCAGGCCACCGATTAATATAGTGTGTGATCTGATCATCATCGGCCTCATGAGAGGCAAACATCTTAGTCGGATTCTCAACCGTGATATCAAACACTTCTTTCCAATCCCTGACATTTTTGGTATGTTCAGTATCATAGTAACCTTGTGGATTCGCTTCATCTCTTCTCACCTTCCTCTTTTCCTCCACTGGCTGGTCGTAAAACCTCTTAGAGGCCGAGAATAACTTTTCACGGCTCTCAAGTGGGACCCCGTGGTTGAACACTTGGAAGAATCCCCAATTCTTGCATGCGCCACGCACTCACCTATAAGATCTTGTACTGCTGCAGCATTATAATCAGCAGGAGACGAGTTGATCAAAGGAGAAAGGTCGATTTGTGGGATGCCTTGGGCTTCGATTATTGCAAGTTTCGGTCGGTGTTCAGGTTCTTGGATAAAAGTTGGATCAAGTTCTCCCATGACTAATGATGGTCAGATCGATTGAGATAGAGAGGCAACGAATTTAAAAGGGTACCTGGTGTGAAGATGCACAAATGAATATGGATGGTTTTTGTGTAAAATTCATTTAGTATTGGTTGTTACTGATGCTATCATTTTCATTGTATCAAATTTTTTATTTTCCTACCGGTCGGCTAATGATTCTTGCCGAAATGTAAATAAAACAAAAAGGATGCTGATTGTGATTAGTCGCTTCAAAAAATGCATGATGCATCATACATATTGTATCAACTACTGTCTGATTCTTATAGTGACAGATTAAAACTAAGCGTCTTAGCGATTACAACTATGATTTACATAACCAATACATATATTCAATTTCATATGCTCATATAATGTTAATGAAATGAAGAAAAAAAAAACATAGTCTGTCATCTGATACTAACGTGTTCCACCTGTGGCGGACTTAACTTTGGAGGTATAGGGGAGGGTCCACCCCCCATCACTGTATAGGTTGTAGGGGTAATTTAGTTGGTTCTACAAACAAATCTCCGATTCGGCCCTCCCAAAATAAATGGTCAAGTTCCGCCACTGGTTCCACCTGCCCATTTCGTCATGTCAGGTTTAATACATCGACAAGGTGAGATGTTTTTTCTTCATGTGAAAAGGACATGAAAGATGCCTATGTTCCAACTATCCGGCAGAACGTCGATAATTTATTTCTTAAGTATACTTCCAATGACACTTAGAAATCAACAAAATCAGAACCCCAACAAGAAAGGTTTAGTAGACCAGAAACCCAAACGATAAACCTAGCCAAAATATTTACAGCCATTCAAAATCACCAATCCACTACTAAGTTCAGGGTCACTTCATATAAGGCTATAAGCTACTCAAGACTATCTTTATACATAGACTTCTGTCTTCTGATATACATCTGATCAACGAGACCAAGACAATCTGTTAGAGATAAACATGCAAATATCTTTTCATCTAAATATATGTAGCCAAATTTTGGCTCATAGATGATAGACCACTGGTACCATTACAAGTATAAAAGTCCAGGGTCCATAATTGTTTTACATAAAAAAGTTAACACCGTATTTTCTTACTCATGAGACAACATTCCCAATACTGGAAACATATTATTCTCAAGTCAATGATCTATTTGATTTCGACATCAACGTTTTTAAATTACTGTTTTTGGGTAGCCAAGAATTTTCCCCAGTGATAACCCTTGTATTTGGCCGGGTTTTCTTCACTTATCAACTCTGGCAGCGGCTCCACGAAAATATAGAGAGCGGGGTTCATAAAAAATGGGATTGAAAACCTTTCTCTTGATGAGTTCACCCTCACCCTATGTTCTACACTTTCATAAATATCATTGCTCCATACCTATAAGAGAAAAAAGTCTTTCAAGTCAAACTAGTGCAATAACAATAGATCGCCCTACGATATATATCGGGGTCTATTCTAGATAAATGATGTTGAGGGTACCTGCATAACGTCCCCAAGATTGATAATGAGAGTATTATGTACAGGCTTGACAAATATCCACTCTCCATCTGTTTTTCGCTTAACTTCTAGGCCACCTACATCATCTTGAGCCAAGATAGTCAAGGCACCTGCATCCTTATGCCGACCAGCACCAAGAGCTAAATTAGGAGCTAGGCAGATCGGGTAGTGGTTGAGCCTAACAAAAGCGGTTTGGTCTTTGAAAAATGGCTCTAACCGATTCGCTGAGAGGTTCAAGCTCATAGAGATCAATTTCAACAGCTTATTAGATAGTTTTTGCACAGCGTTAACATATTCCTCACACGCCTCCCTGTTTGAAAATACTCTGTTAATATCAATTCTAATTGTCTGTTGGCATTTTCATTATAGTGACTACAGTATTTTTATACTTACTAAATAAATACTTTATTCCATCTAAAATATACCTTAGTTCTGACGGATGGTCAGGCCATTGGTTAGCGTACTCAACGGTCTGATCACCCTCAGTTGGCATCACCATCGGAACACCTGCCGTAAAATCAAAAACTTCTTTCCATTCCCTCACAGTTTTTGTAACTTCAGTATCACAGTAGCCTAAAGGATTCGCTTCATTTCTCACCACCTTCCTCTTCTCCTCAACCGGCTGATCAAAAAACTTCTTAGCCACAGACATTAGCTGTTCACATCTCTCTATAGGAACCCCGTGATTGATCACTTGGAAAAATCCCCAGTTTTTGCACGCATCATGTACCTGATCCACGAGTCCTTGTATTGCTGTAGCATTATTATAGTCAGCTGGAGACAAGTTGATTAAAGGAGAGAGATCGATTTGTGGAATGCCTTGGGCTTCGATTATAGCTAGTTTTGGTCTGTGTCCAAGTTCCTGGATAAAAGTTGGATCAATTTCTCCCATGACTGAAATTTGATAGATCGAGACTAAAGTTTGATCTATTTGATGGTTGGTAATGAACATTAGGATTTGGATTGATATGTGTTTCATTATCATGATCCTTCATTTTCAGATTTTTATTATTTTTTGGGTTTTCGCCAAGTGGTAAGTGAAACGAGACAAAATGTCGACTAAACGAAATGAAAATCGACAGTGACTCGTTCATTAGAAAAATGGAAGAAAATTCACTTAAAATTAGACACATAAGTTGGACATCCACTCATTTACATATGTACAATAAACAATTCCCATGTGTTCCATACTTCTGCAGGTCAAACAATTTGTTTGCTAATTAGTATTCTATAACAATGATTGCCTAGTTTATACTAAGCCTTTTAATTAAATAATCCAATAACTAAAGCAGCAATGTGTTTGAAGCCAAGCAAACTAACCCAAACATATTTTATAGTTACGAAAGGGTGGCTTGTATATGTCATCGGTAACAGATAAAGTCATAAAACCCACCTCAATCCGTGGGTATAATTGTGCAATACCATGAACTCATGTGATGATACTATGTAAGTGAATAAAAACAAAAACCCCGAACTACCCAAAATAACTTGTTAAGACACAAAAGGATGATCTTGTTTTTGATGAACAAACTTCAATAAGTTGTCATTAACTGGTTAATTGACAGTCAGTTACACAGTAAACAGGCCCACTACTGCTGGTATTAAACTTTGAACTAGTAATTGGAGGGGTGCGCCAAGCCTAGGCAGTAGTGCAACACCAAGGCGACGCATGAAGAACGCAAGCAGCAAGCTACTGTGGTGGGTTCTTCCCACATAAAAAATAAGATTAATATCAAGTAAGCCGATGGCTCACATATCAGATATTAAACTGATAAGAACAGATACTACACTTGATCTTAGCCAAAAGGCCGAGAAAGGTATGCTTAATTCATTCACAGGCCTTTGTTTTTATACTCAAATCCCACATGTGTGTTTACTTCACCCAGTCGATGTGGGATACAGAATGATTTTTCAAAAACTTATCTGCTTGAACTTTCTTCATTCTTTGGACATGGGATTTTCAACAATATTATGTTTACGAAACTGATTATGCTAAACTTCTTTGTTAGAAAGCATATATGATTAGAATTATATTGGTATACGTTTTGAAACAACCATGGCCAGAATGTATGCACGCTGCTTCCCTTTACCCACCTCAAACTTATTAAAAAAAACAACCACATGTATTTTTGAAAACAGAATTGATGATAAAATGAAATTTAAAAGGCTGATAGAAGTTACAAATGCTGCTAACATTGTAATGCCAAATGAGAAAAAAAGAGAAAAGAGGAGTGGGATTGGGTTGGTAGATGACATTCAGCAGGCTCTGCAATAAAGTGTCAAAGTCAGAAGAGGACTGCATACAAACTATCACATACTCACCAATGTGGTAAATCAACTGATGTTGTTTTTGGTAACCAAAACAATCATTCATTTGAAGACCTTATAAAGAAGATGGTGAGTTACAAAGAAAAGATTCCTCGACCGTAGATCAAACAAATCCCCGAATTCTTGTGACCTTGGGGAAAGTCACAAGTGATTCAAAAAACTCAAGTAGGATTGATTAACGGTGGGTCCTTATTTACACGTGGGAGGTAGGCATGGTAGAAGAATCACATATAAACAAGAGGGGGCACGATAGTGCTCAAAAAAGGATTTCACGCTAAGCGGTGTCAATCAAGGAAGTTAATGAGCTAATAATACATCATCCACAACTCAATAAGTCGTATTGGTCCATGATCATCAGACACTTAGTATCGCAATGCAGAAAGTTTGAACCAAGGACGGGAGGTGCACCAGCAGTATTGCAAGACCACATGAGCATTAGCAACTCGGGCAACACGTGAAGAACACAAAGCTACTATGATGGGTCTTTCCACCTAGAAAAATATGATAAATATCGAGTGACCGGATAGCTTGTATTAAAGTTTAATGATATTAAATTGATAACTATAGATTCTATCCATAAAGAATACAAAATGGTATTTTATGGTATAAAGTAGGATACATATGTATTACGGCTTATACAAACATGTATAACTGAAGACTAAGTTAGATGCTCATGTTTATGTAAGATCTCTTAGTGGTTCATATTATTAGGATATCCCACTCACTAGTGCCACATCAGTCGGTCTAAACGGCTAACATGTGGGTGTAAATCATGTATTTAAAGGACATGAGACTATGAGAGCAGGGATTTGAACCTGTACATGCCTTCTGAGTTACGGGTCAAACAACAATATTAACCCTTCCCATGACTCAAGTTTGATAGATCAAGACTAAAGTTTGATTTAATTAATGGTTGGTAATGAACATTAGGATTTGGATTGAGATGTGAGTTACGGGTCAAACAACAATATTAACCCTAAAGCTAAAAGGTAAAATAGGAACCCCGTGATTGATCACTTGGAAAAATCCCCAGTTTTTGCACGCATCATGAACCTGATCCACGAGTCCTTGTATTGCTGTAGCATTATAGTCAGCGGGAGACAAGTTGACCAAAGGAGAGAGATCGATTTGTGGAATGCCTTGGGCTTCGACTATAGCTAGTTTTGGTATGTGTTCAAATTCCTGGATAAAAGTTGGATCAATTTCTCCCATGACTCAAGTTTGATAGATCAAGACTAAAGTTTGATTTATTTAATGGTTGGTAATGAACATTAGGATTTGGATTGAGATGTGTTTCATTTTCAGATTTTTGATTAATTTTTGAGTTTTCGCCAAGTGGTAAGTGAAACGAGACAAAATGTCGACTAAAGGAAATGAAAAGCGACAGTGATTCGTTCATTAGAAAAATGGAAGAAAATTCACTTAAAGTTAGACACATGAGTTAGACATCCACTCATTTACATATGTACAATAAACTATTCCCATGTGTTCCATACTTCTGCAGGTCAAACGAGAAAAATGAGATCGCTCACGATTTGATTGCTAATTAGCATTCTATAACAATGATTGCCATTAGTTTATACATAAACTTGATTTCATATTTTAAGAAGCCTTTGAATTAAATAATCCAATAACCAAAGCAGCAATGTGTTTGAAGCCAAGCAAACTAACCTCTTTATCAGAATATGTTATTCATAACATATATTATGGATTGAGTATATGAGAAATTAATATTAGTTGGATCATATGTCGTCCTCGTTATAAGAAATGTATGCACACATTGATAGCTTTAGAATTACCTTAGTACAAGATGAAAGTTGGATCAACTTTTCCCATTAACTTGTGATTTGTGATTTGGTGATTAGAAAATAGAACCCCTTACGCTAAAAGCTTATTGGTTCCCGAATCTAAATCTAAAGATAAGATTATGATTTCTTATGTATGTACTAGCAGAACTCTACAGCTAAGAGATTACTGGTTCATGTAGATGTAATCGTCTGATAGTTGGTATTATGCAAGTGAATTAAAAAAAACCCAAAGGGAAACACAATTAACTAGTTAAGAGACAAAAGGATGGTCTTGTCTTGTAAAATTTAGTTTATGAACTGTTCATCAGAAATAACAGAATCCACAAATTAAAAACTCAATCAACATTGATAATCGTCTGATAGTTGGTATTATGCAAGTGAATTAAAAAAAACCCAAAGGGATACACAATTAACTAGTTAAGAGACAAAAGGATGGTCTTGTCTTGTAAAATTTAGTTTATGAACTGTTCATCAGAAATAACAGAATCCACAAATTAAAAACTCAATCAACAAGTTACCATTAATTGGGTTATAAACAGTCAGATCCACAATAAACTTTGAACTAGTAATTGGAGGGGTGCGCCAAAACTAGGCAGTAGTGCAACACCAAGGCAACACATGAAGAACCCCAGCAGCAAGCTACTGTGATGGGTTCTTTCCCCATAAAAAATAAGATTAATATCGAGTGAGCCAATGGCTCACATATCAGATATTAAACTGATAAGAACAGATACTACACTTGATCTTAGCCAAAAGGCCGAGAAAGGTATGCTTATTCCATTCACAGGCTTTTGTTTTTATACTCAACTCCCACTTGTCAACTTGGTTCACCTAGGCGATGTGGGACAATAAAGTGTTTTCAGAAAATTTTATTTGTTGCACATATTTTGCTGTCTTCTTTCACAAAGACTATTTCTGGATTTAAACAAAACCAACTCAATATTATTAGGACGCAGAGGTTTTAAAACAATGTAAGCAAATCATTTGTTAACAGGTTTAAATATTGGCCCTTTCATTAAGCTCAAATTAGTTCCATAGCCATTCAAGTTGGGGTCTAATATGAGTTAATGATTGGAATAAGGAAAGATAAGAATAAAATGGTGCAAAATATATCTATTCATCATCATCAGTAAAGTACAGTATACAAAGACCAAAGCCTCACAAACTAAACATATCTAAATGACCAACTAAAACAGAATTGTTATAGTCTAAATGATCATGTTCACAAATCACAACATCTGCTATATATGAGATGACGACCACATGTCTAATACTCCATATGCTCTAACAGGGTCGATTAAAGTTCATGTTAGACCGATGCTTTTCTCGTCAACCTTGTACAATGTGTGGATGTGGACCATGTGCTTATAAGTTTTCACCTTTTTTATTAGTACAATACTACAATTCGATGAATGTTATATTAAGCCATAAAACCTGACTTTTAGCTTAACACGCTTTTTTCATTGCTTATCTAACATAATTATTCCAACTAATAACTAGAATTTACATGCATTTGAAATGAGTTTCAACTTTTAGTCGATTATACAAAACACACTAAATTTTATAAGAACATTGTTAATATTTGTTGATTGTCGCAAATAAGCATTTACAAAAGCAACAAAGATGACTTCCATGTTTAAACATGAGACCTCACTAGTCACCTGTACATTATCACCTCCATATAAGATAAAGATGTACAATTTAGCCAAAAAAGTGCATACGATCTGTAAGGTTACAGAAACTTATTCATTTTTCTACAAGTAAATTTTGTTATAAAGTGGGAGTATAACATATCATCTTGTCCGATAAACCTTGATCCCAACGGATTTCCTTTATTATCTTATCCAGCAAGATATTCTTGGTGCCTTTTCTGATTTTATGGCTGATGGCATTGATGTTGCCATACAATGCACCAAAATCATCAATATAAGTTCTTGCTCTAAAACTTTCTTATTGCATGGATTATGCAATAAATTTCTAACCTGTGTAGTTGTTGGTTGTTTTTTGTCCCTATCAAATGTCAATCATTTATGCATAAAAATCGACATGGTGTATTCCAAAAATATCAATCATTTATGCATAAAAATTGACATGGTGTATTCCATAAATCGACATGATGAACTGATTCCATTTGTCAAGTCCAGTTAGGACTCTAGACATAGTATTTCATCCTATAGTTCTACAGAGTCGAACTTGTGAAAGAAGGTTCCTCCATCCGCCTCGCCTTGATCGCATTGTATCAGCGTAGAGAAAAATATAGAAACTTGAAGTAATGATTTTAACTTCTTTAGAATATACAAATACAAAGCGAAAGATTTCAATGACAAAAGATGACTCACAAACTAACTTTAACTACTTTCTCCAAAATGTCGATTATGGAATCCAGTGGAGACTTGGTTTTTGATGTATTCCACATTAGTAGATGGCACAATCAAGACATTTATGCGAAACTGGAGCAATTCAGACTATATATTGTTGAAGTCAGGTCGAACAGGTTAACTTATAGTTAAAATGCAATTGAAAAAGTGGGTATGGAATTTTAGGGTGTGTTTGTTTCATTAAAATGTTTTGAGTCTGAATCTGACTACCGCATCTTACTGGTAAGAGGTGGCTAAAAAGTCTAAATCTGAACGAAATAATGTTGTTTGTTTTTGTATAATTGTCCGAATGATTTTAAGTGCTTGTTTTTGCAATTTGTTTATTAAACTAACGCAATGCGATAATAAGTGACTTATGTAAATATGAAACAAGTCTTTTTATCATAAATATAATATAGTTAATAAAGAATCAAATATATTGTATAAAGTTTACAAAACGAGTAAGAGGCAGTAAGACAAGTCCCCCACCTCTTATTGAGTAAGATGTTATATGTCTAACTGCATCTTACTCAAAAGAGAAAAACAAACAAGCAAAACGTCTGCCCACCTCTTACTGGTAAGAGTAAGAGGGCTAGTAAGACTTTTTTTTAAAAAACAAACACACCCTTAGTGTTGCTGACATACTCAAATAGTCAGATATTTACAACATTTGAATCGTTATAATGAGAAAAGTTGGGGTTCTATCACTAATATCTTTGCTATCATATGTTTAAACAAGTGCTGGCAGGCCAACCACTCAACCAAAGCTCGTTGTAACAAAGGTTTACAGTTTTGATCCAAACTCGTACTATGTAGAAACTACTTCCCTTCATAATATCTATTTGGTACCTCACTAGTTCAATCTCTGCCACTAAAGCCAGCAAAAAAGATAAGGAACATAGTGTGTTAAACGTGGGTGTCTTTGTGATTGAGCTTGTAACACAATAGATGCTTGAGTGAACATCATAAAATCTTTATCGACCGATTAAAAGATCTAATCATTGGTCCGTAGTAGAGGTGGCAAAACGGGCGGGTAATGGCGGTAGACGGGCCGACGCAAGGACCAAACGACAAAGATGTTATACAAATTGTTTAATAAAAGACTTAAAACGACGAAATAAATTCTTTAAACGTAATATCTTATTTATATTAAAAAACTTAAATATATTATATAAAAAAAAAATCTTTAAAACGATCGTCATGTTCTAAAATTGAGAAAAAAAATGTGCCCGTTAGTGCCTATTTAAGTTTTCAATGGACTATATGTGCCCATTTCAAAAAAAGAATGAGGCTAAATGTGCCAAAATCTTTCAAAAATGTGCCCATTTAGCCAATCTTTTTGCTTTTTGACACATTTTGCCACCTCTAGTCCGTAGTTTTGCATCACCTCAGATTTCATGTTTCATATATGTCTGCCACATAAACATGGGCCAGAATTCATCAATAGTACAAATGTACAAAATTATTGATTCCAATATGTGATGTCGCATGAAAATTAAAAATTTCATCATTAGGCAAAGTTTTAGTGTTAAATTTCCAATTTACTCTTTGTAATCAAAACAAATAACTGATACATATACTAGTTTACTTAATCATAATTCAAGGCCATATTGGACATGTCACATTAGGCAAAGACATTATCAAACATTGCGATCTTCAAAGTAAGTTGTATACCAAGGAAAACATAAGGCTGGGCACAGTCGACGATTTCACATCGGTCGGTCACCCCCCCAAAATTACAAGATGACCTATATAACATCGGTCGGTCCCCGTTGTGGTTCATTGGTCGTAACATCGGTCGAAAGAAAAAAAAAACGTATATCGGTTGAAATTTCAACCGATTTCAAACACAAACCTTTTACCACTTTTTCATTTACCGTTTAAAAAAAAAAAAAAAAAACTTTTTTTTTGAAAAACTTTACCACTTTTTACATCCTATAAATACCAACCACAAAGACACTTCTAAACACACCTCTAAAAAAAAAAAAAAAAGTCCATCGATGAAGGCGTTGTGACACTGGTCACGAATCAGGCTTCAAATTTAATTGCATCATTACAGAAACAGGAAATAAAAGGGGAAAGAAGGCTTGTGTATAACAAATTCCCTAGACTGGAAAACCAAGGTGCCACCTCGTGAGATTATTTCAATGGCAATCCTATATATACTACATTAAAAAGAAAAATGATCAATTAGTCAAATGTTAGAAAAAGGGAAAAGTGAAAAAAAATAGAATAGTGTAAATGGTCAATTAGTGGAATAGTGGAATATATGAACTAGTCAATGTCATATTCTTTATCAACGCAGCATATGAATTTTAATACTTACCATGCATATGAATTTAGTCAACGCAGCATATGAATTTTGCATGGAAAGTTTTGCATGGATGCCAGCCCATTCTTTATCAACGCCAGCCTTTAGCCCATTCGTATTTTGCAACAGAATAAATTCATTTCAATGTATTATTTGCATGGTAACTTTGCATGGTAAGTATTAAAACTTGATTTCAATGTATTTTCAATTTTCAAATTTGCTACATCATTCATTGTTTCATTGGCGGGAAAAATTAATTTAAACATTTCGTTAAAACAAGTTTTTATTTCACAACAGAAGGAAAGGAAAAATAAATAATGGATATGCAAAATCAAAAAAACGTTGATGATGATATCGAGGTTAGTAATCGATTTTTTTAATGATCTTGTTTGTTGTTTGTTGTTTGTTGTTTGTTGTTTGTAATGTGAATTGACACTTGTTTGTTTTTTCCTACCAGCTTCATCCCCCTCCTCTACATCCCCCTCCTCCTTTTTTCTCTCATGGCCAGCTTTATGTAGCATTGTCTAGAGGGATATCTCGTAGAACAACAAAGGTATTGGTTAAACCAAAAAGAGTTCCGCCAGCGGGAATATATACCTCAAATGTCGTGTATCAAGAAGTTTTACGCGACGAGTAACGTGTGTTGTTAGTTAATATTTCATAATTGATGTAATGTTTTATTTTAAGTTTCATTAAATATTTTTATATGTCGTTTGATACATGTTAAGAATTTTTGCTAGAGTTGAATTATCACATGTTACAACCGTTTGTAATTACATTTTGATTTTTTCACGTTATACGAAACACTTACCACAATATTGCATATCGTTAATTGTCCGCCGCTAGAATTTTGAACATTATACGAAACACTTACCACAATATTGCATATTGTTAATTGTCTGCCGCTAGAAATCGATACCGCTAAGCACGGGTACCGCCTAGTTTTTTTAAAAGGGTGAACTTGTGACTGGTAAAAACCAAGATCGTGAGATTATTTCACTGGCCAATCCGAGTCAAAGTTTTTTATTAGTTTTGGGCACAAAATACAAAATAAAACACACTTCTGGTTTGGAAATTCTGCCAAAAACTAGTCGCGTAATACCAGAAACCAAAAACGAGTATAAACTTTGAAGTAGTAATTGGAGGGGTTCGCCAAGCCAAGGCAGTAGTGCAACACCAAGGCGACTTATGAAGAACCCCCAAAATGCTTGCGATGTGATGGGTCTTCCCATAAAAATAAAATTAATATCGAGTGAGCCGATGGCTCACATATCATATACGGAGTATTAAACTGATAAGAACAGATACTACACTTGATCTTAGCCAAAAGGCCGAGAAAGGATATTCCATTCACAGGCCATTGTTTTTATACTCAACTCCCACTTGTCTGTTTGCTTCACCCAGCCGATGTGGGATAGAAACATTGGACTTTACAGAAAATAAAATTTGTGAAATTTTTGCTTTTCTTTGGACAATACCCATTGATTATGTTAAGCTGGTTTACGCTTTAATACATCCATCATCCACGGGCAAAAGATATACACTCTGCCTCTCACCACCCACATAAAATTTATCAAAGAACACGATCTACTTATTTTCTAAAGTAAAGACGGTGAAAAAAAGAAGTTTAACAGTGATAGAAACTACGAATGTTGCTAAAATTATGATGTCATTTAAGAATAAAAGACAATGAAAAAAAAAGAGCGGGACTAGGTTGGTCGAGGGTATTTGGGAGGTTTCACGACAAAGTGGGAAGAGGATTGCACGGCAAAAATCTATCACAGACTTGCCAAGGTAGGTAAATCCACCATTATTGTAGCCAAAACAATCGTCGTGTGAAACTCAAAGACGACAATCTTGACTAAAAACAGGAATTTTTGGGCGATTTTTTAAACTGTTTGGGTTGATTGGCTCCTCTGATCTATTTATATGAAATGGATTGGAAGGGGCAAACATTTTGCAACCTGGTATTGTATGAGAAATGGGGAACTAGGTGAAAATATATTTCCAAGTTCTTAAATGTCAAAATGTGTGCATTCTTCGTATGATCCGGTTTTGCCGTAGGATTGTAAGATATGGATCCGATCTTGTTTGCCTCAGATTAATTAAATAAATATGAATGAATTTAGTTAAAGTATGATGAAAAAGAACAAAGGGGGTCAATCTAAGTGTCCCATTAGATAAAATTTTATCTAAATTCTAGTATAAATTTAAATCCCTAATAACCTTTTTAGCATACCAAGTTCAAATGAGTTGTATTTCTCAACTGTCGTCACTTATCATGCTCAGAATGAAAATCTTTCTAAAAATTTTATCATAGTATTAGTCTTCAGTACGTATGAGAGGAAATATGAAAGATTATGATGACATTTGAGTAAGATCTTACGATCCCAATAGCACAAACACAAAAACGATCAATTGTAAGATCTCGATTGCAAACAACCAAAATCTCAACCAAGGGCTTAGACCTAAAGCCCGAACACTAAGCACAACAAAATCCGCATTAATACAACAACCCATGTCGTACATTTGTGGTGCCTTCAAGTTACCAGAAAACTAACCTCGTCACCAAAACATGTAGAGCATATGATAATAAATTGTTCAATAATTCAAAATGTATAACACCTTACAAGTCAATGAGAAGTACGATTTAAAAGGTATCGTCTTTCTAAATTACTAGAAGGGTACATATTCAAGTATAGATCATAATAAAGTAAAATGGCGATCCCAAACTAAAAGCAACAGCTATATACAACACGAGGATTTGAATAAATCTAACAGCCGTGTTTACCTAAACAGCAGGCATCGAAGTCGAAAGGACAACATATGCCAAGAAATGTAGACCATCCTGAATTTTACCAACAGCTGTGGTCCGATTAACATGTAGATCCTCAGAGAATGACTTCACTTTGTCTTGAACTGATTTCTGTGGTTTAACATCAGGAGAATCAGCAGCAGCGGATTTTATAGCTGCTGCGTAAGCTTCTGCTACATCTGATATGCCTGTTTAGTCAAATGATATCAGAAAGATTAATATCTTGCATAGTAGAGGAAATCACTTTATCAATATGTAAACAGTGCTAGAATTCATATGCGTTGGCCAGAGAGACTAAGTACACTGGAAATAACAAGTTAATTTTGATGTTTTTACATGCATCTAAATTCCTCCTAATTGATATAGACTTCAACTTCAGACTTGCACATATTTTTCAAGGCGCAAATTCAGCTCAGACTAGTACAGATGATCAGTTTGAGGGCATGGCATTAGCTTATTAGTACAAGGGTTTACGGCCTTGGTCCTAGACCCCTTAATTAGGGGAGGAAACGAGCCGAGCCGCTAGTGAAAAGCTCGGGATCGGATCGGTAAAAAGCTCGAACGAGCCGAGCTTAAACGAGCTCAAGCCTAATTTTGGGCTCATTTAATAATCGAGCTCGAGCCCGAGCTCAACAAAAGCTCGAGTAGGTTCGCGAGCCTAAACGAGCCCTAGAATTATATACGTATATATATCGTCTATACGTATAAACGAGCTTAAAAGTGAGCCTTATGTAATTAACGAGCCGAGCTCCATTTGAACTTTGTTTTTATTAACACATCATAAAACTAGTCGAGCTCGAGCTTGTGAAAATTTTCACGAGCCGAGCTCGAGCTTGTGAAAATTTTCACGAGCCGAGCTCGAGCTTGTGAAAATTTTCACGAGCCGAGCTCGAGCTCTAAATATGAGGCTCGAAAAGAGCTCGAGCTTTATATATATAAACGAGCCGAGCTCAAGCTCAGCTCGGCTCGTTTCCACCCCTACCCTTAATGCCTTATGGACAGCAAAACCAGAATTCGTTATAAAGGCTTTGTTCACACTATATATTGGTGAATGCTTTCAACCATTTGCAGCAGGGGTGACAGGGTCTCAAAATATTTTGAGCAGCAAGATGATACAAGTAAAACTATCACTATAAATCAATCAGCTTATAACTTTACCTGTCATTGACTAAACTAAAATGGCTTAGTAATTTAGTAATCGAACAGATCCAGACAAGACTATGGAAAAGTTAACATCATTCAGCAGTGTTGCCTTATGAATAGAGACAGGGCTGAATCATAAAGCCGGTAAACTGCCCAACAAATAATGTATACTCGCTACTTCAATTATCATCACACTTAAGCATCACACTGTTTGTGAGAGTTCATCCACTTGAAAAGACGCCAATAGGTAATACTAATGCTATGATGTTGGCACTTGGCACAAGTGAATAGAAACGATTTATATAATTATATCATGGCTAGAAACAAAATCACTACACTTTTTAGCAAAAAACTGAATTTAAAGCTAGAGAAGTAACTATGAGGATGTTGCAAAAAGCTAGACAAAGAAATGGATTACAGGACTTCATATATAAAAAAGATCTATAAAAACACACACCTGTCACGAAACTGATGGCAACTTCCTCCAGATATCCAGTCATTGATTGGGTTTTCATTCTGATTGTTTTAGCCTTATCAATAGAATCCTCGGGCCAATCAATTTTTACAATATCCTCATCCTCATCAGCATCTTGTGATTTGTTTGCGTTTTGTATAACTGATTTCCCAAGAATCAGAAGTTGAGAGACTGCAATGCAGCACATTTCCGAAAGCCTCTGCATACAAATAATCAGATAACATTATGTATTACTTACTAATGTTACACAATATTAAAATTAGAAAAGAGAAAAAGAACAGTATATCCATACATGAACACCCTCGGAGTGAAGAGAATCTAGTCTTCCACCAGTTTTTTGAACAATATCATTTGCAGACAGACCTGCTAGAGCATTTGCAAATCTGCAAAATATCACTGAACCCATTAATATCACATCATTAACAATTTAATGAATATATTATGGAGATAGTACAAAATGATTACCCTGCAGCCATTTGTGCAGCCTTGCTAACACTTGAGCTGTGAAAGCTCTTGATTTCGTCATCAGTGCTATCAGATGCATTCTCTACATTCTTTCCCTTCTCGGATTCACTAGCAGTGTCCAAATTTAGCATTTGCTGGACCTCTTTGAACTTTGCATCATATGCAGTTTTTTCTTCAGTTGACAGTTTTGCTTTTCTTCGATTAAATAACATGGCATAATGGTTTGACAATGCCTCAAGTTCCTATACATGTAGTATGAGCACAAGCATCAGATTGACATTATCTAAAATAAATTTAAAAAGTGATGAATTTCGAAAATTGATTTATTGTACCTCTAGCTGCTCTGGACCTCCATAGATGTAAAAGCACCTATCAAATGTGACCTCCTCCAACAACTGATCCTCTTCAGTTTCATGTCCACCTTCTCCAGCATTTTTGTCAACTTCCATTCCTGATTCTGTGATTAAAAGATCCACGGTTTCTTTTCCAACATACTCAAGCACTTGGATGCCCTTAGCAGTAAAAGCTCTTCCAGTCTGTTAAAATCAAATCATAAAATAAACTAAGAAACAAAACCAGTTTTAAAAGATGCAAACAAGAAAGAGTCTGCACTAACCTCTAGAATGTCAGAACCTGCTGCAGGTATACCACCTTGCTGTATAGAGTTCTCTAGCCTGAAGTACCATAGATATTAAAAAGAAGTTAAAGACCGCAAGATGAGTTAGTCAGGCGGGTTAAATCACAGATATAATGGGTTCAGACTGAAACGGGTCATTTTTAAATCCAAAATACATCAAGGTTCGAATTATCCTGATCCTCAACTTTTCTGTCCATTTATAATGTATTTTTACACATAAATAGAAACACTAACTTATTAGAACAACCACCTAAATCTTTAAATAAAAGCAATTCAGATAGTTATACGCATTGAAAGTAGATTTGAGGAACTTTCAACCTAAGTTGACACATTTGAGATAAAACACAACCCAACTTATAAGTAGTTCGAAAATTTAACCTCTGGAGCAGGCAAAATTATTTTATCAATGACTAAGACTCTAATAAGTAAATAAGTAGAGATTAACTTTATTTGATAAAACAGATGACTATGTTGGCTTACTTCTGGACAAAAGTGGAACCCCCTTTCCAAGCGTTACCAAATGCTTGCCAAGCTCCTGTAGCAAAGTTCTCCACGGAAGTGTCAATAGCCTTTAAACCCTGCAGCAAAAATCAAAGAAAGTTTGGATTATCAGAATAAATTTCATATAGAAACAAAACTTATGTTTTACTAAATTACTAAACAAGCATTAACAACTTGCCTGGCCAAGGAACGTGTCATCACTAGCATTCTCAAGTTTTTCCAGAGCAGCTTTCCTCTTCTTATCATCCTCGTCTTCACTCTCTTGATCTTTATCAGATACTTCTGACTTATCCTCCTTTGAAGATTCTGAGTCTTCAAGCTCGTTTTGCAAGTCAGCAATACTATTTGCAGCCGTCTTAGCAACCTCAGCAGCCTGCAAGGTCAAAACACCAGTCAATGAAAGCTTCAATTCGTTGCAGAATCAATGGCAATACAGAAAGCTACTGACCAAGTTAATATAGTATACATACGACATACCAAAAAATTAAGATGCTACATATTTATTATCTTGCTTTATTCTATTAGTTACCACATAAAATGTGGATCAAATGAACCATGCCCTTACAGATTTTGCTATTAGAACAGAACATGGTATTGCACATCGAATTTTCACCACTCAAAGAATATTTTTAAGTCGCATAGATAAAAAATAACCATATACTATTGACATCCAATTTACAAATTCAATAGCCAATCCATTAGGTATAATCATCACTGATAGTCTCTTAAACCATCGTCAACAAAAAAAACTTCCAACTCGGTTACAATTAATCTAACTTGTCCTACGCTTTGTACACCAAACATATCTACTTTTCAACTTCAAAATGGTTACTTTCCGGTTTGGGAACTTCTTGTTACATTAATTATTACACCAAAACAATCCATATCCAAACTCAACTTGTAAAAAAAGCATTATATGAAAATGCGTTTATTTAAACAACACATCAAGAGTGAAACAACATCCATTGACCAAAAACATAACCCTAGATCAGAAAGTAAACCCACCCTGATTGCATTAATTTCTGCATAAAATTAACATTTATTAAATAGAGTATTATTAATTACATTGCGTGAGATATCTTCAGCAGCCTTTTGAAGATCCGATAAGACCGAAAAAGCCGAAAAACCACCCCACCCCCATCCACCACCACCACTATTGTTATTCTCTTGTTTGGGTGGTGGTGGTTGTTGTTCTGGGGATGGTTTGTCTTCTTCTACCACTGGTTGTATCTCATCGTTCTTCTTGTTGTTATTTGCTTCCATTTTAAGGTTTTTGTGAGATTTGGGAATCTGCTGCAAAGACAGTTTTTTGTTTTTTTTTTTTAATGAATTAGAATGAAGATTATTACTCCGTATAAAACTTCTACTTCACTACTACTTAGTACTTACTACTCATTTCTCAACTGTTTGGTACGCCGTCGTTTTCATTTTGCTCCATGTGAATAACTTTATTACTCATTTTTCTTTTCTTTATTTTTTTTTAAACTGACATATTATTACAACGAGGCATTATAAGCCCGTGCGTTGCACTGTATTGGTAAGGATCGAATGTATAATTTTTTTTATGTAATATTGTATGCAAATAGTTACATATAAGATATTGCAATTGATGGTATCATAAGATTTGTTATCGTAGGACTGAGGTAAATTCTGCAAAGTTGCTTCTTCAAATTTCTTGTAGAGTACTACATAATAATGTTGACTAATTTTTATTTTGGTCAATGTCCTAAATTGTAAAGATGACTACATTTGTTTTTTGTACCATGGCATTAATTTAAGTTACTATTATTTTAGATAGACAATTAAACTTATAAGAGTATATGTGAAGAGGTTTATGTTAATATGTTACATTTAAAAAAAGACCTTTCATATGTAACACTTTAATATTAGTAGGTTACATAAATAATGTTTGGCCTATTTATTTGGTGCTTGTTTCATAATGAGTTATAGAACCATTTGGTTTTTTGTATATTTTATTTTCAATGGCAAATTTAGAGTTGATAGGTAATTTATCAAATGTCGCTGGTTCTTCAAAATTGCATAATTGCATGCGCTTGTGGTTTGTCTGTGGCAACAAGGTGAAGATGATGCATTATCCAAAATGTTATTCGGTTGTTGCCAACATTTGAGGAGGGTAATAGCGAAGAACCATACAATGATGGCAAACATGGAAGCTTATGGTGCTAATGGGGTTGCTTTGGAGTCACTTGAAGCTTTAAGAAAAACCCAAGATAGGCATCGGTTATTGCTTGCAGAGTTAAACTATTTGCTAGATGAAGCGAAAGTGGGTGCCCGTGAGGAAGAAGCTAATGCTATTAAGATGAATGAGTTTAAGTAGTTGTTTGAGTTTAGGTACTTTTGTTGGTTTTAATAATTTGAATGTTTTGTTTGTTTTTGGAATGATGATATGTCAAAGAAATATATATTTATTTCATGGCAAATGATATACTTGGTGTATTTAAATTAGCTTAATTTTATTTAAAGTTTCATTTAACACATAGTGGAAATGTTAGTATATAAATATAAAGATAATCTATAAGTTATTACCATTATTATTATATATATATATATTTTTTTAAGATTAGGATGTTAATTAAGCCCGTGCGTTGCACTGATTTGGTAAGGGTTGAATGTATACGATTTTTTTACGTAATATTGTATGCAAGTAGTTACATATAAGATATTGCAATTGATGGTATCATAAGATTTGTAATCGTAGGCCGGAGGTAAATTCTTGTTGCGTAATGTTGTTGTAACCTTGTCAGGTCATTATCTGCCAAAGTTGCTTCTTCAGTTCTACTGTAGATGACTACATAAACACGTGCGTTGCACCGATTGGTTAAGGATTGAATATATACGTGTTTTTTACGTAATATTGTATGCAAGTAGTTACATGTAAGGTATTGCAATTGATGTTATCATAAGTTTTGTATTTAAAATAGTTTATTTAATATTTTAATATGAATTATGTATATATTCATTATTTTCCATATTGATTTGTCACTTTTGTTATGTTTTTGGCTCTTATAAATTGCACGATTTTATGCGTTTATGGTTTGTGCAATAGGCACGTGAAGATGATGTATTCTCAATTTTTTTTTTTTTTTTTTTTGTTGTTTTTCTTTTTTTTTTTGTGTTATTTTCATGGTATTTTATACAACCTGTATGATACACGTGCTATTGGTCGAATAATTAACTAATTTTTCATAACTAAATGTTTGGTCATTAGGTTCCTATTATTTTAGTTACATAAATTATTTTTTTTTCTATTTACATAAACTATTTAAGATAGTTATTTAACACCAAATAACACCACTTTTTGGGACTAACTTTTTTTATAATTATAATTTACAAATTTTGCCCTCAACAATTACATTCATTAAACAATCTAATACTTCATTAATAAAATTAAACATTAAAAAAAATGACATAAAAAAGTTACAAAATGAAAAATACGAAATTAAATAAAATAAGTAAATAAATTAAACTATTCGGTCGGCGGTGATGGCAAATTATATAAATTTCAATTACAAAGATATGATGTTACAAAGATATGATATTTCCGATCAATGTTTGGTGCAAAAACTCGATTGCTAGTATAACTACACATTTTAAAACATTGTTAACGGTATAATAGTTAGATCAAAGTAACATAAATGATGAAGATCCATTGAACATAAATGACTAAAATCCATCAAAACAAAAGTCATGTGTAACCATCAAGACATATATAATCATGGATCTTTAAAGCAAGGCTTCATGCACTCCAATGTCTTAACTTCAATGTCATCATCAAACTCTGGCACTTGCTGAGGTAGCCGAAGGATCTCTCTTAATAAACTGAGAAATCATATCAATATATAGTGAGTAAAATAGGTAAATAGAATGGACTTTGCAACGATGATGAATTATATTATATATTATACATAAGAACCTTTGAAACCACTTCCTGTTACATCATATTTCTTTCATCGATATCATGTTATAAACAACTATTATGTCAAATATTAATTTTTTAAAAAAGTTATACAATATTTTGTAAGTTTTAGGCATTGAAAATAAACTTTGGGCTCTTTATGATCCATTTTACCCTTTTGTATATAATATAAAAAAGATTTCCCCATTTGTACTGTTAAATGTAGAGCATAATTCGATTCAACACATTCTTTGTACATGTGTCAAGCTTCTTTACACGCTTTTATCAGAACTTGTTCCACAAATTAATAAGCAACCTTAATTCAAAAGTGAAGACTTGAAGCTGAAACTTACAAATTCATGCATGAGTTTTTTGTATACATCTTGGGCACACCTCACCTGTAAGGAAGGGCAAATTTGCATAAAATCAATATTGACACATAACTACCAAATCATTAACGAATACAAAAAGAAAATATATTGTTTATTTAGGAAATAGTAAAACCAGTTAGTTAGTGTTCAACTATGCATGCCAAAACAAATGAAATATTAAAAGAGACAGAAATATAATTCTTGCAACATCCGCTTTTTAGAAAAATTTATCAAGAATAATTAAATTGTCCTCAAATGGATTTATACGTATGTTTGAGCTGTTACTCATATCACTATATCAGTCTAGTCTTGTAGCAGCCCAAACCCACTTGTGTGATATATCAATAAGCTCAATATTCGGATTTTACCCAATTCAAAGATAAAACCCGATCTCATTTGACCTAAACACACACAGTTGTATAACCGTCCCTCTCACCTCCATTGTTTTATCCGCCCCCTCCTCTCTCTAACTTAAGATGATTCATCAAGATGATTCATCTCATCTCCACACATCAAACTCATCTAATATTATCAATCCGAATCTCCTTCATCCTTTCCAACCAAGCACTCCTTTTTGTGCAAGATCCTTTGGAGGGTCTCGGGTAGGTTCTACATGTGTTATTGTTGTTTTTTTCGTCTTTGAACGAAAAAGAGAAAAAAATAACATATTTGTTATATTTTTTTTCTTGCTTGTTTCAGATATTTAAAAGAAGCAAAGCTTCTCATAGATCGATGATGATTTTTTTCTTTCATGTTTTTGACTTTGAGGTCTAAAAAGCTTGTTGTACCACACGAAGAAGAAGGAAAAAAACTGAGATCAAGAAAGCTGAGATCTTTTGGTCCTTTATTTTCGGTTTGTATTCAAGTCGTGTAGATAGTTGTTTGTTGTTGTTGATTGTTGTTTTTGGATATTGGTTCGTTGTTGATCCGGTCTTCCACTTTTCTTTTTGTTCGACTTTGGATCAAGGATGACCAAGAACAGTGGTCTGATATTGGTGCGAAAAAAATATGTGGTGAAGATAGTGATAGTCGTCTATTTATAATTTTGAAAAAGCAACTGAAAAGATTCACGTTTAAAGATTTATTTGATTTAATTAGTTGGAAGCAAATAAAAAGATGGTATTTATTTGTTATTTGCTAATGGTTTATATTCAATAATAATGTGTGATGAAGAAATTGATGAAGCGATGATATTAATGTTTGAGACCTATGATATTCATCTTCGTGTTTAAACCTGGAGACACTTGATATTCATCTTCCTTTTTACATTAATTGTCACTAAACGAACATTTGTAGTTATTGGTGTGCAATGCATTGGTTGTATCATACTTTGATTAGTGCACAAATCCTCTCCCATTTTAAACCATTCATGAAAAATTGTATTTATAGGTGTGCAATGCACATGTTGTACCATACAAATTGTTGTGCACATTCACTCTTGCACATTAAATTAAGGGACTCAAGTTTATAGTATTATAGATAAATCACAACTATGTATCTTCAATGAGATAAAATCAATTGACACATCACTCACAAACCATTAGCTATATTTGGCAAAAATAAATATTGTTGGTGTTCAGTAGAGGTGGAAATGAGCCGAGCCGCTTGTGAAAAGCTCATAATCGGATCAGTAAAAAGCTCGAACGAGCCGAGCTTAAACGAGCTCGAGCCTGAGTTGCAGCTCGTTTATTAATCGAGCTCGTGCCCGAGCTTTACATATGAAGCTCGTTTGGGCTCGCGAGCCTAAACGACATTATGATATTTTAAGTATTAAACATACATGCGAGCCGAGCTCTAGCTTATTAACGAGCTAAAATCGTATAAACGAGCCGAGCTTGAGCTTAAACGAGCCGAGCCTATATATAGTACCACGAGCCTATTTAAACGAGCCGAGCCTATATAAACGAGCCTACTTAAATTTTCGTGGAAAATCGTATAAACGAACCGAGCTCGAGCCGAGCCCGAGCCTATATAACATACCACGAGTCGAGCTCGAGCTTAAAGTTTAAGGCTCGAAGCGGAGCTCGAGCTCGAGCCTTTAAACTTAAGCCGAGCTCGAGCTCTGGCAGGCTCGGGCTCGGCTCGGCTCGTTTCCACCCCTAGTGTTCAGGGACGAATCTATGTAGTAACAATGAAGGGCGGTGCCCTTCATGGCTAGCCAAAAAAGTTTATTTTATTATTATTTTTTTTACTTTTTTCGAAAGTGCTCTCCACCAAAACTCAAATTGCCTCCATCCGCATACTAAAACCCTACATTTAACACTCTAAAGCCTTATAAATCTTTGATCTCTAAGTAAAATACTCGATTTATTATTACGATATTATTTTTTTTTTCTGCATTTTGTTGCTATTGTCAAAAAATCCTCCCACATTCTATTTTTGTGGTTCCGCCACTGTTGGTGCTGGTGCTGTTGTTGGTGGCGGTATTGTTGTTGATGTTGGTGCTTGTGTTGTTAATGAAAAAAATTAAAATTGTAATTTTTTATTATTATTATTTATTGTAGTGGTATTTGGCAAATTAGCTATACTTTTAGATTAAAAGTGTATCCCGGCATAATTTGTGAAAAATAATCTCAATCTTTTAAAAGCTGGTTTTGAGAACTTATTTTTCTAAAATAATCTACAGTCTTTGTCACCCAAACAAAGCTTATTTTTTCAATAAAATAATTTTATGCCTACAATCTCTCGCGCCAAACATGCCCTAAGACTTTTGGTAAATTTGCAACTAAAGTGTAGAGAGTGGTAAGATCGTGGTTGCGGTTATTAGTCGACATTTGTATTCTACTAGTTATTATTTTGTATTAAGACCCATTTGTATTGTGGTAGGCCTAGCCCATGCATGTTTGCTCTAGAATCATCATATGTAACAATATATACATTTGTTTAGAGTTAATGCAAATCAAGGAAATTAATTAGTCTTCCAATATGGTATCAAAACCAGTGATTCTCTCTTAATTTTTCTCTAACAAACGAATCTCCCTCCCTCCCTCCTCCAATTTACGTCGCACCTTCCTACAATCCTAACTCAAAAATTTCGGCCCTAATGGCCGGTGATGACAACCTTCCACCACCTCCTCCACCTCCAACCATCGATAAACTCATTCCGTTTAGCATCACCAAAAAAGTTCCCGTTAAACTAAACCTTGGAAAACATAGCTACAAAACATTGACATCTATAACGTTAGCGATTACGCTTAGTAAGTAGCTAGGTTAGTACATGATTAATACTTCAATTCACACATATGCAATATGAACATTATACACTACTAGCATGGTACCCGCGCAAAGCAGCGGTATACCAAATATGTAGTTTTTATCGTATTGTGATCATCTAGTAGTATGCAATGATAGTCGGTATATGACGGTTTACCGGTTTGATAGTTCTAAAAAAATAAATTTGTGTTTAAATTTTCGTAAAATATATTATTACAAATTTAATTTCATAACTATATTCATTTGAAGTTAGTAAAAAAGTGAATATATATGATAAAACTTGGAACTTTAAACTTGTATTATTGTAGGTTTGTAACATCCAATTTAATACTAAAATTTATTGTGTCATTAGTGTACATTATAATGCAATTAGTGTAGTGTAGTATTTAATTATATAAATTACTAAATATCGTAACATGTGTAAGCTTAAAAAATTAAGACTTCTATTTATAAAAGTCTCAAATGCTTTATAGATAGTTATAGATAATAACGCATAAACCATCAAGTCTTGCATCCAACACTATAACTATTAATAAGCTCTATAAACACATATTTATAACACATATATGACACATAAATATCATAACACATATTTTGGCCCTTCTATAATCATGGTTACTACTAAATCCATCCACTAATCAAGTCTCTTAGCTCCAACTCACTTCTAAGAAACTATAACCAATCCTAGCACCATCCATAATCACATAATATGCAAATGTACATATTAAGTACATAATAACAGTAGGTACTTACCTTAGCTTCTAAAGCTAAGTTACCAAATACCAACATCATCATCCTCTTCCAAAAGCTACATATACCCAAATCTTCATAAGCATAGACATGTAGTCAAGCCACTATAACAATTATACTATAACAATGGTTTATATAACCAATAGCTTATTTCTTGACACTCATAATCATCATATAATCATATATGATGAAGAACCCATGAAATTATTAACTTTAAAGCCATATAAAACTCATTCCATATTTGCTATAGCCGTAAATTAGCTTAAAACAACTTTGTACCCAATTTCCCAAATTAGCATTCATGAACACTAATTCTTAATTTGCCAATTAACACTAATTAGCCTTCACATACCTGTGATAGTCATTGCTAGAACCATATCCCTTATATTATCCTCTTTAATCATCACCAAAATCTCTATAAGTTCCTCATCTTTCTTATTTATTTCTTCCTGGTTCTTCACCTCCAGACGCACACACTAATAGCTCTGGAAATATCCAGAGTTGTAATATATCCCAAAGAGTAGTGACTCACCAAAAAGGGCTTTTTAGTCATTCTATTTCGGCCGACTTAACCAATACGCCATATTGGTTATCCTAGATACGCCGTATCCAGGCTATAACAAGTCTGTTTTGGTAAGGGACCGATACGCCATATCCATGCTATTTCGCCTATACTCTATATTCACTATCCTGGATACGCCGTATCCATGCTTATCTTAATACGCCATATGCATAACCTCCAATACGCCGTATTGGATCTAGAACATGTCTGCTCCATTTTCCACACTTATATAATTTACTAACTACTTTTAGTCGAACACATTTATACTCGGTCAATTCATCTAAGGTCATACCCGTTTAAAAACGGTTTTTGGTGTAACAACATCCCAAAAGGCATCACAATCACAGTGAAAGCCAATATCGTAACGGTAACATTAAAAAAAAAGGGAATACGATGGTGTGAGCTAGTGGCCACGACGCCACAACCCACCAGTCCAACTACGGTGTGGTTCCTCGCGCCATAGACTTGCGACATCGGTCATGGCTCGAGCTATCAGCCACTGTACCGAGGGATCTTAGAGTGAAAGGTGTGGTGGCATGTCATTTGGGCCTCACCAAGTGCTACATCAGCATTCTCATTTTCAACACTCACACCCCAAAACACATCTTCACTCACAATATAGCCATTTGGGCTTCACCCCACCCACAATTTTATTTTCATTTATATTTTTTCAAACAAACTAATTTTCATTTATTCAAATAAAAAATACAAAGTACAATACGATAAAGGAAAAAAACATATGAAATTTAAAAACCAATACGAAAATTGAAACAAATACATGAAATTATTAATAAACTAACTATGTTGTTAATGTTGTTGCAAACATGATTTCGTTGAAGCCTTGCGTGTTTTTGTTTATCACGGGGCTTTCCTCCGTTGCACTTCGCATCGCTCGATCCATGTCTATAATATATTTGGCCGCAGACAAATATAAATTTTGCTCATTTCGGATATCGCATACTCTTGATCTTTCAAAATTATTTTATGCAATATGATGGACGTGTACGTGGTTCTTCATACCTTTTTGATAGTCCAAGCACGCGCCAGTTGACTTATAATATGCCAACGTCCTTGGAGGACACCAAAAGCTCTTTCAACATCTTTTTGAGCACTTTATTCTTGTCGTTTAAATATGACATTTTTATCCTTTTTTTCAACCGAAAATGATTTGACAAAAGTTGCCCACGTTGGGTAAATCCCGTCAGTTAAGTAATACCCTTTTTGAAATGTAACACTGTTTACTTCAAACAAAGCCACGGGGGCGATGTCCACAAGAAGGTCGTCGAATAACGAAGAATTATTCAAAACGGTATGATCGTTATTCGCACCCACTACCTAAAAAATGCATGCCAAATCCACAAAGCGTATGACGTAACAACTTCAAACATTATATTTGGGTATTTTTTTCACCTCTCTTAAATTGCCAATGCCATTCTTTCGGACAATTTTTCTATTGCCAGTGCATACAATCAATGCTTTCAAGCATTCCCAGTAATCTATGAACCGTGTTATGTGCAATGTATAACTTTCGAATGTCATTCAAGTCAGGTTTTCTTAAACACTCGAGCATGTACAATTGGATAATGCACTTAGTAAAATGATGTACACAATTGCGTGAACAATGTTCCCTCATTTGTAAATATTCATCAAATGAATCAGGTGTTATGCCGTATGCCAATTGGCGTATGTCGAATGTTCATTTCATAATAACACTAAAACTCATTTGACCCGTAGCATCGGGTCAGACTACAAAAAAATTAAAATGATCGGGAAGAGGATGAAGGAGTTTGAATATTAGTTTCAACACCTTGGACTATTTCTAAAAATAGTTTATTGCTCATACGATTTCGAAGGTCTAAAATAATACTCCGGATATTTTGGGTTATCACCAAAATAGTCGGTCATCAAACGTGCTTCAGCAACATCACGTTCACGGTAGATCAGAGTATGGTAGCGTAACTTTGAGCTTCTTGTTGTTGCAATAATTGATCATACTAATTAACTTGCATAATCATCTCGATGTCATTTGGATCATCAAGATCGAACATACCGAAATAGGACGAATCACTCATGTTTATTGATAAAGATGAAGTGTTTTGATAGAGTAAGTTGTGTAAAAATTGGTTAAAATGGGATAATATTTCTAGTATTTAAATGGGTTTATTAAAAAAAAAAACATTAAATTCAAAAACATTCATTATACAACGGCTACTCAGCTCAACTTTTTTGTCGTTTTCACACCGAGGATTCGACAAGTGTGCTTCTTGGCGAACACCAAGGATGTCACGGCGTGGGTTCGGCAACACCGAAAGCCCAGCTACGTCGGATTCGGCGAGTGTTTTCGCTGCTACACCTTTCACTCTTAGTACCTTACTCAAAATGTTTGTGCAAAATATGATATGCAGTTGTATTTAACCTAGTTTTACCAAACTAAATTACAATACAAAATCTAAAATCAAATCTTTCAATATGTCTCAACTGAATCCATAAGAGAACTCAATTTTGCCACGTATGAAAATAGACTCGTCTGATTGGACAATATAAAGTCAAAATTAAAAAAATTTGCTCAAACTCGTCTAAATTTCATTCAGCAAAAAAATATGTATAAAAATACATGTGTCGATTTTGTAAAAAGAATAAAAAAAAAAGATGCTAATTAATAAAAGTATATTTGTTAAATTTTAAATAAAATATATGGACTTAGGTAAACTTATCATTTTATATTTATTTAATAATTTATAAATTTAATAAATAACCCCAGAATTTATGTATTTTAAAACAACATGTATGTTGTTATTTATAAATTTTCAAAATAAAAACACGTGTTACTCTGATATTTAAATGAATACACGAGATTTTATATGTATGGTCAACTCATATTCTTCCTCTTTATAGGATTGAGTAAGGATGTCTGGAAATGCATTTTTTTATAAATCAATTACCACAACAAACACTTCTCACACTCAATTATAAAAATAAACACTTTCAAAAGAGTTTAACAAAATCGACACTTTGGGCGAGCAAACCATTTGCTCTCTAATTCATTTCACCCACATCTTCGCTACAAGACAAAAAACATGGAGAGCAAATGCTTTGTTCTCCCTCCAAATTACTCTCCGCCTCGCTACAAGACATAGAACATGGAGAGCAAATGCTTTGCTCTCCCTTCCAATTGCTCTCCACCTCGCTACAAGACAAAGAACATGGAGAGCAAATGCTTTGCTTTCCCTTCCAATTGCTCTCTGTCACGCTACAAGACAAATAACATATAGAGCAAATGCTTGGTAAAACAAGTAACATGGAGGTAAGTGTTTATTTAAAAAAAATATATATCTTTTTTTATTATCCGTGTTCAATGATAATTCATGTTATTCCTCTTTACAAGTTTAACTCGCGCGTACACACCTTTATTAACAGGAATGTAAATACGGCTAAAACTATTATTAACAGGAATGTAAATATATCAAATGAAGGCATGGCTTCATGGGTTGCTGTGAGATAAAAGTAAATACACGATATTATACATACATCAATGACGCATGTAGTTCCTTTTTACAGTTTCAATATGATATCCGGAAAAACAACCTCAGAGGTGTTGCCTAGTGGTAAGGGCTTAGGATTCTTTATAAGGCTCAAGTCAAACCCCACAAGCGGGCAACTTTGGGGCCATCCTTCAGGCGCCTATTACCCAGCACAAATGTTCTTGTAAGGCCGAGAAAGGGAGGGCTTCTAGAGAAAGAAAATGATGCTCATGCTTAAAACTAGTGCCTAATAATATGCCTAATTCTAAGATTATGACACATGGCAAAATCAAAGATAAAGATTGTGAAAGAGAAAATGCAATTTTTATGTGTCATATTGAATGCTTTAGGCTTATGTTTAGGTACATAAGTTAGGTGTTTCTATTAGTACTTTTTAGATAAATAGGTTATGAGTTTAATCTAAACTCCCACTGGTTCTCAGAAAACAAGTGAACACTGCTTTAGGTTGGTCTTTGGGGAAGAGTAAGTCGAAACAAAAAGGTGTACAAAGCTGGGGTTTCTCCGACGAAACCTTTTGGAGAAGGATATTCAGAAAAAACATCTTTTTCAAGAGTTCTAACGTGCTATTAAACATGCATAATGTCTAAAACATAAAATCAATAGTTAAATTAAAACAACATCAACCTCAACACGTTGCCAATTAAAAAAAGTCAAATCGTTCGTCCAACAAAAATCTATACAAAATATTAATTGAAATTAATTCATAGTGAAAAAGTTATGTAAAAACCCCCGTGTGCATGAGTATTATAACTATACAAAGATAAAACTTTTACATAATGTTATAGATAAATCTTATTTAACAACCTCATGTATACACTACAAAGGCTTTAGCATGCCAAGATAGAAATTGACATTCTCAACCAATTGCGTAATTAAAATTAGATAATAAACAGTTTTTATGCACAAATAATTAAAATTTATATATATTGTGACTTAACACTTTAGGGTTAATAGACAAAAATATCACTAAACTTTCTAAAAAAAATGCGTCTAAAGTACTGAACTTTTCATTTGCTCACTTTGGTTACTGAACTTGCAGGAGCCATACTGTTTTATAATTTCAGTGTTAATTGGAGTGACTTTGACATAAATTTTTGGATAAGTTGAGTAACAAAAATGTCTTTTTTTTACAAGTTCAATGATGTTTATGTATATTTTTAAAAGTTCAGTGACCTTAAAATGCATGACCAAATGGAGGCGGAAAGCCGGTTGGGCGCTAGCGCTTTAAGTTCAATAATCAAAGTGAACAAAATGAAACTTTTATACTTTAGGCACATTTTTTTGAAAAATTTAGTAATATATTTGTATATTAACTCTAACACATTATTTTATACCGTGCACATGTAGATATATAACTAGTTTAAGATAAATAAGTTAGGATTATTTATAGATTTGCTTAGGGTATTTAACTATTTATTCATCTACTTTGATCTTGAAAATGAGGCTTTAAGCTAACTTATTTTATAGGGGAGTTGATTTGCACACTGTAATGATTGATTTGGATACTCAAAATCTTTGTGTCAATACATTTATACCTTTAATATTTGTGTATTGATTTGCATACTCAAGTAAGTGATGTAGAGGTATAAATGTCAAGACATAAACATTTTGAGTGTGCAAACCACCTCCCATTTTAAAAGCATTAGTATATCTTAAAACTTGATACAAGAGCAATAGATGTGCTGGCTCAAGTAAAAAAAGTCACTTTAGCTACACCTTAGCATTCAAGCCAAACACCCTCTTTTGGATCCACCGTACCCAATCAAAAACACAAAACTCGATTAAAAAAATAATAATAAAAAAAAAATGGATCTCTCTTTTTTGCGCAAGCCACGGCAGTCACTTGCATCTTGGCGCAAGGAGGAGGTGGTGCATTCGCTTGAGTTTGGCTCAAGCCAAACAATGGCCACAGCGTCACCATATCCAGCTCAAATAATGTGAATTATGAAATGAACCAAACATGATCTTTTGGTTTAAATAGAAAGAATCTGAGAACTTTACCATGAGTTGTGTTAATCTGAGAACTTTACCATGAGTTGTGTTCAATAACTCAAAGCATGGATGGACTCTTTAATTTCGGAATCTAGCTAGACTTAAGCCAAAAACATCGAAGTCTAAGAACATTATTTAAGCCAACTTCAAAGAAGACATGAATCTACAGATTACAGAAGAAAGTTAAATATCAAACGAGCAAAACATAGGAAACGTAAAACAATTAAACCAAGTTGTCGCTGTTGCATTGATATTTCCAACGCTGGCATTTCGTAACAAGATTTTCTGCTATGTGGTTATTTTGATTCTCATCATAAACTTACGAATCGCATTTGCTAGCTGTTTGTATCAAACAACGGTATCAAACTCGTCTATAACAGGATGATTCCTTCTATAAGTATAATTAATGAATCTATCTAGGTGGCAATCACAACCCATTTAGAGAAAAATGGGTTGCTATGGGTCAAAAATAACAACTTATGGGTTGGATTGGGTTACCCCATTTGCAAAGAACAGGTCAAATGGGTCAACATATGGACTTATGTGAATCAACAAATGGGTCGAACGGGTCAACAAATGGGTCGAATGGGTCACTTAAGGGTCGGATGATAACTCAACCATCATTAGATGTCGTGTTTTTTTATGTTTTTATACGTTTTTATATTTTTTTCGTCAGTTTTAATATTTTCATCCGTTTTTGCGCGTTTTCGTCATTTTTTAACGTTTTCGTCGTTTTTTAACGTTTTCGTCCGTTTTTTTACGTTTTCATCCGTTTTTGCTCGTTTTCGTCCGTTTTCATCCGTTTTTGCGCGTTTTCGTCCGTTTTTGCGCGTTTCGTTTGTTTTTTTACGTTTTTGTCTGTTTTTTACGTTTTAATCCGTTTTTGCGCGTTTTCTTCCGCATTTTTACGTTTTCGGTCGTTTTTTTACGTTTTCATCCGTTTTTTTACGTTTTCGTCCGTTTTTGCGCGTTTTCGTCCATTTTTACGTTTTCGTCGTTTTTTACGTTTTCGTCCGTTTATTTACATTTTCGTCTGTTTTTTTACGTTTTCGTCCGTTTTTGCGCGTTTTCGTCCGTTTTTGAGCGTTTTCATCCGTTTTTGCGGGTTTTCATCCATTTTTTTACGTTTCGTCCTCTTTTTTTACGTTTTCGTCAATTTTTGCTTTCGTTTCATCCGTTTTTTTTGCGCGCGTTTTCGTCGAGTTTTCGTTTTCATCCGTTTTCGCGTTTTCATCCAATTTTTTCGTTTCGTCTCTTTTTTTACGTTTTCATCCGTTTTTGCGCGTTTTCGTCCGTTTTTTTACGTTTTCGTCCCGTTTTTAAGTTTTCATCCGTTTTTGCGCGTTTTCGTCCGTTTTTTTACGTTTTCATCTGTTTTTGCGCGTTTTCGTCCGTTTTTTTACGTTTTCGTCCCTTTTTTTACGTCTTCATTTGTTTTTGCGTGTTTTCTTCCTTTTTTTTTAGTTTCCGTCCATTTTTTTAACTTTTTCTTCCGTTTTTTTATGTTTTCGTCTGTTTTTTTACGTTTTCATCTGTTTTTTTACGTTTTCGTCCCTTTTTTTACGTTTTCATCAATTTTTGCGCGTTTTCGTCTGGTTTTTTACTTTTGCTTCTATTTTCACCCCCTTTTTTAACGGTTTTTCCGTTTTTTTACGTTTTCATCTGTTTTTTACGTTTTCGTCCGTTTACTTATTTAAAACGTATGAAATTGTAAAAAAACAGATGAAAACGTAAATAAACGGACGAAAACATAAAAACAACGGACAAAAACGTAAAAAATGGAGGAAAACGTAAAAAACGGATGAATACGTATAAAAAATGGACGAAAACGTAAAAAACAGACAAAAGCGCGCAAAAACGGATGGAAACGTAAAAAAACAGACGAAACGTAAAAAAATAGACGAAAAGGTAAAAAAACGGACGAAAACGTAAAAAAATGGACAAAAGCGCGCGAAAACGGACGAAAACGTAAAAAACGGACAAAAACGCGCAAAAACGGATGAAAACGTTATAAAAGGCCGAAAACGTAAAAATACGCACGAAAACGCGCAAAAACGGATGAAAACGTGCAAAAACGGACAAAAACGGAAAAAAACGAAAAAAAGCGGATGAAAACGTGCAAAAATGGATGAAAACGTAAAAAATGGGCAAAAACGAAAAAAAACGGATGAAAACGCGAAAAAACGGATGAAAACGTAAAAATACGGACGAAAACGTAAAAAAAACACGCAAAAACGGATGAAAACGTAAAAATGAAAAACGCCAAAACAGGATGAAAACGTAAAAAGGACGCGGGCAAAAACCTTTGATAAAACGTAAAAACGGACGGAGCGTAAAACGGACAGCGTAAAAACGAAAAAGCGGCGGCATGAAAACGTAAAACGGCGTAAAAAACGTAAAACGCAATAAAAATGGATGAAAACACGCAAAACTGGCGAGGAAACGTAAAGACGGCGCCAAAAACGGATGAAAACGTAAAAAAACAGACGAAAACGTAAAAAAATGGACGAAAACGCGCAAAAACGGACGAAAACGTAAAAAAACGGATGAAAACGTAAAAAACGGACGAAAACGTAAAAAAATGACGAAAACGTAAAAAAATGACGAAAACGTAAAAAACGGATGAAAACGGACGAAACATACTATAGTAGCATGATTACAGGTGAAAATGTAACGAGTCGACCCGACCCAACCCGTTTGACCCATGACCCATTCAACCCATTCTTATAGTATGACCCGTTTGACCCATGACCCATTTGACCCATAAACCATTTGACCCATGACCCAAACCGACCCGACCCATTTGCCACCTCTAAATCTATCTAAAATCTTTTTTATACGACCAATGGATCCTTTTAGAACATATAAAAAGCATAGTAAAGTTTTGTACATTTCCTCATAGATTCAATCTGCAAGTTGTCTACTGGATGATTCCAAAGATTCAGGTGAAAACACCTATGAGCATCACTAATATTAGTTATCAACCAATAAATTTTCCAAACAATCTGATCAAACTTTTAGTCACAAACAATGAACCAGCTTGCTCATTCATGGCAGTTGCTCATTCCTCTCGTATTGTTGATCATATGTGGTTTGTACAAGGCCATAACTTACATCAGAACTAAAGTTACTAAATGTAGCAACACACGTGTCACTAACCAGACCCCGATTTCACTAGAGGTGAAGATCACACTGCCTGCCACGATCATATTTGGTGACGTCGAAACTATTAAAAGATTGGATCCTTCTGAGCTTGTTCAGTTGCCCAAAAATAGGCTTGGAGAGGGAACAATAGGGACACTTTATAAGGTTGTTCTTGATTGTGGGTCGATGGTCACTATTAGAAAGGTTGGTAAGAGGATTAGTGATGTTGGTGGTTTTGAGCATTGGGTCAGGTTTTTTGGTGGTGTTCGTGATGAGCGTTGGCTGCTGCCGATGCTGTGTGGTTTTTGGTTTCGTGGGGAGGCTTATGTTATTCATGAGTACTTGTGTTTGGGCAGCTTGGAAGAGCTCTTACATGGTATCTCTTTCGAGTCTTATAGTGTTTGAGTATTTGTACAAAATTTGTTGTAATAGTCATTACTCACCTGTTTGTGTGTCAATTTTTTTGATTATTCTGGTATTAGTGCATAAAATGATCACAAAAAGCAATCCTATATATTGGAATTAGTACATATATAACTTTTTCGTGTTTTCAATCGATGCAGGCAGCGAAGGTGTTCAATTTACTCCATTGAGTTGGAAAATCAGACAACAAATACTACTAGAGGCCGCAAAAGCAGTATATTCGATTCACAGTTTAGTCACACAAAAAGGTGAACCTCTCATTTGTGGAGTGATCAAGTCTTCGAACCTCCTAATACAAAGCGACTTCACCCCTCGTCTTTCTAGCTATGAAACACCATACCTCATCTCACCTTCCACAATCATCAGGAGAAACTGTGGTCGAATGGCGCCTGAATTAACACAAACACGAAGCATCCACAAGTCTTTTACTCAATCATCTGATGTATACAGTTTTGGGATTCTGATGTTGGAACTTATTACCGGGAAGAAACCTTCAGTTACTAATTTAGGAGAGTATGTAGCAGAGAAAAGAAAAAGAGAGGGACCAAAAGGGGTTCCTGATAAACGAATGTTGGATGTTACTGATAATGCTTTGAATATGATCATGATTGCAGAAACATGCCTTTTGCCTGATCCAAAACGACGCCTCTTGATGGGAGTTGTAGTTGACATGATTCAGTCAGTTGTTGATTAACATTGTCTTGTAAATATGATGTGTCAATTATTAAATGTTAACAATAGTCACGAGACTCAAACCTACAACTACTTGCTGTCGACTAAATTTTAGCTGCAGAACTTTAGGTAAGCAGGACAACTAAAAAACTATTATGCAAAGAAAAGCAAAAGATGAACGAAATGTAAAAAATCCTCATTAGTAATTCATTAGTCATTACAATTAAGTTAGTCTAAAAGATGATTGTTTACTACCAAAAACTAAGGCTACTACAAGATAAAAAGAGAACTAATCTAATGGCTTAACGTCTAACTTCCCGGGAACACAGGTGGATGCGGCGATGATATGTTTATCGTGAACCAGTCTTGGGTGGAAGAATGAGGTCGTTGAAGGCCGTTGTCTTTGTTGGTTGCTGTAAAGGTGGCGGTTTAGGTGTCTGAGGAGGATCAAGTACCTTTGGTGGCGCTGGGGTTGTCTTAGGTGAAGGATCCTGAACCTTTGGTGTTGGTCCTGGAAATTTTCTGTTTTTAAGATCAACATGACCTCGCTGTTGACAACCAATAGTTTTGCAATCAACTGGATTTTTAAGCACGAGAGAACAATTCTTTTCAGGTCTTTGATCCAGCTTATTAGCTAAACAATTATCTTTATTCAACAAAACAAGCTTATGATCCTTAATAAGCTTGTCACATTCAGCACCAATCTCATTAAAATAGTTGTCAGTGATCGTAATATTCCATATTCTGGGCAAAGTACAAAGACTATCATCCACTTTTCCAGAGAACTGATTACACGATAAGTCAATTTTTCCGATAGTCTTCAAATTTTCAAGACTTTTGGGAATGGGACCCGAAATGTTGTTTTTTCTAACATCAAAAGCTATCAAGTACTTGAGCATACCTATCTCCTCAGGTAAGCAACCTGTGAGACGATTGTTGGCAAAAGAAACTTGTTCTAAGTACGGCATCTGGCCTAAGTTCCTAGGTATGCAACCGCTAAATTTATTATTTGACAAAACAAGTACGGAAGCCGGTGAGTTGCCCATGTTTTTCGGAAGGTGATTGTAGAAACGGTTATTATTTAAAATTAATGCATCAATGTCCATATCAAAGATTTGAGGTGGCAATTGGCCTTCGAATTCGTTATATCTAATATCTAGAAACCTTAATGATGACATGGCCAACACAGGGCTAGGAAACGGACCAGAAAAATGATTATTACTGACATCGAGTTCAAACAAGAGTTTAAGGTTTGACAAGGTTTGTGGGAAAATTCCAAAAAATCTGTTGGAATGTAAATGTACAATGGCGAGATCACTCAACAAGCCGAGATGAGGAACAAGATATCCAGCAATGTCTCCAAAGTTAAGATCAATGACAGAAACAGTGCCGATGCTTTCGTCATCAGGGGCTTGTGAACAAACCACCCCGGTGTATAGACACACATCCGGGCCTACCCAATTTTTGGTCATTTGATATGGATCCGAAATCATGGCTTTTTTCCATTCTTGTAAGGCAACATATGCCTTCTTAAGCCTAGGATTTTCAAACTTCAAATTTGGGTCGACCTCAATTTTAATACTGTCAAGAAGAGGGTCCGGTTCACGGTTCAGGTTCGTTTGTTTTAATGATGTTAGTCCACGACGGGTAACCGGGACAGGATATTTGATCAAGGCAATGGAAAATGGGGAAATATAGAAGATGGAAATCAGGCTAATGTAAAAAAAGGAGCCTAAGGTTCGCATTGTGAAAGGGTTTAGGAAAACCACCTTTGGCTTGGCCAAAGGTTTGCCTATAGGAGTCCCATAAAAAGGATGTTATAATTGTGAGGATGTTGTTACATGTTGTTGAACGGTGAATGTATCTTTACCCCCCAAATATCTCTCCACACCACAAAATCTTATTGCCATTTGCTAGAATCTCGTTAATTTGTAAAAACTATCTCCCAAATTTTATGAACAAGTGTGTTACCTAAAGATATACTAATTAAAGTAGATTTACAAGTCGGCAAACACATTCAAAGAACAGTAAGAATATGACAAGAAGACTGAAAAAGGGTCATTTTCAAGAGGCTATAAGTCCTAAACCATCAAGAGTTACCCGCTTTGTGACCGGTCTATGAAAAGCTCATATGCGCCAAATGTTGTCCAAAACATCCGTTTGGCCAAAATATCAAGTCCAGATCCCCTCGGCTTCAATTTCAGTCTCCTCTCTTTGTTATAAATCGCAAGATATATTGGAATTTCTTTAATCGAGGTCTTAGCCGTCTAACTTTCCTACCCGTTATTATGACTATTCCTGTAAGTTTTAGGCACTGAACAATACAAAGATACTTTTTTTTTCTTTCTAAAACATGTGTTATTTATATACTGCGGTGTGCTTCTGTTCTGCATCATCTATAAACAACTTGCAAAAACAATATGTACATTTAAAACAAGTAATCAAAGTATGTACCAAAAGGACAATTACTTTTGACTAATCGGTTTCATGATCGGGAACAGGAGAGTACCAAGCAGGGAACGTTCCTTTGGCTTTAGCTCGAAGCAATCGAGTGAAGGACGAATCAGGCATTTTCCATGTTTCCTCTTCTTCAATCTCCTCCAAGCTCTTTGGTAAACCATCCGGGACAGGACATTCTTTTCTAGCTCTAGATACAAATTTATCCTTATGTGAGTTATCCGTGTTTGATCCATTTTGATTTTGCAACTTCTTACGTGTTTTGTGAATTTCAGAGATTCCATGTAAGCGTCCAATAAGTGTTTTCACTCCTCCTGATTCTAGTATCACCTTTTCTACTTCTTCTTTTGGAGCTTCTTTCTGTTATTATTTAGAAATTACCAACAATTTAACAAAAGGTGAACTAAAATGAATGTTCATTGAGATTATTGTGTGGATGAACTTACTTCAAGTTCTTTCAACTCGAAATAGGCTTTCCAGCAGTTGTAAGATGCATCCCCTTCCATTGTCGAACAGTAATCTGATAATCAGTAACATTATTAAACCTTAACATCAAAACATCAACCTACATGCCCAACGAACTATGGTTAAATGATGTATATATTCTTCGCCTAGTCGCTATATTTGGTTTACATTCCTTAAAGATGAGATGAAAATTTAATCAAACACTTATTTTATTAACTAAAGAGTAACTAAGTATATTTACATTTACAAATAACCTAAAGAGTCAAGATGAAAACTATGAAAAGATTAAAAATAAATAAAAAATAAATAAAAAATAAATAAAAATAAAAAATAAAATAAAATAAAATAAAAAATTTTAAAGTCGAATCAATATTTGTTTGACTATTTAGATATTGGAAATGATTTGCAACGCTCCATGATCCATATTTTGATTGGGACAGTCAATCATATACATTAAACTGTTGTTCTGCATATATATGTTGCTTTAACCGGTTATACACATAAGTGTGCAAATCAAAACATAATGTGTGCAAATCATCTCCCGATAGATATGTATGCAGTAATATTTTATTGTTGAGATGATGAACATGTTGCTTGTGTCTTTGGTGGCATCTTAAATTGGCACCTAGACATAACACTAACAGTACTAAAGACTGAACAGAGGTTAATTTAAGGTTCAAATCTCGGCACCATATCATTTTTGTGCGTTTACCACGTATGCTTTATCACTTATATGTTGGCTAACGCTCTTAGGGGTCTTTTTTTATCTATTTTCCAGCTAGTCCAAAGTCTGGTTCAACAAAGTTATAGAGGCTAACCCTTTGTCATGCATGCATATCAAGTTTGATTCCATGCTTAAACAGTTAAACATAATCATCAACATGATAACATATTAAGTTTATAGAGTATACCTGCTAGATCGTTTTCGGTCTTCTTGATCAAAGGAGGATCTCTAACAATCCTATCAAACTTCTTACGACTAAACGGTTCAAGTTTAGGCACATACGACTTGTCCCTCGAACTACAACAACATGACACCCTCATTGTCCCCAACCTCGCACAACCAACATCATACGGATTCACTGATCTTGTCATCATACTTGTTGGCATCTTTGTCGCCATATTCTTTTCCTAAGAAACGAGAATATGGTGATGTTGAATGTATTATAGGAAGCGGGAAGTATAGATAAGGATGGTTTGTTAACTTTGTTTATAGTATTATTATAAGACTAAAGTGTCTTGATGGTTAATTTGTTTTTGTGAATGTGTGATGTTGGCCGTTGGATGATGTTATGGGTGAACTTTGGGCCAGGATTAGAGTGACTGTTACGTGGCGATTGGGAATGTAGGGTAAGGTGTCGTGTTGTCGAAGGCGGCTTGTTTGTGTGTTGAAGAGCCTACAATAACACTTTTAAGCAACATTTATCTTCTACCAACTTTAAATACTCTGTATATAATAAAACAAATTGACTTGTATAGCGACATTTGAGGGGAAAATGATCTGTTTAGATAAAGTTAACTATTTGTTTTAAAAAAAAACGAAGATAAAGTTAAAAGTATTAATGTTTACATCAAGTTTAGTGTACTTTTTGATTTGTTGACATAAAAAGAATGGGATATGACTTTTTAGGTATTTGCAATGATATTTTATACTGTAGTTACTTCTTCACGCTTGAAGTCAAGGTTATGCACGCATGAAAAGGGGTGTCGCGAACATCCCCCCAAAGAGGGCTAACGTGGAGAGACGTAGTGTTTTGGCATTATCCTGGTGTGTGCACCAAGAGCGGGTGTAATGTAGTTGATTTTAAACAAAATGAGAAGAGAAGCTATAATGGTGAAGTCGTAAAAAAAAGAAAGAATGATGTGATGCTAATATAACAGTAGAGATCTTTCTCTTGATGCCATTGCACACTCCTTTTGTTTGTACATATGTCTGTACAAAATTTGGGTAAAATTGACAAGTGTCATTATAAAATGTGGACAGGCATATGCAACACTTTTTATCTAAAACTGGAATGATCAGACTAATTCAGACAAATAGTATCTTCATAAAGCTCCTAAGAAATTTCCAAAAGCGACACATTTTGGGCGTAACATTTCTACATGAATATACTCATGAAATTCTAATTTTACACATAGGGCGACATCTTGCCTTGCAAAGTAACTCTTTAGAACTCGAACTCACAGTCACACATAACATGTTTCAGGTTCACACTCGGTTTTGTTGATTTGAGCAGACCCATACTGCATTTCCTATCATACAGAAGATCTTTGAGCTAATTCATCACTTCAACAGAATAACATCCCATTCATAACGACTCACAAAGCTAATCAGGTAACAAAATCATTTACAAAACTATGGTCAAGATGGTATGTTCAAAGCGTAGATGGTATCGTTAGTACTTTTGAATACTATGCAGTATGCACATTCTTACTATAATAAAACAATTTTGTACAGTTAGAACAAGATCAGAGAGAAAAAAGAATTAGCGCGCGAAAAAGAAATCAAGACCATCTAAAACTCCGTGGTAACGTGAGATAAATCTTGGAATCTACACAAGCGGGGTCGACTTGTGCTCATGAACATCTGTCACGACATCATGAAGCTCGGGGAAGACTGTTATGATTACCAGTTCAAGTAATCCATAAGCAAGTTGCTTCAAACATACACTAGACTGCAAATACTAAACCATATTAGCATTCTAAGCACAAAATGACAATATAAGACGGCTATTTTAGACATTTACCTGTAGAAAATAGTATACATCTTTAGCACAACGTTTGTATTGGTTATGACCGATCAAGCTGACCAACGTCGTAGGTGCTCCATCTAAAAACGACAAGTGCTTTTTAGACATTTTATAATCAAATGGTCGAAAACAATTAATGGAAGAAAAAAATGCTTACTGAAGATCATCTTTTTGACATCACTAGCCCTTCGAGCAGCCTCAAGCTGCTCTTCAAACGAAGCTTGTTTATTGATTTTACTACCAGATGAACGACTTGCAGATAGCGGTGAATCTTCATCAGAATGAGACCCAGTTTGACTTTGAGCATTCGCCTTCGTAAAAAATATGCCTCCGGGCCACAAAACCTAAATTAAAAACCCGTCACTATTTGATATCTCAAAACATTATCATAAACTTGTCAATGTTTCTTTTACGACACTTTGACTTTAGGGGAGATAATGCAATTTAAGTTAGGATTAGGTAAGTAGCAACATACATCTTGTATCCAACGTATACCAGAAGCCACAATATCGTCTCTCCTGAGCCAATGTATTTGTCTTAAAAGCCAGTCATCAATAGCATCTTCCATCATTAACTGCAAAATTTGCTTTGATATCCAAAACACTTGTCGTCTGCATATACAAAGATAATTGTCAATGCGTAGTATTGACAATGTTACAACTATTTATATAGTTACATCATATGCATTCTCAATCGATAACCGACCATATTGTTCTACCTTAATATGGATTATACAAAACAGACTAGTGACAGAAGATAATACACATACAGAAATAAGCCAAAAACTAACCTTAACCAGCCTCGTCGATTAAGTTGAAATACCTTGTCTACCAAATTTAACAATGGAACACTCACATTAGGGGGTGTCCACTGCAAGAAAATACAAAATAATATTTAGTAAATAAACAACATAAAAGCTTTACAAAAGATCAATATATGAAAGTTCAAAGACAACTTTATAACAGATTTAAGGGTTAATATTATCAATTCGACGGTTTAACCCAAAATATTCTTGCCAATGTTTTTATCCCTAGTTCTTTTTTGCATTATTTTCATCCACCAACTTCTTTTGTCTTTATTGTATATTTTTTACTTAAACCCGTTTTCATCAGTCGTTTTTCGATAAAATGCCATCTTTATTTTTTTCTTCATTTTCTGCTATCATATCATAACTTTTAGTTTTTAATTAAAATTTTCAAATAACAAAAAAAGTTATTAGGCGAAACGATGCAAAAAATAATCGCCAAAAAACTGTTATCAAACCTACATATAAAGCAGAGGAAAAACTAATGGTGCGTTTAGTTGGGGAAAAACATCCCGTTTTTCTAGGAAATTTTTCATATAAAAATGAAAAAATTGAAAATTCGTTTAGTCACACTTTTTTCCAATTTTCAAAAAAAGTGATTCTCATTTTCAAAATTTTAACTAAAACATTGAAAAGCCAATTCTACCCTTTTCACTCTTTCCTTCTCATTTTTTTTCTCAAAAAAAAAGAGCGGGATCTACAAAACATGAAAGATACAACATTCTAACCCTAGTCTCTTGTGTCATCCTCCACCGTCCATTCTCGCCGCCCACCGTCGCCTCCACCCGACCAATCTTTTCATTTTTTTTAAAAGGAAAAATATAATTCCATCTAAACGGGTTTTCAAAATTCTCCAACTTTTCTCTCAAGGAATTTAGAAACGGAAAAGCAGGAAAATTTTTAACCAATTAAACGCTACCTAAACTTTTGATCCTAAAACCCTAAGTCGCGTGATTTCTTAACATTTAGTGTGTTTAGGAAACATGTTAAACGAGTTGCAAGAAATTAAACAGAAAAATACCTCTGCAGGCACACTAAGCGGATCTTCCATGCGATCAGAAGTTGAAGGAAAATTTGCAGCCAAGCTTAGTATTTCAGATCGCACCCCTGAAGTAGCTCTCTTCTCTGAATCTAAGCTTTTTAAAAGTTCATCATGTTTAACAACTCTGGGTGGGAATCCTTTAGAGTTTAACTCGTTGTCTGAGTGCCATCCTTCATTAGAATCCATCTCGTTATCTGAAAAACTATTGGCTGATTCTGAGGTAGCTTGCCCTGTAAATGAATTACTAAGTTCATCTGCTTTCCATGTTAAACTTTTGCTTGTTGATGAACCCGAGGGCTCTAATGTGAAAGTTGGGCCCACAACTTTCTTTATCAAACCATCTGAAACACCTTTAAACTGACGCACGATATCATCTACAGCATCATCCACGTTGACTGTTGAATCAAAGTCAAATGTTTAGATAGATTTAGCAATTATAAACTACATGTTCAAACAAATTAAAGAGGTGTTCAGATTTGCATTTTGAACGTAATTATGCAGAGGATGATTATCAGCTGTAATAAAACGAGTTGTAGAGGATAGAGTTGCATGTAATATAACAATCAGATTTAACATATCAGATATTCGAACGCTTTAGAATTTCCAATTACACAAAAAAAGACAATCTTGTGAAAAAAAAAGATATACATGAAAGGATGATTACGTATTTCTATCTATCCTTTAATAATCAGTTTCGTTTCAGACGGTATGAAACTGACTATTTGGCTCCTCAGTAAAAAAGTCGATAGCAAAATTTGTTTATCATTTATCCAAACACGAAAAGCTTATTACTATGACAAGTCGTGATCAGATAAGCAGATCAAAACGCAAATCCAAACCCATTAGTATGACACGATAACATGAAAAATCTAAGGAACGGACCTGCTAAGGTTCTCATTACAGAAGAAGACTTCCCAAAAGAGTAATTCTGCAATAACCCCACAAAATAATTAGCCAAAAAAAAAAAATTAAAGCCTTATATTAATCTTGAATAGGAACAAACCTTTGAAGATATACTCAAAAAGTCCCACACTTCATGTTGCTCTGCGACATTAGCTATGGACAAAAGATCCTACAAAGAACAAAAACCGTTCAATATTCAAGACCATATTATTACTTTCTTGGAAAATCTTATAAACAAAATTAGAACCGTACTTGCAGATATTTATCAAGCTGAATGCAGCGTTGATGAACAAATGCATCCTCTGTACTTGACGAAAATATCCTTTTAGGGGGTAAATGTAAGGTGTAGTTTGGGATGTCTTTAAGTTGACGATGCAGTCTCTCAAAGTTCCGGTATCTGTTAACAAAGTAGAAATGCATAAAAATTAAAATCTGGCTTTGGAAACCATAGAATAATGTTGTTATTAAGGAGTTCAAGAACAAGACCTTCTTTTCACAAACCAGTGGTTGTTATCGGCACCCGAAACCGCAATGGAATAGACTGCAAATGATTTTGACCCAAGTTTCTCAAAATATGCTCCTAGAACCTGTAGAAATCACAAAACGTTATATTGGAAGAAAATCCTGAAAAAGAAATGTAATCAAAGCGTCTTTTTGGACATGTCTTGTAGACTTGTACAAAGGTTACCAAGAGCATATAACAGAATAGGTGGGCCTAGTAGATTATTAGTAACTAGTTAGGACCTGCGATAATTTTGAATATACAATAAGAAAACATGAACAAAACAGAAAGTTCGGCACCGTCTCTCAAATCAAGAATAAATAGCCTACAAGGCTACAAGTCTAGAACCCTAAGCCCTATTCACGCAGTTTTTTTCTAATAAAGATAATCCATGTCTTACAAAACTACCATAACCAATCCCTTATGAAAAGTAAACCTACGAAAATATCAAAAACACTTATCCAAACAGAAATTAAAATACATCAAGTATGGTCTTGCACAAAAGTCCTTAAGTTTGCTGCTGGTTATGAGGCCCAGGTAATCAGGATATGATTACAGATGACACCTAAAGACTGTAAATGCCAGGCTCGTTCATTTTAATGTACGACTATACAAACATAATAGATACCAATAGCGCATTTCACAAAAATAGCAGCGTACTTTTCAAGATCATCTTGTTTGGTAATTATACTATTTTATGTCCCAAGATAATCAAGAGTTCTTTAAACGGGCTACTTTATTACTATGGTTCAGTATACAACGAAAAGGGAAAACCAAATAGAACCAAAAACACTTTAGTTACTATTTTATGTCCCAAGATAATCAAGAGTTCTTTAAACGGGCTACTTTATTACTACGGTTCAGTATACAACGAAAAGGGAAAACCAAATAGAACCAAAAACACTTTAGTTACTATTTTATGTCCCAAGATAATCAAGAGTTCTTTAAACGGGCTACTTTATTACTATGGTTCAGTATACAACGAAAAGGGAAAACCAAATAGAACCAAAAACACTTTAGTTACTAGAACATAATCGCCAATTATGACCAAAAAAATTACCAAGGTAGCCCATTAGTTACCTGATTTACCACACTAGGACATAAAAAGTCATAAATATCAAATCGGACCTTTCCAAAGTACTTTAATGTATTATGGAATTTGCTGTAATAGACTAAAAAACCCTAATGCTAACTCGGCCTCCTAGCAAATACCATCTTCGTTTGAAGAAGGGTTATGCGACCCGATGAGCTACAGGTCCCCGAGGACGATACATGATGCGTGATGCAGATGTGGGCACATCATGGACGCACGCATTTATAAACCAAACATGTCATGCAGCTTATAGGTATATACATTATACACAAATAAATCTTTATGATCCACATGATTCACCTTAGAGTCGTGTTTAGTTTGCAGTCAGGAATCATTGTAGCATGGGTTTGGTAGCAGTGTGAACTGGGAATGGGATTCAATTATTCGCCACCCCCTTTGAAAGGTCTAGAGAATTCCCATTTTTGAGGCTATGATTTCAGATTTTAAAACATGCCTACCCTTTGACCAAACATCATCTATTCTTAACATTTTCATTCCCTGGTTCCCAAACCCTCAATCCAAGCACCCCCTTGAAGCAACGCATACTAAAAATGACTTACCATAAGAAATACTGACAAAGAATACTAATATAATAAACTAGTAACATAACCACCATAAGAAATACTGAATTTATATAGGCCAACTCTTCTAGATGACGTTCTACTTAAGAGGTTGACCAATTCCTCATGGCGCTCACTTATTCAATTCTTAATGATAATGGCATTAATAAGATTTATAATCTTCATCTCCTAATCCCTATTTGTTGAGTGGCATAACAATTTAGTATTTATCTGTAATTACTTACGTTTATCAGTACATGTGCATATGGGCCATCGACCCAACAAATCACTTTTACTATAGAGTTCAAAAACAATTTTCAACTACTTATATGATGGAAAGGATAAGTAATAATATCAATACAGTAACAGTAAACTGCATAATAAGAAGAAACATGGATGAACAATAATTTGCTCTTACCCGGCACTTAAGCTTTGGACTATATCCTTCAATGCGTAATACTTTATCAGAGGCAACATTAACATTATGTCCATCATTTCTATCAGCATTTGCACTATAAAACTCTGATATTATTGACCCACTAACTTGATCTGGATATGCATTTCCAATCACAGCCGGGTTGATCAAATCAGACTCACTATTCGATTTTCTAAAACTACCTCGAATATTTTCTTCAAATCCAGCATCGAAAGTCAGCATATTACTTTGAGCGCCATCAAACTGAGGGTTTGGTGGAATCTGTCCTAAGGTCCTACCAATGCTTTTTGAAGTCTCCAACTTCTTAGGTAACATATCATTTCCCATATCTTTATTAATACCACCACTTTTTGGCACTAGAGCAGCATTTTTTTGTTCATTCTTCTGAGCTTTTTTCTTATAATTTCTACCTTTTGTCCACATATTTTCAAGATTTTCAGGCTGAAGAACCTCTGACCTTCTTTGGGTTGCTGCCTCAAGACCCCGAGCCCATTTAGCAGCTGGTAAATGCTTTGTTTCGTCATGAAGAGAGTTAGCTAATGGAAGTTCTAGTGTCATGTCACTCTTCTGACTATACGAATGCTCGTGGTTTCTTGAGGAGCTTGTAGTAGCGGCTTGCTCTTGCTTATGACTTTTACCGCTACTTGATTGATCTCCGCTTGTCTCTTCGCATCCCTCTTTAGCAGAGGCAAGAAAAATAAGTTCAAGTAGCTCATTAATGTATCCTGGGCTTGCAAATCTCATTACAGGTTCCATAACCAAACAAGTTAAAAGCTCACGAGCTATGCATCGAACTAAAGGCGACTGAGCTTCCCGTGGTTTCAAGACTACTGCTAAGACGGGCCCCATGATCCGTTTAAGATACTATAAAATAATAAGAAGCATCAGAAAGTATTCATATATTGATATTGTGAAATTTATTGAATTTTACATCAAAACACTCCACTCACACCTTGTACTCACTCTCGGGAGATAGTACAGCGGGATGAAGCTCGTTAGAAGCCATGAGATGGTGCTTTAATCTTTCATCTCTTTCTTCTGAAGATAATGTTACCATAACCTCTACGCCAATAGCTGCTTGGTTTTTCCTGAAAAGTTCTAAGTGGACCCCCACTAGATCAACTACGTCCCTGAAACACCAAAAACTATAAGTTTTGAACAAAAAGATTCACTAGTCTAGTAAGTTTTTAGGGTGTTTGGGTGTGCATTTTTAAAATAAATATTTTAAGTTCAAGAACAAATAATCATAAACGCATATCCAAACACCCCCTATGAGGAATACTAGTGAAAAAGTCCTACATATACCAACCTCGTCAACAAGTCAACAAGGTTAATATTCTTAACTCTTGCAGATATTTCCGCAAGAAGATCCATAATAATCGTTCGCATCAGCTCAGGTGCCTCCTTATCCGGTGTAATATCCGAATACCAAAGATCACAAACAAAATCTTGCAAAAGCTTATTGATAAAATCCTCCATTGCAGACTCGACAACCGGAGAATCAATCTTCCTCTTCCATCTAGGCGGTGGAGGCAAAGTGGTAAGCCGTGAATCGTTCACAGATAATTGCTTCTTTTCTAAATGTGATAAATATGTTTCTGGTCGGTTTTTCCTGATCTTCCATCGGAATTCAACATCATTTAACAAAATTCGTGATCCCGCTACCAAAAGTATTGCTATAGGAACATTCATCCACATTGATTTACTCGTGTCTGTAATAATACAAGATAACAATTAACATTCAAACGTAACTGGCTCATCCTTAAATTCGACTATTATACAAACCATTGTCCAAAACCACTATCCTTGCAACTTATTCCTGTTTTGCTTAAAATCAACAGATGGTATTTGATAACTGAAAAAACTGCTTATTTCTTTTTGTTTAATACACCAAATAAGCAGTTATGAGAATTTGGATATAAATCCAAACTGCTTAAGATTATCTACTTTCATGAGGGTGGAATGAGCAGTTTTAATTAGGCAGCTAAGGAGTTTGCTTAGTAACATTTTGTGGATTGCTGATTTAAGTGCTTATCTACTTATTGGCTTATTGCATTGTATAAAAGTAGATAAGCAGCCCCAAACAATACATTCAGAATTGCTTTTCTACTCATTTTAGAAGGAATAACTACTAAAAAATAAGCAAGGTGATATATAATATCTGCTTATTTTCAAAGCAAATAAGCACTTTGTAAACGGCAATCCCAAACCACCCCCTATTCAAACTGCTTACTTAATCATATTATAATTTTTAAATCCTGCACTATTTCATACAGCAAAAAGCATAGGCAATTCTAATATGCAAATTCTATCAACGAAATCCAACATGCATAAACACAATCATAATCCATAAATCACAAAGTAAAGTGTAACTTACGAGCTAAGAAGTACGAAACACAGAAAATACAAAGACCCCACCAAACAGTTCTCAGTTTAAATTCTTCAATTAGATCCTGTATACTCTCCATACCCTTCATCTCTAACAACTAAACCCTAATTCTCAATTCACAAAACTATCACCAAACAAAACAAAACCCAAATCCTATTTCAACTAAAACAAGTGTTTTTAGCCAAATCCACTTCTGGGTATGATTCAAAATTCAATTTTTTATATAAAAACTGAAATCTTTTTTATAAAACTTTATTGATCAAGAAACAAAACCCAAGTCAAATTAACTTCTGGGTATGCTTAAAAACTGAATCTTTTTTATAAAAACTAAAAGTTTATTAATCAAGAAACAAAACCCGAATCTTTTTTAAGGGTTTTGGTGAAAATCAAGTTGTGGGTATGATTAAAAATTAAATCTTTTAAAATAAAGATTAAAAGTTTAAGGAGATGCTTTTGGTTTGTGGGTTTTGAGTGGAGATCGATACAAAAAATGGGTGTCAAAAGGTTAGATAAACAAACAGAACATGTTTGTGATTATTGTTGATGATGTTAAGATTAATTTAATTAATTTAAGGATTGGTGTCTGGTTGTCTTGTTTGATCGGTTGTGGTTATCTTCGTTGAGTAGGCTTGACTTGGGTTTGTAATTTTCTTGATTTTTTTACCTGAGTGTTTAAGACAATTTTGATAAGTTATTGGTGATTGGATTTGGATATGTCATATGTGTTATCAAAAAAGGATTATTGGAATCGTAGAAAAAGTAAAATAGAATACCCGTAAATACACGGGTTAAAGGACATTATTCAGTTTAACTTGAAATCTTATTTGGGTTTGGGGCGGTAGTTTTACTCTTATTCGAGTTTTAGTTTAACCCAAATAACTCGCATGAGAAATTTTGATTGTGATAAATGTGGTTCGAGTTTTATGTTAAGGTCGATTTTAGGTCGTGGGTTAGTTTTGTGGTTCGTGCTATGATAGAAGTCATGATTCAGTGGTTATGTAATTCGTTAGTTTTATGGTTCTGGTTTCTGGTTCGAGTCATGCCAGAGGTTGTTCATGGCAGGGTTATGTCATTTGTTCGTTGTTCGTGGTTCGGACAGTGGTGTTGCCCGTTGTTCATGTATTTGGTTATCGGTCTGTGGTTCGTGTAGCCTGGGTCAAAGGTCATGGTTGTTTAAGCTTGTGGTGGTCCACCAATCGTATGTAATTTTTCATTTTGTTGTGCGCACAACCCCCTCCCCCCTCCGCGGGTATGATTATGTGGTTGAAATTTGATTTGTTTGATTTTTTTAGTAGGTTTAGCTTAAGGTGTGTGGATTGTGATCGTGGTGGGGTTTGTACTTGATATGCACTTAGTACAGGGTGGGTGCCCTTAAGTGATTAGTGTTTGTTGGGCTTAGATGGTGGAATTGTTTTTTTGATTGTTTGTTTGTTCACGAGTTATGTAGTGTCGAGTCATGCATGAATCGTTTGAGTCGAAATTTATCTTTTTTGGGTGTTGTTGTAATACCTGCCTACCTGGCAACTTGCTAGTTCTTATTATTTAGGGTGAAAGTAAAAGCAGCATGGCGTGATTTTTCGGAAGCTAGATGTCTGTAGCGAATTTTGAAAATTAAATTTATACGCAATATATTTTGGAATTTAGAACAATATGCGCAATATGATAGGTAACAACAAGTTACTGGTCACAAACTTTCAAAATGTGAAATGGTCCTGTGACCGTTGACTTTCCAGGGTCATCCGCCATATTTTCGGTTAAAAAGTTTGATAATGGTCCTTATGGTCGTTAACCGATTTAGTCCGTTTTCAGTTTTCATCCGTTTTTGTCCAGGTTTTCTTACGTTTGTCCGTTTTTCTTACGTTTTTATCGGTTTTCATCCGTTTTTGTCCGTTTTTCTTACGTTTTTGTCGTTTTTAGTCGGTTTTTCTTCGTTTGTCTTGTTTTCTTCGTTTTACCTGTTTCATCACATTTGTTTTAAGTTTTGTTCGTTTTCGTGCGCGTTTTAATTCGTTTTTGTCGTTTTTCTTCATTTTGTCCGTTTTATTCACGTTTTGTACTATTTCAACATTTTGAAAATTTTTTTCAAAAAGAAAAAAATTGGAAAAAATTTTCCAAAAAAAAATTGGAATTATTTCACAATTTTGAAAAAATAAATAGGAATAAAAAATTCCAACAAAAATTTGAAAAAAAATTCAAATTTCAAAAAAAAATTTGAATAAAAAAAATTTTTCAAAATATTTTTTTAAAAAAATATATATTTTTTCAAAATACATTATTTTTAACAAAAATCTTTAAAAATATTGAAAATTTTGAAAATAAAAATTTCAAAATTTTTTAAAGATTAAAAAATATATATATATATATATTGAAAATATATTTTTTAAATATTTGAAAATATTTTTTTATTCAATTTTTTTTTGAATATATTTTAAATCTTAAAAAAGAATTTGAAATTTTTTATTTTCAAAATTTTCAAATATTTTTTTTTAAAGATTTTTTTAAAAATAATGTATGAAAAAATTTTTTTAAAAAAATATTGAAAATATTTTTTAATTCAAATTTTCAGAATATATATTTTTTAAATATTTAAAAAAAAAAGTTGAAATTTTTAATTTTCAAAATTTTCAAATATTTTTTTTAAGATTTTAAAAATGTGTTTGAAAATATTTTTGAAAAAAAATATTTGATATTTTTTATTCAAATTTTTTTTTTTTAATTCAAATTTTTAATTTTTTCAAATTTTTTAAATTTTTTTCCTATTTATTTTTAAAAATTGAAAAATTCAATTTTTTGAAAATTTTTCCAAATTTTTTTCTTTGGAAAAATTTTCAACATGTTGAAATAGTACAACGTGAAAATCTTTCGGTCGCTGGTACGACTGTTTCGTAAAAAACGGATAACAATGCGCTTTCGAAAACGGACAAAGAGAACGCGGATGGCTGATAAAACGTAAAAGAAAAACGTGTAGAAAAAGCGGTGGCGAGAAGTTCATCTGAAAGATGGCAACAGGCAAACTGTTTCTTTCATCGCCAAAATAAAGTTAGTGACGCGTCCACGAACGTCGTACGAAAAGTTTGTGGCTGGTAACTTGTTGAATACCGTCATAACAGCGTCGTTATTCTAAAGACTAATAGCGTCTAACAATAATTTTCAAAAATTAAGATGCATACATCGGAGTTAACCGGATGCTTTTAATTTCGTAATTATAAAGGAAAATGATCCCTGCAGTTTTTCTTTGCCGAGGGAAGTTGTGTGCTGCTATGTTGAAATAAGTCAAACCAAAGGCTTCATGTGTAAAACTAAAAGAGTTAAAGGGTAATAAATGTGAAATTTAGGATTTAATTTTTTCTTTGCAGCAGAGAGTTTATGTGCAGTGAACATCATGGATGTTTTGCCCTATTTATAATATGATATGGGAAATTTGAATTTATGTTACCAAATATGTAACTTATTACTTGATTCAACTTTGTGTCGTATTGTTGAATCTGTGCCGTATTGTTGGTAGATTTAAGGAATGCCAAAAAAGACAAGAGCTTTCAAATATAGATACATCCATATCAAAATCATTTATGTATCAAAATAACATATTATGAGTTCACAAGTATCATGTTAATCATGCAAAACATCATATTAGGGACAAAATTACTTCAAATGTAAATATTATGCAAAACATGTTTAAGTTCAACCTTGGTTTAAAAATACGTGCATAATTGCGTAAATTGTGCGCATTATTGCATTACATTTAGGATTTTGCATCATGGTGCCTTATGCGAGGCCATCTCAAAATGCGCTTTCATTAGACCGCAATTTGCCACATTTGTGTAAAGCTAGCAATAATCGCAATTGTCGCAATGTGGAATTTAGGTCATTTTCGAAAAATTAATCCATTTTGAAGAAGCTAAAATCTTTAATGGAGTTTGAAAAATAGATGCTATTTGAAGACGTCTAAAACAAACACAATAACGACATTCAAATTGCCCTTTGATTCATGATCATGCACCATTAACATCATTTAAAATCCCGCAAACAATCTTCTTATTCCATCTTCATGTTGCGCAAGAGTTCACATTGTTCTTTGATCATACATAATTATATATGTAAAATAATTGAGCTGGAAATCATAGGTGTGTTTCAAATTTGATTAAAATTTCAGTTTTGACTTTTGTTATTGATTTTGTTATGAATGAATTAAGATTGCTAGCCACTTGTATAACTTATAAAGTATACCTTTATTACATTATAACATCATGTCATCATGTATATGTATAGAATGGACTATAATCGTTCATTTTCAACCGCATCGACATATAAAAATAACAATGATCCATGCAGAAATTATGGAATTAAAGATCCAAGAATTAAAAATATATTTACATGTTCGTTATGTTCGAAAGTAACTAAAGGAGGAGGGTCTCGTTTAAAACAACATTTAGTTGGAGTTTATAATGTTGTTTCTAAGTATTTTGTGTCATGACTTATTTGTTTTACAAATAGATTATTTGCCTATTTTGTATATCTTAGTGACTTATTTTTAAATTTATTGCATTTACTTGGTACTTTGTTTAATATACTACGCATAAATTAATATTTTTTTTTTTACTTTTTTAATACAAAATGCATCGCGTTCAAAAATGCGCTCGCATTTAAAAGACGCATCACGCAACGGCCTTTGGGACTTTTAACGCATCGGATCACAAAACACAATTTTAAACCAAGAGTTCAACATTTAGTAGCATGAAACATATAGGCATAAAAGCATTATAAGGACAAAACCTTTTCAAGGTTTACACATTTGACTATTAATCAAATAGTGGTCAAACACCAAGATAACGTCAAGACAATTAATCATGTTAAAAAAGAACATGTAATAAATGCATGTATGTGTAATGCAAGTGGTCTTGATAAACTAACGAAAGTAAAATCATATTTACTACATGTTTAATTTGTATTCCTATATTGGCCTATTGAAGAGTAACAATGATGATAATTAGATTTGTCTCATTAATATGTGGCTTAATGCGAATCAACTGAATGCATTATAACTAAGGTGATGAAGATTTCATGTTATACACAAGAATTTAACAATGGTGTGTCGACATTTTGAAAGAAAACAATATGCTTTAATCTTGTGTTTGGGATCTATGGTTTTTTTAATTAGATAGCCTATTAGATGACATATTTTATGTTGATTTAAAGTGTGTACTTTAAATATGATTTGATCATTTAAGACCAAGAGATGGAACTGAAGTTGATTTGGGTGATTGGTTTTTCGTTACTGTGTTTTAGAATGAAAAAGATTTTGAACATAGTATGTTTGGCTCACGGATATCAACTGATATCTACTGCCACGGATTCCACGAACCCTTTTGAATGGGTCAATTCTTCTTGTCGAATGGGTTCGTAGCTATTAGAGGCCAAGATAAAATAACAGTTACTTTTTGACTATTTATTTTGACGTAATGGTTGGGTGAACTCAAAAAGTGTTGGTTGAGGCGGATAATCATATCTTAATGGCCTGTAAACATACTTGGTCTTTAGGTAAAGTATATTTACTTGGAGAGGACAAGTGGAGTCCACTCGAGTTTCTTAAGTATACTCCTCGAAGGTCATTGTCACACGGGGTGCATGATTAGCAAGGTTAGCTTTGAGATTGCATTTAACATATGTTGTTAAAATGTTGATTTATGGTTTAATAGATATGGCATGTTGTTTGACGGAAGTTCAAACTTATGTATATGTAAAAGTGTAACGATAAAGTATTAGAGTACTTTGATTTATAACACTTTAATAACGTATGAAAGTGATGTCTAATACTACTTATACTCAGTGGAAATGGATAAAAATGACGAGAAGCATCATGCTCGTTTGGTTAAATGAGAGATGAATATCGGCGATTGCTATGACCCATGGATCTCTCCTGATGCAAGGTCTTAGGTTTGATATGAATGAGCAAAGTTACATATGTTGTATATTTGCTCGAATTTGGTTTTTCGGTTATGATGTTTTACCAATTTCATTGCAAGGTAAATATTTGGGGACTTGGATGAGTATTCCAAATTGTTAAGGCTACTTCAATAACTTTCAACCATGTTGGTATAGAGTTGATGTTTAGTTAAAGCGAAATTCAAAAAAATGACGTATTATTATATTTCATTAATTTCAACGCACAACGCGATACAAAGTAGTGGGTAAACCACGAAAACGTATAATCCTAAGAAACAATATAATTCTCCATGAGGGAGTTTGAGCAGAGGGTAAATCAGCATAATCAGTGAGATGACGATGATGACTAAGACCGGGCTAACCATTCTTGAACACTTCTTATAGCGAAGATTTTAAATGATGTAAATTTATTTTTGTGAGGATTGTGGATTGGTGGTTCGAATATATATAGCGAGAAATATAGCCGTTGGAACATTGTGTACGACCGTTGCACAGTTGACTCACGGACCCCTTTCGTAAGGAAGACGAACCCTTTTGGAGGGTTTCGTGGGATCAGTGGTCAGGTGACCGAAAATAGTTTGAAAAGGTTTAACTATTTTTTCTCGGGTATGATTCACGGGATTTAATGATCGTTGGATGAGTCCGATTAATTTTAGATTAGAGGGAGGTGAATATACCCGTTCTTAAGGTGTATATTCACACGAGGATCAAAGGAACTATGGATACTTATGTAGTAGCTCGAGTCTTTTGTCACCCGAAGGTCAATGTTGACTTTGAGTTAGTTTTAGGATGAGTTTTTTAACATATGTTGTTAAAAATACTTGAGTGTTAATTTTTCGGATATGACATTTAATGACTATAATCGTAAGTCAAATATACCAGAATATTTCGGATGAAATATTGATACGCGTACAACGCGCGTTCGGGGTCAAAGGAAACTTCTTTTTCTTCGAGCAAGTTTTTCAACCACCTAGGCAGTGAACCTAATCGTTGTAGTGTAGTATTAGGGTAAGCCTCGGGATTGATATCATTCTCTAGGGGAATAGGAATGCTAGTGAGAAATTACTACGCTAAGGTTGGGGTTGAGGAAGATTATTTTTTATCTTTTTTATATTTGTTTTAGAAAATTGAAAGTACGAATCTCGGGGTATTGGATTTGGGGGGTAGTATTTCTACCGATTACTCTACTATTATCTATTCTAATTAACTAAGCTAAGGGGTAGTCTATGTCTAATTGATGTGTGCTCGTATGATGATTAAAAATGTGTTTACCTAGATGCTATTACTCCATAGTTATCTTTTATTGATGGTTGAATTGTCACGTCCTTATTCTTAACACGTTGTGTCTTCTAAGGTAGTAGGGTATGTTTTTTCCCTAACTCTTTGAGGATACCTTAAGGTTATTGCCTACAAAATCTATAGGATTCATAAACTAACTCTAAGGTTATCTTTGGATTTTTAGCCTACAACAACTCTAGGCGATTATAAACTAATGTTCACAAAGATTACTCGAGCATTAAAAACACAACGATTGCCTATTGCAATCCTAGGCCAATTACAATTAATATAAGAGACAACCAATCAATATTCGACATGGTGAACATGGAAGTATACACACATACAATTGAAGACATAATTAAATCAATGAAGTAAATTACTTATCTTGTTGTAAAATAGGGTATGAGAAACCACTAAATCTTTGCCCAGACATTGCGGTTTTAGGTTCTCATAATTCTACCTCTCTAAAGTGAAAATTCGAATTCTATATATAGAGTTACAAGCTACGGGCGTCATTCTTTAATTGTGACGCCGTCGGATCAGCCGCATTAGGGTTTCGTCTTGACCAAGTTAACTTTGGCCGGCGTCACTTTGTGGTTAATGTGGCAGCGTCGGCTTCATCTTCTGGCCGTCACGAATACGGATCTAGGCCGTCCGAGTTGTGATGTCGTACTCTTTGAAGCTGGCCGTCGGTACAAAATAGAAATTTCACTTCGGCCGTCGCCAATTAGAGGGACGGCGTCGCTTCTCGTGGCAGTCAGTGCGTTTCCAGCAGCTTGAGTGTCTTGATCTTGACTTTGGCCATTTTCTTCACATATTCACGCCTTTTCGTCCAAATAAGTGTCATTCCAGCATTTTGCCTTCAAGAGACCTAAAAAGTGAAAAGGAACAAAATTAAGCAGTAACGGATATAAAAGTGGTCGATTAAGGGCTTAAATGACCCTTCAAAAGTGTACATTTTAAATCCTTATCAAATATTTAAGTTGTCAATCCTACTTTGTTGAGATTATAAAGCTTGGATCCCAATCATGGATAGGAAGACTTGATAATACATCCTCAACATAAGTGTGCGTTATGATTTGATGTAAATTCTTATCGTCTTGGAGGATGACACATTATTTTCATGTTAACCAGAAGACAATATCTACAGTCATAAGTTAGATTTATGATTTGATATTGTACGTTATCTTTGCAAATAATGAGTCCGAATTTTTGTTTATATATGACACACAGAAATATAAATGAATAATAAAATCAACCATAATTTGAATAATGAGTTGATACATACTCGAAATGTTTCTAGACCATTACGTACACACTTTTATAGAAAAACAAATAAGGATTAACGAAATGGGTTTAGATGAGATTAATCCTTATCTTGAGTGTGAGAAAATTAAAAGATGAGATGACCAACAACTTTAGTATAATCATCTACTTAATATTTGTTAATAAGTGCAATAAGCTTATTTTTTGATATTTCATATGTATGAAAAATATCTTTACCAATTTTATATGCACAAAACAGCTTTTCAAAAATACAATATGTTTAGATAATTACTTAAAGTGGTGAGTCATTTTAACACTTGAACTATTAGCGGGAGATCGTGCAAAACAACATTTTTCAATGTACTTGACTAGCTTATTTGGTTCTCATTCCTAAGTGAGTTATTAAGTTTCACAAGTTATGCAAGATGTTAATAAAACATATGCATAGAGAGTTATCTAAGTCCATAAGCAATGCAAAAACAATTTTCTAACTTAATGCATAAAATGTAACAAATGTCCTATTGTGCATAAACATGAAATCGACAAAGAACGAATGACATGACAAGATTGAAACTTATGTTTCACAAATAAACAATCACAAGCACAATTTGCAATAAGCAAAGAACTTATATGCAAACAACATAAATCAAAACAAGTAGTCATTTAGCAAAGCATACAAAAATACTTTTCATCAATTTGCGTTAAATATGATGTATACCAAACTTGATTAGATTCCTTTATATTTATAAATATGATAAAATCCTTTAGTTTCAAAATAAAGTATATAAATGTTCAAAGGATACAAACTTAAATTGTCCGACTCAAAAGTTTGAGTGTATATGTTAAAACGAAACTTAATATTTTGGACAAGCTGCATCATTTGGTTTGTTTGACTTACTTAAATTTCAATAGGACCCGAGAGTATTTTTAAATGAAAATAGACTCAATTCTCTTTAAAATTGTAGGTGGCACGACTCCTACGAACTTACGGTTAATTAGTTATGAATTTTTAAAGTTAGCCAAAGCTGATGAACAAAGACACATGGATCCGACGGACCCTTTTCGAGGGGTCCGCCCTTTGTAAGCGGACCCCACTAGCGAAATCTATTACGATATTTTTCTTTTCTTTGTCCTAATTCCTTCCTTTATCCCTCCCTCCATCAACCTACAACTTTACATCCATTCTCCTTTCGCACACTTGCAAAGAGTTCATTCTTTACCATTTTTCTCCCATATATTAAACTTCATATGATGATTTTTTTCTAATACAAATTTAACGATTTTATAAAATAATTTGATTTTTAGTTATAAAAAAATACTTGCAAGTTATATTTTATAAATTACATAAAGTGTTATCTCTGCAAATCCAGCAAGTAAAGTTATTGCTTTCTTTTGTTTGTGTGTTTGTGTTTTACGAAATCTACAAATGCGATGTTTATGTAAGATAAGGTCAGTTCTGGAATTTAGATAAACAATTCATAGATTGAGCAATATGTTACAAATGTAAATCAAGTTAATAATAAGTTATGATTTCAGTTACATAAATACAAATTTCCATATGATTTTGCCTTTCAAGAAAATGAGAAAAAACATTGATGTGTGTTAATTGTATATAAAGTAGTAACACATAAAACTCTTTCTAACGTTGATTTGAAACATTGATTCATAGATGTTATTAAAATTTAGTGTAAATCCATAAAAAAATGATAAGATCAATAACACTTAATTTATACTTTATTCTAATTTTTGTGAAAGGTAAAAATACAATTAAACAATGAATATAAAACTTTTCCCTCATCAACAAAACTTAAATAGGATTAACAAATTCATTTTGTACAAACACCATTATAAACTTTGTGTATTGAGAACTACAAATTCTTTACGTAGAGGGGGGGGGGGGGGGGAATATGATACCGTTTACAAGGTGAAATCATGCCTACATTACAAAGTAGGCAAATTGCCTACTTTCTTTTGTAAAAAATAAAAAATATTTACAATTAAGCCCTTGCAGATACATGTTCTCCCTGTTCCACTCCCTGTCCCCTCCTTTTTTAACAAAGGAAAGTAGGCAAGTTGCCTACTTTTCAAAGTAGGCATGATTTCCCCCTTTTAAAATAACTTGTTGTATCAAATAGCAGATTAAGTTTGACGTAATACGAAAAGTAGCAATAAAAATACTACACTATACCAATAGTGTATTTCACATAAGAGTACATATCAATACAATATGAACATAAGCCACAAAGATAAACACAAAGCAATGACACAAACAATAATATAATGCAAGTATAAAAGTAAAGCAATAAGTAAAAGTGATAAGGATTTAAAACGTACGCTTTTAGGGGGTCATTTAAGCCATATTTCGACACATTTTATATCCGTTACTGCTTAATTTCGTTCCTTTTTACTTTTTAGGTCTTTTGGTAGCAAAATGCTGGAATGAAGCACATTTGGACGAAAAGGAGCAAATACATGAAGAAAATGGCAAAGTCAAGATCAAAGCCTCACAAGACTGATCAACAATACCTAACGGCATCCCAACCAAAGGGCGACGCCGTCCCTCTATGATGACTTGATCAAAACATGTATGCGACGGCTCAGTGGAAATTTTGGTCACATAACCTGACGGCGTCACGCTTTAAATAAGGAGGGCGTCACTCACAGTTTTCAACTCAGATGGCCCAGATCTAGAATCAAGACGACGTCCCCAAGGCAACCGACGGCGTCACAACTCTAAGGTGATGCCGTCCCATCGTGACTTGGCCAGACGAAACCCTAATGACTAAGCGACGCGTCCCATGCAAAAGGTTATGCCGTCGCAGTTGTAAATCTATATATAGAATTCGATTTTTCTGTATTTTGGGAGGTAGAATTTTGGAGTAAAAACCCTAAATCGTTTGTAGTCCGAATTGGACAATATCTTAGGGTCTCATACCCTATTTTACACATCGAGATAAGTTATTTAATCCAAATTATCATTATGTCTATCCTATATTCGATTGATTGTGTGCATGCTTGCTTGTTTATCATGTCCAGCTAAATTTCTTGTGTGTTTGCTTAGAACTATGAAACCTAGTTATCGACTATTGTTAGGCTGTTTCTTATCTTAATTGAAATTGGCTTAGGAGTGCAACTAGGCATCTTCGTTGTATTTAATGCTTGAGTATGCTTTATGATGATATGGTTTATGGATGAAATAGCCAAGGCTTGCCGATTCCGTAGGTCATATACGAGAGATAACCTCAAACTCTCAAAGAACTAGGGACTACGCATACCCTACGACCTTTAGGAATACAACGCGTTAAGATAAGGACATGACAACTCAACCGACCAATAAAAGATAACTAGGGAGTAATAGTATCTAGGTGAACACATTTTTAATCATCATACGAGCACACCTCAATTAGACATAAGCTACCCGTAGTAATTAAATAATTAGATAATTAGATAAGTAGAGTAATCGGTAGAAGTACCACCCCAACCAATTGCCCCGAGATATTTACCTTAGCTTTCTAAAACCATAAAAGAAAAAAAAAAGAATCATCCTCAACCCCACCTTCTCGTCATGTATTTCTGACTAGCATTCCTATTCCTCTAGAGAACGATATCAATCCCCGAGGCTTACCCAATACTACACTACAACGATTAGGTTCACTGCCTAGGAGGTTGAAAAACTTGCTAGACGAAAAGGAAGTTTCCTTCACCCCGAACGCACCTTCCGCGCGCATCAAGTTTTTGGCGCCTCTGCCAGGTAATAGAATAGCTAGTTAGATCTCTATCTCGTTTAGGTTCCCTTGCTTGATTCCTATCAAGTAAGATTTTTTTCTCATTTTCATTAGCTTCCTTGTAATCTATCCCCCATCTTCGCGTCTTTGTTCGTATCCTTATCACTTTTCATCATGCAATGTGATAACCCACCAAAAAAAAATCCCCCATCAAACAACCATCCGCCACAAAACCCACCACTTGATCCAACTTTTGCCAACCAACTTCGCGCTCGTATCATTAGTGAAATTGGAGAACTTAAGAAATTGAATAGGATAATTGAAAGTGCACTTGAGAAAGCCCTTAAGGAATCAACTAGTACTTTAGATAGCGATTCAACCACGAGTGATGATTCGGATGATGAAATTGGGGAAGGAGATTATAAAGTATTAGATATTATGGAGGGTAGTGAGGAAGAGGAACTTAAAGAGTATTTCAAGTCATACCCTAGCGGAAAGGAAATTGCCTATCACTATAACATAGTTAACTACCCGCGACCACCTTTCATGCCATGCATAAAAAAGGGTGACCCTAGAAACATCAAGATACCATGCATGATTGGGTACTTGTATAGGGATCACACTTACATAGACTATAAGGCACCCATAAACATAATTTCTAGGTTCTATTACAATTGGATCATGAGCGAAAAGTTAGGACCTAGGAGAGATCCCTTTTATCCTAGGAAAGTAAGTAACTATGTTGGGAGAGCTAGAGGATTGCATGTCTTTGTAGGTAATTTCACATATAGGTGTTATTTCATGATCTTGGAAGATGTTAAGGGCATCATTGATGGATTCTTAGGAGATGTGATACTTGGGAGACCATTTATTGAGGAATCCATGATGATTCATGATCAAGAGAAAGGAATAGCCAAGTTCTCAAATGAGACCGAATGTGTTAAGTATGTAATGCCTTGCAAGAATAAAAAGTTTAAGGGCATTGAGGATTTAGATGTGGGCAACATTCCAGCTTTTGAAGTTGATTGGGAGGACAAAGTTTACTACACCGCTGTCTAGAGTTAGGCCCTGAATATATTCGTGATGAAAGAAGAGTTAAGGAAATCGAATGGGCATCTAAGATATGCGGAAAGTAGGAGCACGAATTCGAGTCTAGCTACAAGACTCATAAATAAAGAAAAGCGCTTAGTGGGAGGCAACACATGCTTAATTGTTTGCTTGTTTTGTTTTTTAATTTTTGTGTGTCTTATATCTTTTTCATTGTTGTTTATTCTCATGTTAGACTTTGTAAAAATGCTTTATTTTGTCTTTAACATCGTCTTAATTACATATAAAGGTATTTTACAAAAAGATAAGTGTAGGGAAGATCACATCCGTTTTTGAAAAACATGAACATGAGAATTACAATTAGTGAAAATGATATATATGTGTGTTTGTTCGAGTCAAATGCTTGTATCGAGTCATAATGGATGTTTTGCATGAATTTTTCCAGGTTTTAAAGATGTAATTTTTCCATAATTTTTCCAGAAAAACGCAACAGACCACTTTCTGTCAGGACAACCTAACAGCGTCAGGATTAAAGCCTAACGACGTCAGGCTATGTAGAAACAGATTATACAGTTTTTCATTTTCTGTGCAACTTAAAAAAATTTTGGAAATTCCCAGGTCTTAATTCTCCAGAAAAAATGCAAACATCCTTTCCACAAGCATTATATCTTACTTGCTTTCTAGTGTAGTTGTGTGTCATATATAGTTTTACCGTCGATTGTACGTGAAGGTTTCGTTTGTTTTCTTATAAGTGTGCAGGATATATTTGGCAAGAAGAAGAAACACTCATTGGATGAAGCTTATTACTCATGCATTCTTCTTAGAAAAGAATTTAACCGCAACTTCACACAGATCCTACCGAGCTAATCAGGGGAGTACTAGTTTCTTTTCCTTATTTACCTTCCTTTATCATAACTTTGATACTTTCGGGGAACAATGGGGACAATGTTCAGTTTAAGTGTAGGGATGGAGAATAAAACGTGAACTTAGAAACTATTCAGTCACTTGATTATTTGTTTTGTCCTTGGTAATTTGTGTAATTTACTATGAGAAATATTCGTTAGGGCAAATTTAGCACCAAATTTAAATTTTTTTATGACATGTACGAGCTAAAACTTTAGTCTTAATAAAGCGTCTCATTGATAGGAATTATATGACTAGCAAAAAAAATCGTATACCACTCAAATTCCACCCTAAAAATGTGAGGTTCGCCCCTAGATCTTTAGGAATAAAAACATTCACCTTTAATGCATAGAGAGTGTACCGGTAGTATAATAGATTCTAGAACTTTGTTAATACAAATAAGCCGTAAAAACGTTTATTTATATTTTACGATCTTCTAATGTTTTGTCGATAACAAACGTAAAATCATTTTAACGAAATAAATAAAATACGTAAATGGTTTGAGCCAATAGTTTACTAATACACTTATGTTTTCATATAAAACACTAAACAAGCAATAGTGTTTTCATATTATAGTAATGCATATGTATAACAACTAGTGTTGCATAATGGGTATATATATATATATATATATATATATATATATATATATATATATATATATATATACATACTTAGTATGTATTTTAATGGGTAACATAATGGGTAGAAGTCTAAGTATTTGATCCATTGACTAAATACATTGAATGTAGTTGGGTAAAGCCCAAAGTCCATGACTCACACCCATGGAGCATGATCCATAACCCATGACCCATTGCATGACATCATGCATAAGTCAAAATGGGCATTATCCATGACCCATGGAGCTAACCCATGACCCATTGACAAGATGCATTGCATCTTCTAGATACATTGTATCTATTCGGATACCCATGATCCAAAGTCCATAACCCATGATCCATGACCCATAACCCATTTAGGGGGAGCGTCCTACGGATCCCCAGAATTACACTGGATGGATCCCTCAAGCAAGGGATCCGTGGGATCCATGGAACAGTAGTAATTTTTCCTCTATAACTAGTGAGCCATTTCTTCATTATACTTCACCCCTTTTCACACACATCCTCTCTTAGTATTGTAAAGTCTCTAACCTCAGATCCAAAGGATCTTTCTATGTAGTTTTGTGTTTGTGTGATTCTCTAGGTTCCTCTTAAAGGCGAGATAACCACCTCTTGAAGTCGAGCAAGCTCAAGTCCATGGGTTGCCAAGCTTCGTCATCATTAAGACTACTGATGTTATCTTGTTGATAGTTCTTTTCTCTCTCATTAGAAGTGTTGTGTTGAAGACATAGGTGAAAGATGTCTAAAGGGTCAAGTCGAAGGCATTAGTGAAAGGTGCCGAACACCCGTGTCAAAGGCATTAGTGAAGGGTGCCGAAAGTCCGTGTCAAAGGCATTAGTGAAGGGCGCCGAAAGTCCGTGTTGAAGGCATTAGTGAAGGGTGCCTTAGTGTCGTGTCAAAGGCATTAGTCAAAGGTAGCTAGGGTGTACACTCGATATGATGCATCGATGTACAAGATAGATTAGTTTGGGTCAAAGGATATTGATGTCCTTGTTGATGTTGTCATAAGGAGTGGATCTCCTTTGAGATAGGTGTTGTGTAGTGTTGGGTAGTAGTTCCTCCTTTGTAATGGAACTCGGTATCTAGCCTTGTACCGAATAAAGTATAGGCGACGTTGTGATAGGTTTGGTTCTACCTCGTGGAAGAACCCGGTGTCTAGCCTTGTACCGGATAAAGAGTAGGTGATGTTGTGAAGGCTTCTCCGCCACAAGGAGTTTGTGTTGTATAGTGATTACGAACTTTCGAGTAGGTGACTCGGGGAGTGGAGTAGGGCAAGGAAGGTGTCCTTGTAGCCGAACCAATATAAATACTCTCATTGTGGTTTTGTGCTTCTTACTCTTTATCTTTGCATTACTTACGTACTTATCCATCAACATCCAACACACACATTTAAATATATTGACATAAGTCGATCTAAATATTTTAAAATCAAGTTTTAATCGGTAAAACTATTCAACCCCCCTTCTAGTTTTCCACAATTGGTATTGGAGCTTCGTTACCAAGTTTCTTAGAGTATGTTGTACTTTAAAAACTTGATACGATCCGTGTATCTTTGAAAACTACAAAGAAGGAAATTTTTAAAACACTCGAAATGCATCAAAATATCGAAAATATCTCAAAATAGCATTTTATATGTTTTAAATGCAAAATGAGTAAAAATTTAAAAACGAACAAAGTTTGCATAATTGGCGTTTCCCCAACTTTCTCAAAAATGGCAAAACAAGTCCCCAGACAAAAATGGAAAATATTACTTATGGTCCTTGGTTAATAAAGTTTGTCATTTATGGTCCTTATAATAATTTTTGGAAAAGTGCGCTTCATTCTCTAGTTTGATGAATTACAAATTTGGTCCTTGTATAATACTACAAACCAAACTCCGCTTTAATGTATTAAACCCAAAACACAAATAAAAAAATTCAAACCCAAACCCCTGCACTTTTTCCTCCTCCCTATCTCCTTCCTCATCAACTAGCCTCGCAAAGTCACCAAACACTCAACCTCTTTTCCTGCTACACTCAACATACATCCATCCTTTACCCACACCGATAACAAGCCGAAAAACCTCGCACCCACGTCAGTCCACTCTCAGTTACCCATCATTCCTACCAAGAAAAGAAATAAGAAAAAAGAAGACGTAAGAAGACAAAAGGAGGAGATTGAAGACCCATTTGTAGTTTTAGTATAAGTAGTCATGTATGCCAAAGTTATAAGGCACCTAGGAAATTTAACTTTTAATTCAGTTTTAGTTTTAAAATCAGTTGTAATGTTTCTAATTTAATGAAAAAGCTTTCTTTTACTAGTCCAAGTTTCGCTTTTATGCAAATAAGTACCTGTTATTATTAGTGGTTACTAATGTTCAATAGTTCTTAATAGTCAATTTAAGTTGTTAAATCATTTTTTTAAAGAAGTCCAAGTTTCGCATTCAAACCAAGTTTCTAGTTAAAATCCCATTGAAGGAGGTTTGTTTTAAGCTCTAAATTTGGCAAAATCCATTTTTTACCCACTTTGACCCATATTGTCAACCTTCATTTGATGTTATTAACTCAGTTTTAATCATTGGAAGAGTATTTTACAAGAGTTAACAAGTTTAGAAAGTTGTTTGGTTTCAAATGATTTTTTTTTTCTTGAATCTATCACTTTTTACAAGCGTTTTAGCAAAGAATTTGTTGAGATACAATTTTTAAAAAATAAAAATGTTGAGTTTAGCTTGTTTATCTTGTGTCAAAAAGGAAAAATCAAAAATTGTTTAGGGGTCTCTTGTTAGGCTAAAGTGGGTGGTTTGGCCATAACTTGTTCGTGCACACATGTTCTCTCAACACCGGTTGTCACAGCTTATTTATAAGCTTTAACTCCTCTTAGGACTACTCATGGGGCAAAGTTAGCTAGATAGATGAACTTCAAGTTCCGAAGCCCAATCGCTACTCTCTGTAGCTTCTTCAAGATAAGCTCGAATAAGTACCCCTTTTGCCCACTGTTTGGCATTGCAAGAGACACCAAAGGTCACCCATTTGTGTTTATTAGTTGTTTTCTTTTAGCTTATTTTAGTTTATTATTGCTTATTAAGTTGAATTAGTTTAGGTCGTTCATTTTCGCTTAGTTAGTGCTTATTGTACCCTTTTAATGCTTATTTTACCATTTTATTTAGCTTTAGGATCTCCCTAGATTATTATTGAGCCAACCTGCTATTCCCTTGTAACTCTAGGTTCGTTTCGCTTGTTGAGGGTTTTAGAGATCATTGTCATGTTTATTTATAAGCAACCAAACGTTCTTTTGTTTTGTTTTGCCCTCACGTAGCAACTCCGGTCCAAACAAAGCAGCATAGGTCAATTTGGATTTATCAGCTTCCACTTTGCTTATTAGGTCCCTAGATTGTTTATTTATGTGGTAGATTAGCTTGCATAGGATTAGTTTACTGGGTTTTTTTATAGATTCTTGGTAGCTTAAATTGTCCCTTAGTTATCCACCTGTCCCCAAGCGTTCCATTCATAATTTTTTGTGTTCACAAATAAGCTATTCGCCACTTGTTTCGTGCTTTTCTAAGTATAGCTTTTGTTAACAAATGCTTATTTGAAGTCCTTTGAGTACCAAAAGTCAAAAATCAAAAGAAAAAAAATAAAGACCAAAAAGGAGGGGTGCCAGATTAACTGTGACCTCCGGTTACTGCACTAATGCACAAGCAGACTTCCAACCAACAGCCCTTGGGTCTTTTGTGTTTAACTTTTGCACAATTAATACCTTAAGGGAATTTGGCAATTTTCATTTTAAGCACTTTTCAAATTTTATTTTCTTTAATTCATAAAACAACCACCAAGTTTTTTATTTTTCTTAAGATCAAGACTTTAAAGTACTTTCTCGTGAATTTTTCAGATTTTTCAAAATTAGTTTAGTATTTTTAATTATTTAATTAGTTTAAAATAGTTTTTAATTTGTAATAAATAAAATAAAAGTCTAAAAAATCCCTTTTCCTAAAATTATTTTTGGTCATTTAGAATGTAGGAAAATTGTTTTCACACTGTGGGACTTAAATTGCATCTTTTTCACCTTCGAGCTTTCGTATGCTTCGTTTTTTAGTTATTTAGGTTCCTTGCCTTAATTACACCCCGTTCCTTAATTCTTCACTTCGTAGCTCGTTTTTAAGAATTCTCGATTTTCCAAAAAGTCATTTTCATTAAAGTTGCTCATTTTCAGGAGTAAAATAGATTTATAAAAGAAAAATCAAAAACATAACTTTAAAAATAGTGATAGCGTTTATTTAATATAATTTATCTTTTTTTAATTTTCTTTAATTTGCATTTAAGCCCCTGTAATTTGTATACTCTTTCTTTAGTTATAATCAATCATATCTCTTTATCCGTTCAAAACCTCTCGATCACTACACGTTTGACTATTCTCGCACGGCTCGTTGGGACTTAACGAACTGGGAAACACTATACCTCCTCGATCTTCATTGCATTTGGTTCCGAACTGCTTTAAGTTTCTTACGGTTGGCCATTCACAAGTGGCTAGCTTGCGTGAGATAACTTGACTGCTCAAAGACTTAATCAAATTTTTGCCATTTCTGGAGTCAGTATAATTATCTTACGTTAGCGATTAGTGATTTGAATATTTACTCCTTGTTCATACCATCTATATATATTTATATTTTCTTATAAAAATCCAAAACATATAAAACATCTTAAAACATATAAAACACAAAAATATTTTTCTTTTGTTTCTACATATATATAAAATCAAAACCCAAAAGATTTTCGTTCTTATTTTTACAAAATATTTATCCAATCCAAAAATATCCATCTTTACCCTCTCACATCTTTGATTCTTCATCCATACCTCTCTGAAAACATTTGATTCTTTCTATGTCTTATCCTCACCCCTCTGGTTGTCAATGGTGTGGTGGTCCTTATAATGGTAATTGCCCGGTTGTAGCATGGTGGAGTCGGGAAACGGGTCTGTCTATAACCGGATCCCTATTCCTACCATAACACAACCGATTTATTCCAGAAATTTACCATGTCAGGAGACTCAGTAGCTTTCATAAGTGTAGCACGTGGTGGTTCACACTCCAGCTTCGATGTAATCGGGAAACACGCTTTGTCTATGAAAGGTGTCTCGATAACAATTATGACTACCACACATATAACTCACAACCACATCAGCTTTTAACATGTGAGTATTGTGGAGGTCCACACCGTAGCTCGATTGTCAAACAAGGAATCCATTTCCTTGTAACAACTTAACTCTTAGTATCATAACCAACCTCTACAAGATCAAATGAATCAGCACCACCTCACCGAGCCACTTCCTCAAAATCTTCTCCTTGATCTTTGGATTTAGTGAAAGATTTGAAGGAATGTAAACATTCCCAAGATAATCCAAATCTAAAATCCATGGAAGAATTGTTAGTCAAGAGCGTGCTGCTAAAATAAATTCCAAAATTGCGTTTGAAAAATCTATTAGGGAATCAATTGCAAAAGAAAAAGCAGCCGGATCTAGCTCTCAATTTCGTTTTATTCCCGATGACAGTGATGATGAGGATACACTTGATATCCTTCAATTCTATAAAGATTCATCAAGTTCATCGGATGATATCCCGCAGTTGAGATTCATTCTCAAACAATCTGCTATCACACCCGAGGTTCACACTCACTTCTCGAGCATGGGGACGAGCATCTTGACATCGTTCTTGAAAAGGAATCCACAATTCATAAAGTCTAGTGTTGAGAACTTGTCCCAATCCAAAGAGAGTCACAGGAACTTCTGAGCATATGTGTGATTCTCTTTCCCTCTTGAGTGTTCAAAAGATCACTTTGAAACTTTCTCCGATTTTAGCGACGATTGTACTTCTTATGGAAACATCGAGTATGTTGAGGCATCACTCCCATAAATTGATGTCATCATCTTCTTGAGGAGTTCACCATGAACTCACTCACATCAATCCACTTTCATCGAAGTGATGATGGTCTCTTTGATTTCGAAGCGATCCGAGAGATTGAAGTCTCACTTATAATGATCGTTCACTCACTTCTTATCCCAAAAATCCAATAGAGAATGTTGATCACTTTGTTCCTGAACATTCAAAGCTACTTTCACCAACCTCTATTTGAATTCGACTCAATTCACTTTAATTCGAGAATCCACTCTTTGATACTCAGATTGAGGATAGTAATGAGTCCACAATGGAACAAGAGTTCACAAATTCACATCATGTGAATGATTCTTCATGAGGAGTTCGCCGGTGAACTCACTCATATCATGACTCCATCGGAGTATGATTGCTTGGATGGCAAAAATCATGATCGGGGGGAAAAGTTTTCAATCATGAGAGTTTGTATTTCTATGACAAATTTTCATACCCTCCTCCCCGAGATGCTTCAAAACCAAAGAGCTCAACCGATAAAATCCAAACGCAAGTAAATCGACTTGATCCGAGGAAGAAGATCTTATCATGATCGTCATCATGACTTTTCTTCACCTACCTGGTGACTTCCTCTCTTCTTCACTCGTTCAGGAGTGAGGACACTATCTTTGACCCCGGCATTTTCATTTATTATTTATGCGGGAATATATCTCATCAGTGTGGAACTTTCACGTGCTTCAAATGTTTGTCCAAACATCTTGAATGAAAGTCCGATGGAGATTGTCTCTTCCACTTACTTCCCCATGAACAAATTAATTCGGGGTCGAGTCAAGCTAGCGCACTGTAATCAAAAAAAATGTAGTTAAACATGGGTTTTCACCCGTGTACCACCCTAGTGGGGAGTTGCCCCCGGCATGTATATAAGTTTTCATATAAAAAAAAAAAAATTCAAAAATAAGGGCCGTAGTATTTCCTTTACGTTTCGCGGCATAACAAATGCGGTACTTTGAATATTGAGGGCAATATTCATTTCTAGTATGAGGGGAATTCTCACGAATTTTATCATGTAATTATACCACCTTCCCCATTTTGGCAAATTTTTTTTGGAGTAAGTGTTTTGCACTTACTCAGACTTTTATGTTATCAGTCAGCCATGTCTAATAAACAAAAGGATTGGCTAATCCGGAGCAAACGGCCTGTAAAGATATCTCAAATCCGTTGACGGCTTGCAATTTGCCCAAAATTGTATGGTATTCACCTCACCATATCCTTAAAAGTGAAGAGTTGGCTAGCCCGCAAGTTTATGGCTTGTGGTAAAGGCAGTGGAAAAACCATAATTGGTAATCGACTCACCAAAGATAATATTGATAATTTATCTAAGAGTCTAGTCCAAGCAAACGGCTTCGGTAAAGACAAATCAAACTGGTTGGAAGTGGTGATTTGCTCAAAATAACATGGTTATCGGTGTACCATGGTTCTTACTTGAACTGAAACATTTGGCTACTCTAAAAGTAATGGCTTTTGGTAAAGAGATTCAAATCCATTAAGTTTTTCTCAAAAGATTGCTAGGACTAGCAATAGTTTAGTGTGGGGGATTGATGAGTGTGTAAATACTCATCATTTTTGGTCAACTGACTGCAAAACATTTAAAACACTCGAAATGCATCAAAATGAAAATATCTCAAAATAGCTTTATATGTTTTAAATGCAAAATGAGTAAAAACAAATTTTAAAACGAACAAAGTTTGCATAATTGGCAGTTTCAGTTCCCCAACTTTCAAAAATGGCAAAACAAGTCCCCGGGATTTTCAAAAATGGAAAATATTATTTATGGTCCTTGGTTAATGAAGTTTGTCATTTATGGTCCTTATAATAATTTGGAAAAGTGCGTTTCAAGTCTCTAGTTTGGATGAATTACAAATTTGGTCCTTGTATTAATACTACAAACCTCGCTTTACGTGTTATTAACCCAAAAACACAAATAAAAAACCGTCCACCCAAAACTCGTGACTTTTTCCCTCTCCTATCTCCTTCCCTCATCAACTAGCCCCCGCAAGTCACCAAACACTCAACCTCTCTTTTCCTGCTACACTCAACATACATCCCATCCTTTACCCACACTGATAACCAAGCGCACAAACCCCTGCACCCACGCCTGTCCACTCTCACCCGTTACCCATCATTCCTAGTCAAGAAAGAAATAAGAAAAAGAAGACAGAAGAAGACAAAAGGAGGAGATTGAAGACCCATTTGTAGTTTTAGTATAAGTAGTCATGTATGCCAAAGTTATAAGGCACCTAGGAAATTTAACTTTTAATTCAGTTTTAGTTTTAAAATCAGTTGTAATGTTTCTAATTTAATGAAAAAAAAAGCTTTCTTTTTACTAGTCCAAGACTTTTTATGCAAATAAGTACCTAAAGTGCTTATTGCGTGTTACTAATGTTCAATAGTTCTTAATAGTCAATTTAAGTTGTTAAATCATTTTTTTTTAAAAAGAAGTCCAAGTTTCTCAAGATTCAAACCAAGTTTCTAGTTAAAATTCCCATTGAAGGAGTGTTTGTTTTAAGCTCTAAATTTGGCAAATCCATTTTTACCCACTTTGACCGATATTGTCAACCTTCATTTGATGTTATTAACTCAGTTTTAATCATTGGAAGAGTATTTTACAAGAGTTAACAAGTTTAGAAAGTTGTTTGGTTTCAAATGATTTTTCTTGAATCTATCACCCTTTTTACAAGCGTTTAGCAAAGAATTTGTTGAGATAAAATTTTTTAAAAATAAAATGTTGAGTTTACTAGCTTGTTTATCTTGTGTCAAAAGGAAAAAATCAAAAAATTGTTTAGGGGCTCATGTTAGGCTAAAGTGGGTGGTTTGGCCATACAACTTGTTCGTGCACACATGTTCTGTCTCAATGACCAGTTGTCATGCTTATTTATAAGCTAATTCAGCCCTCTTAGGACTACTCATGGGGCAAAAGTTAGCTAGATAGATGAACTTAAGTTCCCGAAGCCAACTGCTTACTCCTCCTGTAGCTTCTTCAAGATAAGCTCCAATAAGTACCCCTTTTGCCACTGTTTAGCGATTTAAAGAGACACACCAAAGGTCACCCATTTGTGTTTATTAGTTGTTTTCTTTTAGCTTATTTTAGTTTATTATTGCTTATTAAGTTGAATTAGTTTAGGGTCGTTCATTTTCAGTTTAGTTAGTGCTTATTGTACCCTTTTAATGCTTATTTTACCATTTTATTTAGCTTTAGGATCTCCCCTAGATTAGATTATTGAGCCAACTGCTTATTCCCTTGTAACTCTAGGTTCGGTTTCTGCTTGTTGAGGGTTTTAGAGATCATTGTCATGTTTATTTATAAGCAACCAAACAGCCCTTTTGTTTTGTTTTTGCCCCTCCAGAGTAAACTCGTCTCCAAATGCAAAGATAGGGGTCAATTTGGATTCTATGTTGTCCACTTTTTGCTTATTAGGTCCCTAGATTGTTTATTTATGTGATAGATTAGCTTGCATAGGATTAGTTTACTGTTAGCTTTTTATAGATTCTTGGTAGCTTAAATTGTCCCTTAGTTATCCAATCATTCCAAGTTCCCCATTCATAATTTTGTGTCTCACTGAAATAAGCTATTCAACAAATTTTGTTTTCGTGCTTTTCTAAGTATAGCTTTTTAACAAATGCTTATTTGAAGTCCTTTGAGTACCAAAAAGCTGAAAAAATCAAAAAGAAAAAAATAAAGACCAAAAAGAGGTATGAGACCAACCTGGGACCTCCTCGGTTACGCACACTATCACGCCAGACTCCCCAACCAACTGCCCTTGGGTCTTCTTTGTGTTTAACTTTGCACAATTAATACCTTAAGGGCATTTGCATAGTTTCATTTTAACTTTCTTATTTTCTTAATTCATAAAACAACCACCAAGTTTTTATTTTTCTTAAGATCAAAGACTGTTTAAAGTACTTTCTGTGAATTTTTTAGATTTTTCAAAATTAGTTTAGTATTTTTAATTAATTAATTAGTTTAAAATAGTTTTTAATTTGTAATAAATAAAATAAAAGTCGAAAAAATTCCTTCAGAAAATTATTTTTGGTCATTTAGAATGTAGGAAAATTGTTTTCACACTCGTAGGACTTAAATTGCATCTTTTTCACCTTCGGGAGCTCGGTGCGTTCCCGTTTTTTTAGTTATTTAGGGTTCCCTTGCCTTAATTACACTCCCGTTCCTTAATTCTTCACTTTCGTAGCTCGTTTTTAAGAATTCTCGTATTTCCACAAAAGTCATTTTCATAAAAGTTGCTCATTTTCAGGAGTAAAATAGATTTATAAAAGAAAAATCAAAAACATAACTTTAAAAATAGTGATAGCGTTTATTTAATATAATTTATCTTTTTTTAATTTTCTTTAATTTGCATTTAAGCCCCTGTAATTTGTATACTCTTTCTTTAATTATAATCAATCATATCTCTTTATCCGTTCAAAACCTCTCGATCACTACACGTTTGACTATTCTCGCACGGCTCGTTGGGACTTAATGACCTGGGGAAACACTATACTCTCCTGATCTTCATTGCATTGGTGTCTGAACTGTTTTAAGTTTCTTACGGTTGGCCATTCACAAGTGGCTAGCTTGCGTGAGATAACTTGACGGTTCGTACACGAATCAAGTTGTACTTTAAAAACTTGATACGATCCGTGTATCTTTGAAAACTACAAAGAAGGAAATTTTTTAAAACAAAAAGTCATGTTTTTAGAAATCGTCATATTTTAAATGTTGGATGATGATAGATCATTCTAACATTTTCTTTTTGAGAAATCTTCATACTAGGATTTGAGTATTTTAAAAGTTCATGAAGTATTTCGCGTCTATAGTTTCTAAAACCATAAAAAGGGAATATAGCAAAAGTATGTTCTCTTAGTTACAATTATTGGTCAAAGACGTGCTAAATTGCTTGTGGATAAAATGGTAATATATGCTTCTATCTTATAAAAAGCATAATATGAAAAGTGTTTTAGTGATTTTTTTCTTTGAAGTTTTGTATTTGATATATGTTCATTCAAGCTTGAATAAAGATTGGAATGGGTAATATAACCCCACTAAAAAGTCTACAAAGGTTAAACCTTTCGCCGGGTCAAAATATGTTTTTGTGACTCAGAAATGATCCGATCCCTGGGATCCGACGAATCCGTGCAACAGAGGACAACTTTTTGTTAAATTTCAAAAATTCATAACTAATTAACCGTAAGTCCGTAGAAGTCGTGCCACATATCGTTTTAAAGGTATTTGAGTCTACTTTCATATAAAAATGATTTCATAAACTGATTCAAAACAAAAATTTACAGAATCATTGATTATAATAGAAAGTCATTTTTCGGTCATAACTTTTGCACAAACTTTTGATCTAATTGGAGACGGATGTTTTCGTCTTTAAATAACAGTGTTTCTGTTGGAATCACTCCTAAAAG